>VZTX01004439.1:420358-479446 GCA_013400915.1 Pardalotus punctatus | reverse complement strand
AGAGAGTGGCTCTGCTGGACAGGGTGAAAAACGTCCAGAACCTTCACACAGGACACACAGGAGCCATCTTTGTGCCCCTCCCTACCCACTAGCAAAAACTGGGCCAAGTAAAACCACCACACAATTACAGCAGATTTCCTGAGTTCCTAAAAATTCTGCTATCATTTGATATTGTAAACCCCTCTTCTCCCACTGCAAAATGTCAATGCAGTTTCCATGAGGTTACTGGGAGTTACTGTGGGCTGCCATGGGAGGACAAGACCTGGTATAGCCAGTTAGGAAATTTTGCTATCCCCATGCTCTAAGGGTAGTATAAACTCTGATACAAAACAATTACTGCACTAAAATTTTGAGGAAAATAGTTAGCTAAAGCCCTACATGCAAGGAAAAGCTGTGAAGTTTGTCTGCTGCCTGAAATTCACTTGTTTGAAAACAAGTTTATTTTTCCCTTTCAGATTTTTAGATTGCCTGGTACAAATTGGTGTAAATGTGAACCAAACTGGGCTCTGAGGTGTCATCCCCACTGCTGGGGAAACGGCCCCAAATCATCCATAACAAAGAGTGTTTCCTAGCAGAGGTGCCTTAGACCAAGTACCACTGTCTCAAAAAATGCTCAGCCACCACTCAAGTCCATTTTACAGTCTGCAGTTCAGGTGTGATTTCCCTGATTTGGGAAATAAGGCAGCTCTGGACATGAACCAGAGCAAAACCCTCACCCTTTCCCTAAATGAGAGCAGACACAGCCTGGATGTGTTCACCGGACATCAAATGGTGAATATATTGTCTTAATAATTTGAGGAGGTGTAAGGGGCGCACCTAGCAATTTTTTTATCTTTGCACACTATAAATACTTGCAGCTTAAATGCATGTTCTTGAGTGTTTGCATACTCTCCAGATTTGTAATTTTACCTGAATAAAATCTATCTCTCAGACTTGGCAAACATTTGTTCTGCTTTGCATCACCTATAAACGGCACTGACATATTACAACTGTCCTCCATGGTAGCTGGTACAATTTTACATGCCATAAGTCAGGATGGAACTTGTCTTGATCTCTGCCCACAGGCATAATATTCCCTACCTGATTATCACCTACAGTACAATTATTTAATCCAAGGCCTCTCAAGATTTACATCTGTTAGGCACACAAACATGGGTACTGTGTAGTGGAAGGTATATTAGCTGTATGACATATATGAATCTTCTCCCCAAACTATTCAAAAAAGCACTGGTTTCTCTGTGATATTGTTTTATGTTGTTCCAGCCATATGCTAATAAATAATGGTGAATAATTTCCAATTATATCAATAAAATTGGAGTAATAGAATGAATATGATTTCTAACAAGTTGATTTAAAAAAAAATATTATTTTTTGGTGATTAGTATCAGTCATCCAGAATATTTTTATTTCCATGGTGTATCTTTGCTGTTGCTTACTTTTTGAATTTCAGCCACCCTGCCCCACATTTATCTTTTTTTCCCAGTTCTACCAGGTTATATCCAGCAAATGAAAAAGTGGGCCAAGGATAACTTGTGAAACTCTGTAAAAATCTTGTATTTTTGTTCGAGGAGAATTAATTCCTGTGTTCCATTTGGAATCTTTGCAAAAAAGAAAACTGTAAGAAACAAAAACCCCTGCATGTTTTATTGAAGTTCTTTAGCTGCCAGCTGTGCAACTTCGTGTTGCAGGTCCATTCATAGTAATGTTAAATGGAAATCATCCTTTAATCATGTGAATGGGTAGATCCAGATTCTCCGTACACTTTATCCATGAAGATCTACACGAAGATGAGATGTGGATCACTATGGGTGAATCACTGGCTCAACACATACTTTTCACGGTGTTTTCTCTAGTGTTGCAAGCAGGTTATAGAAACACAGTGGTTTGCAGTTATGTTTTCTATTGCTACAATTTTCCCAACCACCAAGAAAAAATTTTAATATTGCCTGCCATTGAGCAATAATACATGATGTTTCAAAAAGCTTTCTGGAGAGCCTGCTTAGGATGTAGAAACAATTCTTTTTCATTTGACAGTTATGGATTTGTAACAAGACTACCACCAGTTTATGCAAGTAAGTTTTCTAAATTCATATTGAAAAGAGCAAGGGAATGTATTATGTGGGCAAACTAGACTTCATCTTATGGCTGTTGCCTGGGTGAACATTTTCAGTGAATCACAGTCTTTATGCTGTCCTTGGATCTGCTGCAGTCTCAGCTGCCACTGCTGTATAATGTACATTGATTTCTATTTGGTATTCAGACACAGAGAAAGCTGTTTAATCATTTGGTTTCTGACTTGCTAATAAAAAAACTGTCTTCTTTAATAAGTTTATTTTAGATAAAACTACAGTCTCTGCCACAATTTGACATACTTTCTTAAGTATTTTAAAGTAACAAATGATGCCGAGGATGAGACAATATCACTGTAATTTCTTCTTACCAAGTGAATGCCTTTGTGATTTGCAGAATTGTTCAACACACAGAGAATGAAAGCTATTTAATCATTCTCCATATGAATTGTAAATAAAGTTTTACAATTGTCCCATATCGCAGGAAATGAAAGAAAAAAAGGAGAGACCTCATTGTAAGGAAACCATTTCTTAATAGTGTCTATACCCGAATGTGAACATCTTTTATTTCACTAACAGTTTTCCACCCGTCACATCTCATTGATATTCTGCTTCATTAAAGTCTCATGATAGCAAAGTTATTAATATGCAGAAGCAGTTTTATATCAGATTGGGGAAAAAAACCCCAACCCAAGTCTAATAATATAATTACTGATGTTGTATGATGGGAAATCACTAATATGATTAGAAGTACCTGACAGATTACAGTGAGAGATTTGATTAAGTCCTCCTGGGTTTGGAGAAGTCAATTGATCCAAGTCTTGGCTACTGTAGGGAAGAGGGAATGGAGGAAGGAGCAGGGTTGCACTGCAATCAGAAGAGCATAAATCAATTTCTTTTAATGGGTCTTTTAATGGGTTTGCTCTTTGTAGCCAGCCTGTTCTGTGCATTAAAGATGTTCCTCCAGTTTAGCCCTGGGTTCCTGTGTGAGCTGACGCAGGCAGGCAGCTGGAACAGCCACAAACCCATGGCTGAAATGCAAAGAATAAATTGATTTCATTACCTTGTTAACTGGAGGATCCTGAAATAAGGAGGTCAAGCATGTCTGTGAGAGCATCTCCAGGTCTCTCCAAGCACCTCTGTTATCTCTACTAAGAGATTCTACTTCTCAAAACAGCAGTAGACATCAGGTATGGGGGTTTGATGTATAATTAAAAAGCCATTGTGATCTTTGAAAACTAAAAAACCCCCACTGAATGTACCTGGCTTTTTGGAAGCAAAGTTTAGCCTTTTGGTTTATAATGGTCTGTGAGGGTTTTTTTCTCCCCACCTTGTTGTAAGTATCCAGTACTGCATTGATGCAACCTTATAACTGGACTTTGGATTAGTTATGGAATCCCAATATAGCTCCCAATTTTGCATATAGGGTACAGAAAGAAGAGTATTATACAAATAAATCATCTACAGCAGTATTTTAGTCATCTGTTTAAGAAATGCTTGCCTGTGATAGAACACATTCCTCAGCACAGAGTGAATGTTCTACTCTACTTAAGCCCTGTTTGCACTTCCTGTCTACAAAGAGTGGATTTCAGACATCTGATCAAAAAACCTCTTTCTTTTTTTTTTCAGAATTTAAAATCTGAAAGATATAATGTGTATTATGTTCCTTTATTTAGACATTAGCTTCGCCTAGTTGGTCTGGTTGCAATTGTGGAAGGTAAGCAAAACTCACTAGATGTTCTTTAACCCAGTCTCATTTTTGCTATCACAAAACTGTCATTAAAGTCCAAATTATCATCAAATCACAGAATACTTTGGGTTGGAGGGCGCGTTTAACATCATCTAGTTCCAAACTCCCTGCCATGGGGAGGGACACTTTCCACTAGATCAGGTTTCTCTAGGCCCACCTAACCTGGCCTTGAGCACTTCCAGGGAGGGAACATCCACAGCTTTTCTGTGCAACATGTGCCAGTGCCTCACAGTAAAGAATTCCTCCCTAATATCTGATATAATCCTGCATTCTTTCAGTTTGAAGCCAACCCCCTGTGTTCTATCACTCCGTGCCGTTGTAAAAAGTCCCTTTCCAGCTTTCTTGTATCCCTTTAGGTGCTGGAAGGGCGTATCAGGTCTCTGCAGATAATGAAAATCTCTACTTGTGTTTTTCTTCTGCTGATGCTGATTCCACTGGGACTTATCTCAAATTAGTGGTTCTTTGGACTTAATGGAGTCTCTGAGCTTTAAAGCTATTCTGCTTTCTTCTCAAATGTACAGTTTTCATCTTAACCTTCTCAGCTTGGTGGCTACAGAAGGAAATGCCCTTTCACAGCTCACATGAGCAAGCAAGGGCCCAAACAATAGTTTGTGTTCAGATCCTGGAGACTGCAAAGCTAATTTCTTCCCAAATCAGAAAAAGTTAAAAGGAATCTGACTCTAGGTAAACATCTGCTCTGCTGAGAAAGTGTGTTGATGAATGATTCCTAAAACATGATTTTTCAAATATTATAACGCAGAAATACAACATGACTATATGAAGCAATTATTTTGCTGAAAATGGTATTTAGACCACTGTGAGATATATGTGATAACTGTGGTTCATATCCTCACCTAAAGACAAACTTTATGCATTGCAGATTAGGGGACAAGGAAGAAAAATGGTGGCTGAGACAAACTTAAAAAATGTCTTAATCCTTGGGACATTTTCACCCTGTGGGAGCTCTGTCAGAAATCCCTTGAGTATAGCATTTTAAAATGCATGACAGATTGCAAAGCCATGCAAAGGTTTCTTATCCATTCAATAAAACCTGAGGATTAATTCCTTTCATATTTCCTTCAGGAGCATGTATTATAGAATTAATATAATCAGAGGCAGATGCCTGTTTCCTTTCATCCCGCTGCCCTTCAAACAGCCTGGCTCTGCCTCGTTAAGGACCTCTTCACAGGTATTCAAAAAGCTGTGTTCAGTCCTCCAGAAGCTGGCTCTGCTCCAGGCTCCTTCTCCAAGCCCTCCTGAATGGCAGCACTGCCCACGCTGCCATCGAGAGCCTCAGCTGGTCCCTCCTTTACAGCCATCTGCTAATTGCTGAACTCGATCATCTCTTGCTCATCGTTGGAGTTGAGTGAATGTTGATGAAGGTGTTGAACAGGAGAGGTCACAGAGCAGTGACCACTCTGACATGCAGACCCCTGCCAGGTGATCTACTCCATCCAGGTGGGGAATGACCATGAAGTGCTGCTCTCTGAACCCCTCCATCCAGCCAGATTTTTCACTCATCTAATTGGTCACCTTTACAGACCATAATGGTTTAACTGGGCTACAAGGGTATAGTGGGAGACAGTGTCAAAACTCTTGCTAAATACAAGGTAGATGGCAACCACATATCTCCCCTTGCCCACAAATCTAGATGTTTTATCAGAGAGGGTAGCCAGGTGGGCCAGGCATTATTTACCTGTGATAAATCCATGCTGACTGTTCCTGATCACCTCCTTCCTCTCGATGTGTCCAGAACTGGGCTCCAAAGGGCTTATTCCATGATGGTGTCCAGCACCATCTGCTCAGAAATTTTTTATTACAAGCAAAAATGAGTCAGATGCTTCAAAGATCTAGGTGTCACATGTTTTATAGCATTTTACAGAATATATATCTATTATTCTTCCCTGCTTTTGACGCTTCAGTACTGCAGGTTCTTCATGTGTGGTATTTTCTGGTCTGATAGCAGTAATGAAAGGTAGGTAATTGAAGCTGGTATAATATGCCACTTGTATATCAATATCAAAGATTCATCATTTTGAGGTCTGGGAATCTCATATATGGGCATGCATATCAAGCAGGCTGGAGACAGGGTCAGAGTTTGCACTGCAGTCCTGAGGGTGGCTGTGGGTGCCCTACTCAGTGTCCGTTGGCTTCTGAATGGTATTTACTGAAGATCTCTTTTTATTGATATTTCCCAGACAGCAAATATAACAGAAAGTTCTATCCCTGTGACTCCAAGATATGGTGGATGAATGTCAGTCTGATTCAGAAATTCTCTGTGCCTCACTGCTTCCCAGCTTCTGAAGTACAAGAAAATTCTGTGGCCTTTGGGGCATGTAATCTTTTTATCCTCCACTTTTTAAAATTAATTTCTGCCATTGGAAGACAAAGCAGTAATTTTCTTATTGTCTTCCCCAATAAGTATTAAAACACTGTTTATGACACTAAGGTTGTGACCAAGTATCCCTAAAAGCCCAAACAAAATTTAATAATCTTTCTTATGATAAGCCAACAGAGGGTAAATCCAGACTGTAATTTAGCACAGTTCCAGGGATACTGTAAGTTTAAGTGGCTGGAATAGTTCCTTGATACAAGGGCCTTTCCCTTTTCATGTCGTGTTCCTTCACTGCAGCTCCCTTTTCCAAATATGAGCATTTTTCCCCACATGGGAGATAGTGAGCTCTAGCGTATGGATTTCTTAGTGCTTTCCTTTGCCCAAAGGGCTACCGTGAGTGTTCACAAGGCTCCATAAAGAATCTCTGCCTTTAGTGGCAGAGATTTAGTCTTCAGTATTTGCTTTTGCACTGATACTGATGGTGAATGAGTGGTCTAAAATACACTTCTGAAGTAAAGCAGACAGGCTCAATGCTTTTTTTTTCCTAAATTATGTATAGATATTTGTGCCATTTTTCTATCCATATGCTGTCTAAAATGAGGTGAGGAAAGATGCTGAATGTGGGTACTTTGGCAATTTTTCTTTGTGGAGATAAACACTTTATAAAGCTGTGTTTACATCAGTTGCCTTTTCTTTTTTAAATGTAAGTTAAAAATAAAACCTGAGTTTCCCAGATTTACATGTACCTGTTTGCTGTAGGACATAATCTACTGGTATGTCCTGCCAGAATATTTAAGATACACTACTTTTGCCTCTTACAATGGCCTAAATTAATGCCTGCCATATATCCCTTACAAATATTAATCAGTTTTACTCCAAGGATGAATTTGGCTGCTCAGTACTTCATCTGAATGGATATGCTTCCTTGAACACTGGCCAATGCTTGATGGCTGAAAGGAAAATGAAACTTTCCCTCCTAAAACTGTTCAGCAGTATCATAAGTTGACAGGGGGAAAAAAAATATATCTTCCCATGCCCATTCCAGTTACTGATGATGTTTTCAGATTCAAAATAGAAGCATAAATTGTCAAAGCAAAATACAGGGTGAGAATAATGATTCTGTGTTAAGTCCCATCTGAGAGAAAAGCTGGGAGGAATTGGAGGCACCAATCACAGAGGCAACTGTGAGAGGCATCCACTTGGCCAGGCCCATAAATATCAGTTGGACTTGGGATAAAAAGACTTTAGAAGCCAAAGTACAGCCCTTGAAGACCTGTAGGACTTGCTGAACACAATCTGCATGGAAAGGTAATTTTCTTTATGTGTGCCAGACTCAGGAAACCACTGTCGCAGCCTCTCGAAACAAAACCACCTCCAAATCTGTGGATGCTCTGCAGTCCAGCTAGGAAGAGGTGAGGTTGGGATTCTTGAGCTCTAGCTCTAACCCCAGTCAATTTCTTTCTTCCTAACTCCACCAGCATGTAGCAGCTAACCCAAGTGTTACTTTTAAAATCTGTTAAGTTTTCCAAACCTTAATCATGACCAGAATTACAGCTCTGTGCAATTCCCTGAGGACAAAGAAAGAGCCAAGCTTTATTATAATCCCTAAAAGTTTGTATTTTGAAGAACCCAAACATAAACTTCACTCTTGAGCATTTATATTCCTGTAACTCATTATACCCGCAGGAAACAAGAACATTAGGAATTGATTAGTGCTGATACCACCCTCTTCATATCTGTGCGGACTAAGCTGATTCCAGTCATGTACAGAACTCCTGACATTTTACTTTTTCAAGTTCTAATTGTTATCCCGACCTCAATTTTCACCTGAAATATCATGAGACTATCCTTTTTAAGGTTAAAATAGAAAATAAGATCTTGGAGCCTTTTGACATCAGTAGTCTAACTCTGCTGAGTTTTCAGGATCCATCTATTATTTAGTTTGACTTTCAGCTTTCACTGTGCATAACAATATTCATTACTTTAATTTCAGACAGGGAACCAATACTTAAACAAAAACAGATGGTTTAACACCCAGAGAAAAAAGATTACAATGTGTTAACACCAGGCCTCTTCCTAATTTATTAACTGTGTACAGGACAAAAGATTTATTTTTTCTGAACTCCTTCACACATCTTCTATCCCATGCTTTGCCTTTTACCCTTACCAAACTGAAATTCCAATATTAAAATGGCCAGGGAAGTAGCGGGGGAAAGCACCTGAAACTATTAACACCATCCATTTTCCTAATTTTGTGGCACATATAGAATCTGAGCATCATCTCAGCTGCTGAAGTTGTAGTTTTCCAAACCCTGGAAAACTCTAATCCCAACAATAAAAGCTGCTCGCATGCCTCTATGCAATAGAAAACACAGCTCAATTCAGTTGCCAGTACGTGGGAGTTTACATACAAAATAAAATATTACTTTATTGATTTTGTGGGTTTTAATCATAATGTCTTTCCTCTGACTGGTTATGTGATTATTACTGGATTGACTCCAAGCAAGGACCATCCTGGGACAAAGAGATTCAATACTTGATTTTCTGGATCATGCATGCCTGAGGATGGAGCACCTTTGTTTTAGTGGGTGTGACCTCTTGCTATACTCCAGTGGCTTCCCTAAGGATATATTCACACTGACCCAAGTGCAGTGTGAGCTCTGGACCATGCCTCAGGTATCCTCCTCACGTTTAGAATTTGTTTTTCAGAATTATGATGCAATCAACAGCACAGCCCATGTGTAGACAATAATATTTTTCTATAATGTGGGACTGGTGACTGTTTCTCAGATGAAAATTATTCAAGAATACTCCTCTTTCCAGACCAGTGACAAAATTAGATTTACAGCAAAACAAATAAAAAACACGTGAGGAGCCCTCAGGTGGGGAGCTACCGAGTACCCAGGTTCCCAGCTGGTTCCCGTGCTGCCTCCCGTCTCGTCACAGCTATATATAGAAGCAAGCTTTAGGACAGGTGCTTTGTGCCTGTGCTGTGTTCAGCTGTGCAGATGTTAAGGTGAACCTGTCTATCTGAATAGTTTGCCTGTAAGCATCAAGCAGTAATAGCCTTGAAGTGCATTTTTATCACACCATGATGTGCTCAAGGAAAATTCAGTGGTGTTGTTGTGTGCGAAGAATGTGGAGGTGTATGGAGGAATGGATTTCTTCTGGCTCTCTGATTTCCCTGTATGTTTTTGGTGGAAACTGGTTTGCAGGGAGGACCAGAAATATGATGCTCAGTGGAAGAAACCATGAAAAAAAGGGTCCCTGAATATACTTCTGTTGGTGTAACAGCTGTTATTCGGTTTTACTTTGTAATTGATTAGAATTAGAAATTAGAAATGGGAGTGGTTTTAACTACTCTAGGTGAGGCTGTAGCACATTTCTTCTATCTTTGGTATAGAGGGAAGACAATAACCTGTTGTTTAATGGAAGCTGAAAAGTGTTTGTGTTCCTAAAATATTTGAGACTAGAAAGATACTAACAATTATGATCTGATAAAGGACAGAGCTCCTGCCCTTTATGCCTATCAGTGCTGACTTAGGAGTATTTGTTATTTGCATCGTGGCATTGCATGTGTAGCTCTTAAGAGCCCCTTGGGCATCCAAAGGCAGTCTGTGCCTCAAACAGCCTAAAAAATCAAATAATTCAATATTGGGTTGAATTCCTTTGGAGTCTGCCATGTATTTTTCTCATATTATGTTCCTATCTCAAGCAAACCAACTACTTGATTTACAACACTGTTGTTTGTGAAGCTCCCTTTTGTAAGTTGAAGATTCATGCAAATGCTACCATACAGCAAATAAAAAACAATTCCTCAGTTCAAACTGCAATTTGACTATTTCTGCTGTGTAGAGCCTGTTATCAGACCCTTGATGAGACACAGAACAAATTTGGATGAAAATGACAAAATTTGGATGAAATGGTTCTCTATCAGGGCAGACTACAAAGATCCTCTTCTTTGAGGTATTGTCCCTTTTGATGCATAAAATGCATGCAAATTTGTTTGAAAAGTGCAAGTTGATTAGTAAAAGGAAATTCACAGTAATTGTAGTGAAATGAAAAAAGAAAACAAGGCAAAAACACTGGAAAGAATATGTTTAATTGCATGTAATTACTTGCTGTGGATTTCAATCAGGGAAAGAAAGGGAAGGGAGCGTGCTAAATAGTGTTGGTGTGGCAATTACTCTATGATGATTTCCTCAAATGACTGAACTTCGTGTGGTTTTTTTAAAAAAATAGATACAACAGCAAAAAAAACCCCAGGAAAAACACAAACACTACTTTTCTGTCATAAGAACTTCTTTGCTGTGATCAGTCAAAATGCTCTGCCATGTCCTTCTTCTCATGCTTTTGCATGTGTAGACAAAATGAACTTTCTTTCCTGGTACTGCGGTGCCAACAAGCCAGGTAGGATAGAAGTTTAATAATTTTACCTATCAGGGTGTAAGTAAAACGTTGTGTGTTGTTATGTGATAGTGGAAGCACTTCAAGACCGAGCTTCTCAGTTGAGCAATTTTTTGACATTTCAGGTTTGCTGACAAACAAATTTGAACAAATTGCAGTCTGGTGAAATAAAAACATGGCAGAGGGAGAAATAGAAGTCCAATAGAGGTGAGACAAGGTTTCTAGCACTAATTAAAATGTTTTTGTCTCTAAACAAGTATGCTAAATAACTAATAAATTCATGATCATATCCTATCTGTGACTTTTTTGACTCCAGAGTACTTAGCTGAAATATTCCAATTTCAGGAAAAGGAACAATATTACCTAACTTTTTATCTCACTGGTGATAGATGGTATTTATTCTTCTTCAATTGCTGTCATTATTTTCTAGGGAAACCTTATCTCATCTGAGCATGATGGGGAGATCCAGTAGTTAAATCTGGTCTTGTGAAGCACCTGCTGCTGAGTTTTCAAAATGAACTTTTTTTTCTTCCAGCCTGTGAGGAGATTCAGATCCGGAAGAAAACTGAGAATAACAAACCTCTCACAGCATCATAAAGTATCTTCTTCATCTCTAAAAGGATGAAATATCTCAGAGTGATACAACTCAAAAAGAGTTGGTTGATGTGCTGGCTTTGCATGGGACCATGTTATGGACAAAGGGTTGACTTCAGAAACTGAGCCACATTTCTCAAACTCCTTGGTGAAATTGCCTTTGACCTGAGGTAACAGGCTCAAATTTCAAGATTTTATTAAAATAAAATATAAGTAAGAGTTAAAGGTCAATTTTGCTAAATTACTGCATCTTCACAAGGCTGATTAAGAGCAGATCAAATCAGCTTCCTACCAGAGCATTCAAAATTAATACTGCAAAAAACACCATATTTATTTTGACAAATATGTCTTATTTCAGCGTGAAAGCTCAGGTTTTTTCTTAACTTTGTATAAACATGTGGAAGGAAGAGTTGTTTTCCTCTTAATCAGGACTCTTGTTGATAATGCACCAAAAAGTGGGACATCAGCCCTGCTGGCTAAATAAATGAATGAGTCATTATCAGGGACTGATGGTTAACTTATCTGTCTAATGGTATACAGGAATTAAATTACTTGTTTCAATTTGCCAGATCGTATTTTCTTCTTTTATATAATTTCTGTTAAAAAGCTGTTGTTTACATTTATCTTTTAGTATGTAAAAGTGTCAAGATTACAAAGATTTAAGACATCAGTGATTCCCACATTATAACATCTTCTGATAATGCCTCATCTTCACTCTGGAGGCTTCCAATAAGGAAAGGACAAATGTGGGGGTCTGAGACTTCCCTTCTAAGAAATCGAAAATAATGGAAGAAAACTAGGTAGGAACAGCAAAAACTGATACTATCCCTCTGAGAAAAGAATTGAACTCATAAATGAACTTAGGACTTTTAGAAATCTGTCAATGCGCCTGTGGTTGAGACTGGCTGTGATTTCTGTGCTGGGCAAGAAAACCAGAAGTGAATTATAAATGGGAAATATTGAGGAACCAGTCCAAGGCTTCTAACGTGTGTTAATACAGGATTGCTTTTCCTTCTCTATCAGAAGAGTTTCCTTGACTACAATACTATTAGAGTTTTGCCGGGTATAAAAATATAAGTTTATTTCGGTGTGAAGGATTAGTTATGGTCTAGTTGTGTTTTGTTTGGAAAAAAATTCTCCCTCCTATACCTGCATCAGAACAGGTTTATTGGCGGAATTTTCTTGTGCAGATGTAGTGTTTTCTTTGGGGTTTTTTGAGTCTTAATCTGGTGTCTTTCTCTTCTTTTTGTGATAAGATTTCACAGATAGGAAGGTAACTGGTAGTATTTTCCTGGTCTAAGTATGTTCCTAGAAAAATGGAGTAGTAATAAAGAAACCAGGCATAGAAAGCTTAGAGCTTATGTTGTAAAAAGAAAAAAAAATAAAAAAATCTGTGCTGCATCTCTGTAACCTTTTTTATTCCACTGTGATGGAACACCCCTCAGCTGAGTAGGGAAATATTCTCTAGTTCAGACTGTAATTGAGTAGAATCTGACTTATTTGGGGCTGAACACAAAAGTGAGTATAAATCAAGGAATTAACAAGACCAAGAGAACAGACTACTTTCCAGGTCCCAGAGTGCCAGTGCTGGAAAGTTTATTGTAATGGAATTTCCAGCCAGAATTTACAGGCTCAGGAGGTTTAGTTATTTTGGATACATTTCAGATCAGCAGAGTCTGCTTGGCATGCTGTCTGCTCCTGCTGCAGCATTTAGTTTTATGGCAGTGCTCTATACAAGAAACAAGGCCTGCATCAGGACACCTTGGCAGCTTTATTTTTTGCTGCAGCCTTCTCAAGAGGAAGTTCCACAGCTATTACTCCTCATATCTGTGGGTCAGTGTCAGTGCTTTAAATGGTTGGAAAGGACGTGCAAACCAAAGGCGTTTCCCACAGGCTGTAGGTGTCAGCTCAGCTGCCAGTCACTCTCAACACATGCACTGCTACAAACAGCAGTTCACAGAGCCCTGGGGAAGGAATGCTATCGGTGGAAGTTCAGCAATTGTAGTTTACCATGAGCCATGGAGTGGTTTCTCTGTGGGGTTATCTTAGCAAGGTGCTCCCTAGGGGATCCACACACTCCTGCTTAAGTGCTTCCAAGGATGGTGTTTGCTAAAACCCCCGCCGGGTAACTGCATTTGAGCGTGATTTTGGAACAGGCAAAAAGTAAAAACAGTAAAATCCATTATAATCGCATTTCCTCTCGTCTGTAATCAGCAGAATTCTTCTGCTGGGGTGTTTCTTTCCCAGTGTGTTGGGTGAGCAGACCCACTCTCAGTCATGCAAATTCTTTCCCTCTCTGTGCCAGGGTTCATCCAGCACTGAGCACTCATTCTCCCAGTAACTCTGAGTTGCGCTGAGAGGAGCTGTGAAACTTCTGATCTCCTGCCTTCCTACCTCCTCCCCATTTCCCTGATCCACAGAAGTGTTTAGCCACAGCAGTACTTCTGTTCGCTTCATGTCCTCAGAAGGAAGTGTTAGTGGCACGGTGGTAGTGCTGAAACTGTTGATCGTGCCATCTTCAGGTGACCCTGGCATTCACCAGCTAGCTGAGAAGTTGGAGACCATGAACTCCCCACATGTCCTGAAATCCCTTGGAGAAACTGCTGCACAGCCTCCCACGAAATCCATTACTTAAAGGCAGAGTGGTGGCTGACTTCCAGCTGAGATGATTTTGCAGGGCTACTGCTCGGGAAGAGTTCAACCCGCCGAGTGGATTGCAAGCAGCTTCGCTGTGAGCGGCTGCTGAGCCTGGAGAGAACATCTCAGTGCTTGTTGGGCTGCGAGTGGATCTGACAGCACTCAGTCCTGAGAAACGGAGAGGTGAAAGTTAATTGGTTCCAAGTGATTTCTGGTGCCAAGAATGCTCGCTGTGGGATGGCGGTGGGGATATAAATAGCAGGAGAGAATTAGTTGCGTGTTGTGAATGAGGAAGGGCTGTGGTGTTCAAAAATGGGTTTAGCTCGTTCAGGGAGTTTTTTGTTAATTTTTCTACTTTGGGTTAATTTTATGGTGGTGATGACACCTACATATTTTTTCAATTCTGAAACTCCTACTGTGGTTATCTGTGGCTAAGGCTCTGAGTCTCTTATCAGGTTAATTTTAACAGATATCCTAACCCTTGTCTTTTATCCCTAGGAGGAGCTGGTGGTTCTACTAAAAAAAAATCAAAATCAATCTCATACTAGGTTCTTCCTTTTATTGAATTTTTTTACCTGATATATTAAGTTTCTGTTTTGCTGCTTTTGGTGGCATAAGGGAGAAAAATCTTTAAAAATAAATAGATCTGGGCTGAGCCTCTAATGCCTGTCCTTTTTCTCTTGGACTCAAATGCTTTCATACATATTTTCACAGTCTTTCCATGAAGAGGCACTGACATTGCAAAATGTGTCCCTTCTAAGATTCTCATCAGTTAGGAATTATATTAATGAGGCAGAAATTAGCTGGAATTCTAGAGTTATAAAGGGGAAATTGCAAAAATGAGAAGGTGTTCTCTAAGCACAAGCATCTCAATACAGTGTTCACGTAATAGTAATAAAATATGATCTAGGGATGATGAATCTGCAGAAGAAAATGTTTTTTGGATGTGTTTCCCATTTCCTTACTGTAATAGAGGAAATGGCAAGAAATTCATCGCTGTCATCGCAAAACAATTCTTTCTGTTTATGATTGCTCTGCTTTGTATTACTAAAAATTAAAATTGGTTTACTGAAAAAGCCTGCTATGACCTAGTCACAGCTTACTCATCTCCAAAATAGTACTATTACATATCCTGAATATTGGGAATGTGTGTGGGAAGGTGAGGGGGAGAGTAAAGCAGTTCAGTGAGAATATCTGCTTCATGGCTGCTCCATCTTCCCATTTCACCATGGAATAATATAAGAGAGTGTTCCTTGTTCGTTCCTTTTCCCTGCAAATGACTCAGATAATCACAGTGATATCAGCATAGCATCAAAGCATGGAGCCTTCATAACAAATGGCTCTGTGGATATTTCAAATATATGAGCTAGCTCTGTTGTGTTTTTACAGGGGAAGGAGAGAGGGGATGTTTACCCAGCCATTCTTGCTCTTGTTCCTATTAAAAAAAAAAAAAGCTTGATGAATAGCTCAAAAATCAGCTTCTAGAATTTCTACCTCCCTTGTGTTATCTACAACAGATGTTTGCCTTGGTGTGTGTTGTGGGCACAAATGCTCATCAAAACAGGTTTCAAGCCTTCATCATTAATATTTATTCATATTACATTTTATTATGTGAATGTTTTCTGGAAGGGAGTATGAATCTCCCATTAATGAAAGAAAAGCATAACTTTGTGGTTTATCTGTCCAACAAAGAAGGAAGGGTGCACATTTAAGCACCAGAACAAAATGGGAAATATCAAAGCTGAAGACAACTCCCAATTTTGTCCTTGTGAGAACATCAAAATGACACTTCCCTGCATCTGTCACCATACATAAACTGTGTGTTTTCTGTGATTGTAGCTCTGGTTCTCAGACGTGCACCCACCCATATGGCAAGATGTGACTGGCTCTTGCTGCAGTGTCTGGTTTTCCTTGGTAGTGGACACAGATTCTGGGGGAGGGAGAGATGCTCAGGGAAGTTTTACAGATATCTTGATCAAGATGATTAAAAGACGGTGCCTGCATCTGCAGGGTACCTCGAGAATGAACCCATATTGTGAATTTTCACAAGGCAATTTCTTTTTTGTTCTTGCATGTTATGAATCAGGCCAGAGTCTCATTTTGAGCTCATTAAATTAGAGCTATATATACCAAATAAAGAAGTTCAGTAATTTGCATATACATGGAGATGGAGCAATTAATAATTCTTAGGTTTTTAATTGACTGAAGAGCTATTGTGATGAAAAATTAATAAGAGGGGTGAAAGGAGTTAAACTACCTATTTCTGTTCCTGCTTTTCCTGTAAAATACGTGGCTAAATTAGAGTGTCTGAGTTAGCGTAAAGCTACAAATCTGTGTGCCCACCTAGTAAGCGTAACAAAAACTCTGCACACCATGTCCCAAAAGCTTATAATTTAGACCAATCAAGCCCTTTTGTTTCCCAAAATGCTGTGCCTGTTTCTTAGTAGGAGTTATGGTGACAAATTAGAGCTCTTTAGGTTTTCAGTTATTTAAGTTAAAATGTGGCCCAGAAAAATCTCTGCTTTTTCCCTTACAATGTAGGAAGTATTATTTTTATTCTCATCACAACAAAAATGAGTGCAGAATGACTCAGCCAGGCCCATCACAGAGGGCTTGAAATTAGGATCTTTCAGATCACTTCCAACCCAAACCATTTTATAATTCCATGGTTCTATAAATTGTAATAGCAACCGTTCTTGGACGGAGACAGGAAATGAAGCACTTTGGACTAAGAACTGTTACCAAAAAATATATGGAATGTGTATTTTTGTGCCCATTTATAATGCTACCCTAAGCAGGGACACTGCTTAAACAGAACAAATCTTACCATAAAATGATGGATTTGTTTGGAACAGGGCTGCATTTCTTACTCTATTCAAATACTTCGTATTTCCTTTTGTACTTCCGAATTGTTTTGTTAAAATATGGTAGAACAGCACGAGTACCATGGTGAACCACGTTTTCAGACCTCACAATCCTAATGTTAGCATGGTTGGTTTCTGTGTGAGGGCGTCTGATTTCCAGAGCCATAACACAGTAAAACAAGTGTGTTCTAGCAATCATCAGTGGATAGAAAATTCCCTTGGGAAGCAGCAAAATACTGCAGAGGACACTTAAAAATAAATGCAGGCCTGAAGCAGCCTGTAGTAGTTGTGGTATTTGTACCTTTACAAACACTGGTGGTGGCTGAAGGACATAAGCACGCAGTCTGTAGGCAGAAACAGCGTAGCTTTTTGAGATTTTATTTTATGTGAATAAGCATAATTGCAACATGCATTTGCCTGTGTGTATATAGATTAATTTTAAGACTAAAATAATTTCTGGAAGTAAAAAGTAAAGTGACACTTCTATTATATTGACTGACATTTCATTATTTGAATGCCTAATGTGCATTTTGCTTTTGGATAATTAGTTGTCAGTTTGCAAAAGCAATTACATTTTAAAGGTTACCAGGGTTTTTCTGAAGGATAACTTAGACTTTTTATCTGGTGGCTGAATTGGTGCCCAGATCTAAGTACAGACCTGCACAAAATGCGTTTTTCCCAGAGGGATATGTATGGGCACACAATGGTAACACGTGGATAGGATTCATGTGTCTCAGAAAAAGATAAATAAGGATTTATAATCAAGTTAGCACATCCATCGTGCCAAGGTCTTCATCTGATTAACCCCATAGTACATGAACGCATTATTTCTTACATACCTGCAGAATTTCTCTCTGTACTATATGGATCGAGTTGTTTTGCTCAGGTTCTTGCACAATGGTTTCTCTCATGAGGCTTGAGTGTTTTCCCCCCATCCCCACCACTGCGGCCAATTTCTTAAATTATTCTTTTTTTCTGTGCTCCATTCTTAGGGAAGGTTATTCTTTACCCTTCAGCACAGGTTTATACACTCAGCTGAAAAACGTAAGCATAAATAAAGGAACTAAAAGCTATCATGGTAGCATTTAGATAACAACAAGCATTTATGCTCTCTAGGACCCCTTGTAAGTATAGCTGCCAAATTTATATATCTGAGCCAAATCAACACACAGCAGAGCTGTGGACCCAGTTATAAGTGCAGGGAACTTCCTGAGAATTTATTATTCGCAATAGTCTTGGAAAGGCACAAAGGTGAAGCAGCACCACAAGCTTTGTGCAGAAATGTTTTCCTGTTATATATAAAGTAAATACACCTTGATTTCTGCCCGAGGAGGGCTCAGTGTGTTGCCAGAGGAGTGCTCAGGGCTCAGACACTCACAGCCACCAAGCATGGAAAAAGATGCCGAGGCAGAGTGGCAGGACATGGAAATGCAGCTTTCAGTCCAGCATCTGACACAGCTGTCCAGGAGCTCTCTCCCACACCAGGCATTTTTCTTCCTGAGATTTTGGAAGTGGTTCTGTACAACAGTGGGATAAGCCCAAGGCTTTTCAGAGCTTTCTGTGAGAAACAAGATGGAAAGGATATCCAGCGGTAAAGACATTCACTTGTGATGTCAGGTCTGAAAGTCACATTCAAACTGATCTTGAATTTGGTTTTTTTTGATACACTGATATTTTTATTTGTCCTGCAGCTTTTCCATTTGCTGCAAATTGATGTTCCTTGAGTGAGCCCATGTGAGATTAATAACATCACCTATAGAAGTCTGATACAAACACTCAAATCCTGCAATCTTCGAGATTTAGAAGATTTTGGGAGTGTCCTAATGATTGGAGTTTGGAGTATGAAATACTACAAACAGACATTGGTTAAATATGAAGGGTACCTATCACACCCTTTTTGCTAATCATCGAGGTGGAGCTTTTGCCAGCAGCTTTTAAACATCCTGTGGTGCCTCACACCAGAAGAGGGGAGTTTGCCAATTAAGGTAATTCTGGTTTTCATGAATAAACTCCCTGGCAGTGCCGAGGCAGAGCTGATGATGGCTGCAATATTATTGGGCAAAGAGAATTTGCAGTGTCTGGATCTGCTAGGACTTTGTGTTTCTTTCTCAGTGGAAAGGTGACAGCATTAGTGCTGTGTACACAGCTGGCTCAGTGTTGAAGGTGAACTGCTGTTGTGTCACTCCTGGATTTTGCTGGGAATGCTCCCTAAGGACCTGGTGATGCAGCTGAATCTTTCTGGGCAGATCTCTAATCTTCCTGCAGAAGTGTCTGCCTGAAATATTAAATGTAACTCCATGTTTAGATTTTGTTACAGGTTTTAGGGTCCTCTCCTCCTGTTTCCTTATGACATCTACGTGGAAAGATTATAGGAAAGCAAGCAAATATCTAAACTGTTCTAAATTACTATTTATACTGCCTCTGCAAATGATTATCTTAGCTATATTCCCACTTTATAAATGACTTATGTAATTGGGTTAAACAGACTTGCACACAACATTTGTTGGTCAATTACCTCTTACATTATGTACATTTCTGTAATTAGAAAACATAACTTTGCTTCTACATTTAAAGCTTTTTTTCCTAAATCTGTGCTTAAAATACCTGGAATGATAGCTTTTATTTGTACACAGAAGCTAAATTGAAAAGAGTTTTCCTGTTAAAAGTGTATGATTCTGCAATCAGCAAGGCAACTTTATTTCTGTATGTGTGAGGTTTTCTCTGAATTGCGGACTGAGGAGTCAATGGACATACAATTTCTAGGCAGGGAAATCTTGAAAGCCAAATGTGCTCACTCAGCCAACAAAAAAGCAGTATATTTATTAAAAGAGCAAAAAATAGATGTTATAATGTTAATATTTTCCAAATGCTCAATTACTTGTGAATTTGCTACAGTTCCAGTGAGAATGTTGAATTGTCAGGAAAAGGAATTCCTACATGACATCTTAAAATACCCATAGCATGAAACCTCATATTACAAAAATAATTGAACTTTGCCATGAAAACATTAACTAAAAATGTAAATACTTTTACATTTGTTTTCCCAACAAGACAAGGTGAAAATTAATCTGACAACAACATACGTGATGTGTGCGATCACTGTCATGGCCATGATCTTATCTTTGGAGATGTCCTTGAAAAATTCGCCAAGTGGGTTTGACTTCTCACATTGTGCAAAAGATGAGGTTTCTCCATCAACCCTGATGTGTTCACACTGATTTTTACCTGATCAGTTGGTATTGTATTCTTAATGAGAACAGCACTGAAACAGATGATCAGTTAATCGCTGCTATGAACAGCATTTAAACATGTGCTCAATCACTTTCACATCTCAATGTTTTGTCCCAGATCCACATTCAGAACACAAATCATGGTAAATAATATTTTTACTTCTTAAACATTATTTTTTTTCCCATAAGTTCCTTTTATAACTATATTTGAGTTGGAAACTTCAGTATCTAAACCAGTTTTTAAAAATTCAATCTTATCAAGTATTTTAAGGCGCCTTGCAAGAAGTCCATTTCCTGACAATTCAACATTCTTACTGGAATTGTAAATTATTGTGCAGTTTCATTATCCCACTATCCTTCTTCTGTAGTATATCAAGTTTTAGGGAGAAAAAAGAGAAAATGCAGTGAATTAGTCTTAGCAGTCAGTCTCTACTTAAGTGCAAATTAAAATTAAAATATTCTGTGATTCTGTAAAATCACCATATCCTGACAGTTATTTCACTGAAACTAATACCTGAGTCCCTTAAATTTCATTACTTTTTCACTGAATAAACATGCTTAACTTAGAGAGAGTTGCCAACATTGTTTAATGGGGATCTGAAAAGTTTTTACATAAGTGTAAAGTATGGTATTAACTTTATTTTTCTCCTTCTTTTGGATTACCTACTGGCTTCCTTGCTGTGGGAAATTTTTGCTCTCAAAGTGGGTGATCTGGTCATTCCACCAAGGCTACCAATTTCCCTTGAGGGATGGGAGATTATGATGCTAAATCTGCCCTTAAGTTTATTGCTGCCCTCCTGGCAGGGTGTCCCATGCCCCTTTCTGCTGCAAGGTTATGTCATGTATTGAAAATTGCAAAACTTATTGTGATCTCTTGTTGAATTTTACATTTATTTTTAGTTCTGTACCTATTTACATTTGTATTGATAGAAATACATTTAAGCAAGTAAAGATACTGCTTCTCAGCCTCAATTTTCATTAACTAATCAGATCAATCTTTTCTGGCTTCTGCTCCAAAGCAGGCTTTCAATTACACTTAAAATCTAAAAAGGCCCTTATACTTGTTTCAGTTCAGTTTATCTGTTTGCAAAAATAGATTCACTCCAGGTGAAATCTCATCATTGCTTGACCTGTACTGCTTCAAATTCGATTGTAAAGTATTTTTTCTTTACTGTAGGAGTACCAGTGATATAAAAATAATAGGTAGGACCTGCTTTTCTAAATGGATGGTATTTTATGTTCAGTTTTTATAACCACTTTTGCACTTCTTGGTAATTTTTGATTATTTAACAGTCATTCTCTTTCTTAGTTGTTTGATTGATGAGTTCTGAGCTTATGAAAATCTTGGAGTGTTTGCTCAGAGGTTGATCTTGCACATTGCATGTTTGAACTTAATTTCTGTTTCAGGGTTTTGCAGCATGAGATATTTATCCTCTTGAAGATTGGAAATACCTATTAACTGCTTATTGTCTGCATATTATTTCAGGACATTTGTACTTCTGCTTTCACAGATCAGGAAAGAAATTTTAGTTTTATAAAGGTCTTCAGTTGCAACCAGATATTCCCCTTTCAGCTCTACCCACCGTATTTCCTCATGTTTATTTTTAGTTGTAATCCATATCATGTCCAACCTTGTGTGACACTGTAAAACAGAGATCTGGACAAGTATGGTGTCATTAGTCTGACCTCAGCATAATGCAAGGATTTAAAAGAGATCCTGAAGGAAGAGATAATGAAGGCGGTTACAGGCTTGTTATAATTGCTGTGGGTGAAGGATATGCACCAGACAAGTTGTAATTAAAGAAACAGAGATAAAGAAAAAAGGGTAGAAAATGAACCAAGGATTTGCCAAAGATAGATTGTGTCTGAATAATCAAACAGCTTTAAGTGTGCTAACTGATTTTCTGAGAAATGCAGTAGATTAAATCTCTCTGGGCTTCAAAAGTTTTATGATTCCTCTGTCTGGAAAATCAATTGTCATTTTTGGAGTCTGTTGCCGTGAAATCCCCAAAGCAATAAGGTTAGAGCCACTTTCTGCTTCTACCCTGGCTTCAGAGTGGTGGAAGATGAAAATTATTCCAATTTTTGGCCTCCTTCTTCCAGAGAGGAAGGTCATGTCACTTGTCATTGCCACTTTGGGTGTATGTAGTGCCCAGATAAAGTTATTTCTGGGTATGAGTGCACTTTTCCTGTACTGAGGGACCTACTGTGAGTGTTTTTGGGTAATAAATATATCAGACAATTGGAAGAAGTAACTAAGTAAATAATTTCTGGGCACAATGCATATTCCAACAGGATATTCTTTGTACTGGAAAACAACCCAACCAGCTGCTGCACACCCACATGCTGTTGTCCCAATCTTTTCTAATTTGTGTTGGTTCTCTTTGCTTCCTTCAACAGAAGACAGAGTTGCATAGCCAATGTCCCAAGCTCACCTTCACTGACAAATCTCATTTTAGAAGTTCCCATTGCTGAAACATAATCAAAAAGTGACTGAGAAAGGTCTGGTGGAAGCTGTGCAGTCTTTATTCAGCTGCTCATGGCACTGTGGTTCTCTAGGATGGCGTTGCAAAGCTTCTGGTAGTGGAATCCATCTCCCTTCCGTGTGAAATATTTAATTTTTTAATCTATGTTTATGGTTAGAAAAATGTTATTTTAACATGTCATCCAAGTGTCTTCATTAATTCTTGTCTATTGATTTTTGGCCTTGGCCAGCTGAATATATATAACAGTTAATTCCCTTCCTCTTTGTGGCGACCTGTTGATAGCTGGAACTGTCTCCTCAATTGTCAATAGTCTAGACTAGACTGAGAGGTTTTCCTGTTTTTCGCTGCGTATATTTCATCTCTTCTAGAATTTTGATCGTTTTTGTTGCTCTTCCATGGATTTTCTTAGAGTCCCAAATCTTTTAAGGTGAGATGTCCCAGTCTTGACCCAGGTGAGGTCTTAATGGTATTGTGTATAGTAGAAAGGCTATTTGGATTTTATTTATTTCTAATACTACTATTGTTCCGTATCAGAAGAATTATGCTTTTTTCAGGCACAATACCACTGAAAATAAGTAAATAAAATACAGCTTGCTTACAATGGGACTTTTTCCCAAGCTTTCACAGAAATTTACAAATACCACACTAGCAAAAATGACTAACATGAAATTGCATCACTCAAATCCTCCAGATTTACCGAAGACCCCAAACCCTGTTGACAAATGCCCTCTACACTGCCCAAATAATTTATTACTGATTTGTTATCCATAACGTAAACACGAGAGACATAATGTAGTGTGAGACGTCTCTAGACTAAAGTAAGATTAGTTGGTTCAGCCATTCCCTACCTGCCACTTTCTTGATCAGCATTGTTATCAATAATTCTGTTCACTGGCATTAAAATGCAAAAACGATTTCCACAAGAGGTCACAGCAATATAGCATACCTTCCCAGCAGCAAATACAATTAAATAATTTTATTAAAATAAAATAAAGAAGGGAATACAGAAGGTGTGATGGGAAAGTGAAATACAGTGCTTTACAGGTGTGAACTAAATATCTATGCTGTGGTCCCTTCCTGTCCAGCAGTGCGTGTTCCCATTGTGATGGCTGAAGGTGTGATAAGTCAAAGTTTTGTTTGTGGATGGTTTATAAGCAGAAACAAAGGGGGAAAAGCAATCAATTTCAAAGAAGTCAGCATTATTTTTTTTGTGAGAAATCACACCAGAGGCTTAGAAAATCTTACACTTTTTTTCCAGAAGTCAAAATCAATAATTTATCCAAGAGAAGTGGTAAATTTTGCTTGTATTGTCAGGTGCTGTACTGGCCCAAGAGAACCCTTTCTCCCACTCCAAGTTACAACATAACAAACACTGTATTTGTACCAGCCACAGAATTCTTGAAGCTTAGAATTTCTTCCTTCCTGCTTTACCCTTTCACAAATTCTCCACGAGCTGTCAGGTGCACAGCAGCTTGTATGGCTCTCTGGTTCTTTTGTTGACAATCCCCATCCCTGCTCCAAGAAGCAATATTAGCTTTCCTACAGAAGCCAGCAAAAGTGGTAAAGTCAAGGACAGTCAAGTGCAGTGTGACAGATGAGTTTCTGCTCATGAGTTTTCCCCTGGGAGTTGGAGGGAATAAAGTTTGAAATAAAGTTTGAGCAAAAACAAAGCAGGCTGGAGAATCGGGGTCTGCAGCAGGCAGACATCTCCCTCTAGAACTCATTTCCTAAGCTCTTGGGGCTTGTTAATTTTATTGTCCTCGCAGACACAGTGTTAATGTGGAGAAGCTTAGCAGAGTTACTGAGAAATGGTGTCTAGACGGTGCACCAAAATGTCTGAGTCACCTTGTGACCTTCCCAAAAATTCCCCATCTGCAGATTTCCCATTTAAGCAGCCAGAACCCTTGACACAGAGGACTTTGCAGGATCGTTTAACCCTGATGCCTCTCCCCCACCATAATTCCCTGGAACATTAAGTGGCACTAGGGACGTTGGTGCTTTACAGAGGAGAAAACAATAATTTTTAGCCTCATCCTCTGAGATTAACTGCAATGCACAGAGAATATCTGAATTCCATGGGAGCAGGATGCTGCATGTGACCAGGGAACGATGTCAGCTACTTCTTGGGCTGTTGGAGTATAATGAGACTACACTTTTTAAATAACCTAGTGCATCAAACCACACTTAAATAATTGAAAAGTGAACAAACCTTTTAAACCGTGTGTCAGTGTGACCCAGGCTTGGAGATATCTATAGGTGTAAAATTTCATGTCAAGCTTCCTTAGCATCTATTAATTACTGAAGTATCTCTGTCTTTCAGAAGCAGGCATTAGGCTGTTTGTAAAAGTGTGCATTTAACTGACAGTTTCTTTTTACTTACTGATGTTCTTTTTAGACTGCTGTATTTTTCTGATTTTAAGAGCGTTGATTTAAAGGGTCTCCCTTGCCAGCTCTGCACCTGTTTTCTTCAGGAACATTGTGTGAGAAATAGAGTTGCTTTCTTGGTAAAAACATCCATCCCGGGGGTGCACAGAGGTTGTGCCAAGGCTGCCCATGCAGTCCCTGCATTGCACAGCCAGGAATAATCCTGGAAAAATCCTTGGAAAATACTTGTATCAGGCAGCTATGGCATCACTGACTTCCATTTTGCATCCAGGTTTTTAATAATTTTCAAACAAGGCAAAATACAGTCTGTCTGTGAGTGAATCTACTTAGTAAAGCCTATTCTGTAATAAGGTTGCACCAAAAAATGACTGGTGCAGTTTCACGAAGTGCTGAGCCCACTCCTGCCATAATCTGTGTCTTTCTCTTCCCACTGTAATCTAAATTGAATATATTGATGTATTCATTAGCATTACACAGAAGAGCTGGGCTCCACTGAAATGCAGTTTCAATCTCAACTCACTTTTGATGGATGGGGTTTGTTTGTGAATAATTGTATTTATGATCCCAAGCCCTTAATAAACACTGCTTCTTCATTCATGACCTCTTAATCTTTCATGAGATTGCATCTTAATGCGATTCTTCAGCCTTGTCCCTTATTATGTTTTATTATATCTGCTGGATTGTATGTGTAATGGAAATAAAACAAAGGCAGTGAGCAAGTTTCAGATGATCCTTTTCTATCCAGTCTACAAGTTTGGATGGTAGCTTGAAATACATAAGATCTTATTATACTGTTTAGTTTCGGTCTTATAGCTGAGCTAAGGCAAATCCTTAAAGTGAAAATAAAATGCAGAAAATTACTACCAGACAGATAGAACAACGTAACCTCAGAAATCAGAATTTGCTTCTGAGTTCACTGTCGAGCAGTTACAAGAATTTCTCATATGGAAAACGCATTTACTCTGTGTTACTTTAATACCAGACCCTCTGCAGGGAGTTCATACACTCATTTCATATTAGAATTCTCAAAACTTGCTGTGCAGTAATATGCTCATATTCTTCCCCCAAAGTAGATTAAGTAAATAACTTAAGACTTTTTTCTTATAAGTTTCTTCAGCAAAACATAATGCTGGCAGTCTTGCTTGTTTTGTCTGTATTAATGCAATCTGCCCTTGCTGGGTAATGCTGATGAATAAATCACTAAATGTGTACTAGCATCTGTTTACTCTGAATGGCAACATTTTAGTCCAGACAGAAGATGACTGTTCGTGGGTTTTATTTGTTTCTTCCCCCTCACTTTACTGCCTGAAAATAAATTAATTGTATTGTGTGTAGCCATTACTGAAATACGTAAAATTACACCTCACAATAAAGTAGTGGTGTTTTCCAGTGTTTGTGTGAAGGTATGTAACTTCTAGTTTGCAAGTAAATTGCTTTTCTCACTTTTGTTGCACAGTGCCAGGATTGTAACAATTTTGTCAAAACAAGGCCTTTAATTACCACACCTTTGTGATGATAGGTTATTAACATCCAGAAAATTCTTGAGTGATTACATGAGAAATTCAATAGAATAAAAAATTTGATCATCACTAAAAAGTGAATGAAATGGATTCCAAATCTGATGGACCTGTCATAGGCAAAAAGTTATTAACTTGATTTTTATAGCTTTTGCTGGTCCTTACTGTACCAGTGACAAATGTATCTGGCATACCAAGTACTATTCTACAGGAATACAAAGAGGAAAAGAAGATCTGTTTGATACTGCTTTTAAATCTATTGAATTTAGAGCAGTTCAGGGGAATTCAGTGAGTCCTGAGCAACCATTGTCTTGTAACTCTGTGCAAGTTCCTGTTGAGTATGGCTGGTTTCATGCCCTACAATGAAGCACCATCATTCTTAATTTTAAAATAAGAATGCTGAACAGTGCATAATGTCAAATATTAAATTAATAACAATGTTAATGAATTTTCCGGTTTTTTCTGTGGTTATGAATTGGCCAGAAAGAGATATGGTAGTGTAAGGTTTGTGGTTGTACTCAATGACCTGAAAGGCCTTTTCCAACCTAGATGAGGAATCTATGATTCTATTTCATTATATGAAATTACTGCTCACAATATTTTAATAATTCTTGAACTGGTCTTCCTTGAAATTCTTGAAAATGGTCTTTCATTAATATTTGTTATTCATTTTTTGTTTGTGTTATAGGATTGAATTGTGATCACAGCCTCGTATAAGCATTAGATTTTGCAATCAACTAAGTTTACAATTTTAAATTTCCTATGATTATAAATATCAGTTCTGTAATGCACTAAAATACCTCCCAAATTGCTGGTTTTTTTAAGCAACTTGAAATACTCTTCTTGCTTTCTTGGAAGTACAATTTGAGTTTAATAGTATCTGTAAGAAAGTTTAAGATAATTTTCTCCGTCTTTCACTTGTAATTCAGTTCTCTTTCTTAGTAAAAAGATCAAAAAGGGAGGACATTTGCAATTTATAGTAAGTAAATTGTCCATGCTAAAATTCTGTTTCGTGTTGAGTAAATTAATTTATCCTTAAAATGTATCTATGTTTGTCCTTGCTTTTGGTTCTAGTAAAACTTTTCACCCAAAAGTTTTAGAGGAATTTCTTTAAGGGAAATGGCAGGAAACCAATGGCAGAACAAATGGCCATTATATTGCAGAATGTGTTGCTGTACAAATGTAAAGCAATACACAACAAGGACATGTAAGTCCACTAAATCAAGATGCCAAAAGAACCCCACCTGAAAACATGGAAAAACCCCAAAACTTTCATTAGAGCTTTTCATTAAGCATGGCATTTGCTGCCTGTGTTACCTGCCTCATGTTATTCCGTATATTCTGGGAGCACACGGGGAGCAGCAAAGGGCTGGCATTATCCAAAATCTCATGCCATTTGTGGACTGGGAAAAGAGCAGAATGAACTTGTCCTTGCACTGACAGTTCGTAACGATGGTTGATCATAAGCAGGTGGGGCTCGTTCAGGTTTTTTCTTTCCAGTTTCAAAGCACCAATTCTTCCTTTGCTTTCAGGATGTTTGTCCAACAGAAGTCAGAATTATCAAAAGTTTCAGCCTGGTGAAAAGTTGTGAGGCAAGTTGCTAGGCCAGTGATATATATACAGAGGAAACTGTTAGGGACCTGAGGACAGAACTGATTATTAGAAGAGAGAAGGGTCTAATGGGTTGCAGAAATGGACCTACCAGATACTTTGATAGACTGACTAGGATTCCTGCTCCATGAAAAATTTACAAGCATTGTCTTCCAAGACTACAGAAAAATTGAGAAAACTTTAATGAAATGCTGAACTAAGCAGAGGGTGATTGATATCCAGAGACTCCTTGCAAAAGCAGCTCAAGTTTCCCTTGAAAGGAGAGAAGAGAGTGGCTAACAACTGAAGTCTGGATTATTTACTGCCCATGACTTCCTTAATTTATCTTCACTGTGAGTTTTATTCATGCCCCAAGGTTCTAGGAGATGGGTAGACCTCCTGGAAAAGAGATCTGATGACTGAAGCAGTTAAAATGATATTGAACTGATGAGTCCAGTAAAATATAAACTCTAACAAGATGGGTATAAATAAAAGCAACTTCATTCAAGCAGCTCATTCACAAATTGCAGGTTATTTGCAGATAGTCATGCTTGTAAGATGAATGACTCCGAAATTACTGAGAACAGTAAAGGCAATGCTCTGCAACCAGCCATGTTGATTTTCTTTATTCCTCCTCACACTTGTAAGATGGTTTTGAACACCTGAAAGGCTGGGGAGCCGGGCTTAGCAGTTCCATTTCTGAGCAACTTCTTAGGGTTCTTAATTTTGCTGGGCTGCTTCTGAAACATGTGGCCTGCTCCTGGAATTGGAATTGGATGACTGTGCCAAAATAACTTTGCAATAGTATGTATTATTTCTCTTCCATTTAAGATGGAATCCTGGGAATTCCATTAATTTATAGGGCTCCCTGACTTCTTTTTGACCATTTAGTAACTCAAAACTGAAGATTCAAGACTCAAAACTGAGGTTTGCAGTGTGTAGATAATATGGAGTAAGAAAATGATGACTGATGATGACTAGGCAAAACACTGATTAGTGTAATAGGAAATGGCTGAAAAGTGTAGGGAATAGAGGGGGAAGGTAAATAAGTAAGTTGTAGTATGTGGAGGGTAAATGATGTCTGAGAGCACCATGAAAAGGTTTGTGTTTCATTGAAATAATTCAATACAACAAAATTCCCCATACAGGTCCTTTCTGAGTATTAATGTACTTAGGACAAAAACATTCCTCTTACTGAAAAGTGCACTGACTGATCCAAGGAGGACTGTTCACATAAGATTTATCAACCAATCATCTTCTTTCCTTGAACAGTAGTATTATACAGTCTGAGTAAATGTCAGCTGATGATACTTTTGTGGCTCCTTTAGGTAAATATTTCATGATGTATTCTAGATTCTGTTCCTCTTCCTGGAGGCTTCAGATGTTTTTTTATTTTGCTTTGCTGCTGCTGCTCACTCCTGTGTTCTATTTTTTAAACTATGTTCAAAGAAAATTGTAATTCATTAAGAAAATTACCTGTACAAGCAGACTTTAATGGCAATAGCTGTGAAAATAGTGACATTCACAGGAAGAAACACTTTGCAAGCTGACAGACTATTTCAATAAATCTCACACTGTATCTCAGTGAGGGAAATGGTAGGGTCTGTTTTTTCCCTGTGTTTGCAGTGCTGAAGCATTTAGACTACCTAATTTGAACCTTTAGATAATTAAAAATAGCTTTATATCATTAATGACTATATGCATGTTTAAGTGCCGCTTTCTCTTTTGAAACTCTTGGCCATCTTTAATTAATACAGGTACAGCAGAGAGCACTGTGCTGACATTTGACTAATCCACACAGAGCTGCAGAGGAATTCCAGGTAAACTACATTTTCCAGGCTATGGAGTTTGTATTAGGACATAGTAACTGTTGATTAGCACTTGGTAACAGTTGCTGCCCCAGTTTTTATCTCCAGCATCTATGTGGGAGGCAGGATTGCTCTTCTCTTTAATAACAGACCTTGGGATTCAGTATTAAAATAAATGTTTTTCTTCACTGAATTATCAGCAATTAAGTGCAGATTTGTGATGATGGTTACCAGCTGACTCAAAAAGGGAGTTGTCTGATTTGTAACTAACTGTTGGTTAGTCTGTGATCACGTTTTTGTATTTTATCTGTAAGCATTTTATCCCAGGCACAGAGATATTTTTAAGTAATACCCGGTACAAACAGAAGCATGAGTTTATTTGGCAAATGTTTGGTGTCCATCTATTGCTTCGCTATTGCCAGGGTAAGAAGTTGAGGAGAAATGTTCAAGTAACTCTGCTATTTTAGTCTTCCTCATAAAATTTTACTTTAAACTTCCTCAATTGTGACCAGTCTCTTGGGTTTGCTACTTCTTTCCCCTCGTTGAAGAGTAATAGAAAAATCCAGGCTTCTAGTCTCTCTTTGTTTTCTCAAAGGTATCCCTGAAATTAAGTAGGCTCAGCTCAGCTGAAACCACTGGAATTACAGCCACAGCTCTTTTTAATGGGTTCTGTACTGTATCCCACAGACTCACCTTCCTGAGTAATTCTATGCCATGTAATACATCACTGGTGTTTTACACTACCAGTTTCTTATTAACATCCAGTTTAAGAGTGATCCACCCTTGGAGAACTTATCCATTTGTTTGCAACGTAATTATACACAAAGTACTTAGTGCAGAAGAGAACTTATTTTTTTTCCATCTGGAGCTGAGGTACTGAGAGTGCTAGAGTCTTGCTTGTAGGGCTTTACGCTTATAAAGCAAATCCAAAGGAAGCTAAGGCATTTTTCAAAATTTACTCTGGTTAAATTAAAAATAAGCAACCCAATGCTTAATTTAACATTATATTTTCAATTAAATTAATTGTTGTCTTTGACTTCCAGATTTATGTCCCTACTAAGCATGACTAAGCCAAATTCTATCAGCTGAACGCTAGTGTCTTCAATTAATTTTATGCTTTTGTAGCTTTGCATAGTTGTATTTTAAAGCTGGACTATTTAAAAACATATCAGGGAATTTAAAACTCAAGGTCCTCAGTTTTGTCCCCTTTCAAAAGTCTATTGTACTTCAAACATTTGACTTAAAACATATGTGTATGAAGCGTGAAGTTACTAGCCACAAACAAAAAATTTAGTTTGTGTTATCTAGTTCACTTATGAATTGTACAAGGTACAAGTTTTAATCTTCCACAGTCTGAGCAGTTCATATTAACTGTTAGAGCAGTGATGGTTTTTGCTCACTGTCCCCCCGAGACAAGAAAAAGCTGTGTTCTTACTGCCTCCTGTGCTTTCCTTTCCTGTTAAACTTTCCCCGCTCCCTGCAGTTAAGGTAAAATGCAAAAGGAGCTGTGCTGCCCTTTGTTAAATACCTTTATTGTTGGTTTCCTGGCCTTTTGAGCTGGCCAAGGCCAGCTGTGTTCTCTCAGAGGTTCCATGGCTGGAGGTCAGATGGGCCTCGATGCTGGAAGGCTCATTTGCCACACGACCCTCCCTGCCTGTTTGGAATGCAGAGCTTCGAAACAAGGGCTGCACACTCTGCTCTCCTGTTACACCTCTACAGAATCAATAAACACTGAAAACCAAGTAAAACAAATTAATTTACCGTCTGGAACACAGGGCAAGTCTATAGTAATATTTAGGTTTAAACAGAAGGTCACCCTTGAGGTTTCCATGCCAGGTACTGCAGCAGTCTCTGTTGCAGATTTTGGCTTTGGAGCAAAGCCATCCATACTGTGACAGCCTTAGGGTAAAACTTGGAGTTTATAGTATTACAGGAAGGCAGATAGGAGCTGAACAAGGTTTCCTAACAAAGCTTAAAATCAACATAGTCAGGGGTGATCCTTCCCCACAAGTGCCAAATCTCATATTAGCTCCTTCTTTCCATGTCGTCTATTTATTGCTCCATATCCAGACATATGGAAGATACCGTTGGCTATGGTTCTTCTGGAACAGAGTAACACTGAAATAAAAAGGTAGATTTTTCTCAAAAAACCCCCTGCTTTTATTGTGTTAATCTAAACCACTTCAGTGAAAACTAATGGTGTGCAAATTTCACAGAAAGTATTTAAGAGCTTAGAAGAATAATCAATACATTTCAATAAAGGAAGTTTTGGCAGAGCTTTTGTCCATATGCTTTGGATGATCAGATCCATGATCAGAAGTGTAATAACTGTATGCTTACAACAGAAAGGCCAGGATTTTGATTGCTGTAATTGTCCTATTGTTCAAGAATCTTAGATTCTTCCCTTCTGTTAAATTCTCTTCACTAACTTTGTCCTGGAGTAATGTTGTAAGGTACTTAACTTTGTTAATTAAAGATACAATCCAATGACGATGATTAAGGATGATGCTGCCTATGACATTCCTTATTCTAAAGAACCAGACCAAGCTTTTTAACCAACTGCTCTCTAAATTCTGTGGCCAATTACTAAGTACTGGGCTGTAACAGAGGAGAAGACACAGACCTTGCCTGCATATCGGGACAGCAGCCATGCATGAAAAGCCGTATCGAGAAGGGATCTTGCTTGTTAGAACCGAAACTGTTGTATAAGCAGGGTAGGTTGTATTTCCCCCTGCCTATTATTTCTTTGTAATCCTCTTGAATTACATGTCACTCAACTCCTAAAATAATTTTCTTTATCTGTGTTGGTACTTCTGCCTCCAAATTACTTCGCTGACTTCTTTTGGGTGCGTCCTACTTGATGGTAGATTTACTGCCAGGTTCAATTCCTTATCCCTCTGTGTGAAGGCCCAGAACAGCTTGATCAGTTTTCACCTTGAGCCTTTTTCATCCTTTATTCCTTTGCCATGTATGCCTCATACCTGGAAGTGATTTGCTGTCTTATTGCACCGGTCTCTTGACATTCATCTCATTTAATCTCCTCAAGATTCAGCTCTGCCAACTGCCCCAAAATGGACCCAGGTGTAATCTTCTATTCAGGTTACTGACAGTAATGTGATCTCATTTCATGTTTTTACAGATCCAAGCACAATTAGGTTTCAGTCTTCACTGGTGCCTTTGGATACCACAGAACACATAACACACAGTAAGTGAGAGAATGGATATTTCTTCATTTTGTCCTTAATAACTCTTGCACTTCTGTTACAGTGGGATCATAAACTAATGAGAAACACTAGATTACAAAATCCAAAATTGACTTTCCAACCAAAAAGGGATGCCAGTTTTATGAAAGCTTCATCAATTGCCTTTAAATCCCAGTTCTTTTAATTTATAAGAGAGCTCTGAATGGCCCACTACACTGCCTATGCATACAGCAGTACACAATACAGAATATCTATGACCTCACTCCATATGACTAAAAATGAACCTTACATCGCAGGATGTTATTAGAGAATGAATTTAAAACACTTTACTCTTCACTGTAGCACATTCCAATGGTTTCCTTCCAGAGTAAATTTTTTGGCAAATAAGTTGCTGCAAAATATTATAGATCTTTTTGCAAAATTAAGAGCTTAACGGCCCTTGTGTGTGTGTGTGTGTATGTGTGTGTGTGTGTGTGTGCACACATTTGTTTTTTGTTGTTTTATTTGGGGGCTTTTTGAGGGTTTTTTGGCTTTGTGTGTGTGTGTTGGTTTTGTTTGGGGTTTTTGGAGGGACGAAGTGGCGGCATGTGGTTTGTATTTTTTTGCTAAACTCTTTCATCTCTCCTCCCTTGGCCTTTCTGAAGTTCTTAAAATTTTTTGTCTTTAGCTGCTTTTCACATTTTTTATAAGTTCCACAGTCTTGCCATAACACTCTTCTGGGATGATTGCTCTGCTTGTAAATACAAACCATCTATTGTCTGTGGACTGAAGGACTTACAAGGGAGGCCTCTGACTCCTTGTGAGAGTTGATTTCTATAGAAAAACAAAAGCTATATGAGAAAAGTAACTGCCATGCATCTTCCCATAGGTCAGCTGTTCTCTGTTCATTAAAGTGTCTTTGCTGAAACACTGGAATCCTCAGGCTCTTCAAAAGCTTCACATATCCTGTCAGCTTTTAGTGTTTCCTCTCTTCCCCACAAATGAGAGCTTCCCCATAATCTTTCCCTAAATTTTTTCTAAAGTTGTATTTGCATGTAGGCTAGTATGAGATTGTTTTCAGTACAAGGTAAACTTATTCTTCTATGGAGCTTTGTTGAGGAAATGGTGAAATTTCAATCCGTTGGAGGAATTGGCTTTCAGAAAGGAGGAGATGCTTGGAACCAGTATGTGCAGATAACACTGAGAAATAGATGCAGGCTGGTATGTGTAATGATGTCTGTAATTGTTTTTGGGCTGCCAAATCAAGATTTCATGATACTTTGAAATATAATGCACGAATGTCAGCAGTTGTGAGGTTCTGGGCTTACTTTTTTGAGTTGATCTTTTTTGGGGGGGTTAAGGGGCAGGGATTGGTTGTTTTTTATGCCTGGACAAATAATCATTTAACAAAGTGATATGTTTAAATATATCCTCAAAATAATGATCTCACCTGAGCTGGAGTTAGTGCTGCTTAGAGAAATTGCTCATTATCATCACCCTGTGAAGAAACAGAAGCTGTTAGAAAGCACCTACCTCCTAAGAGCAAAAAGATAAAAAACACCCATTAAGCTCATCAGAGCACCACTCAGAAGGTCTCAGAAACTCCCAGTTTAAGGGAGTTAGAAATCAACTTGTGACACAGCAGAATAAGAAGGAAGAGTGCCATTTTGGAGGGGCTATAGGTAGGGACAAATGATCTCATCTGCTCTATCAGAGCATATCCACAGGTGTTGATGGGGCTTAGAGATGCTGTTTGCAGAAACATTCCGGTTTAAACCAGATTTCAGGTACCTTGACAGGTGTCAAGGGTTCTGTTTAAACCACGTGCATTTCCCAAAGAAGGAAGCCTGCCAAGGCATGAGACTATTTCAGTTGACTGTCAGCATGTCTGATGTCAAGGAGTGATTTAAACAACAGCAACATGATTGCCTACACTGCTCAAACATCCAGGTTGTGGCATTGAGGGGATGTCGGTCTGGGTTTTTCTTTGTTTACAGCGTTTTTTTTTTTTATATGTTTTCCAAAGGTTACGTGTATTTTATAAAATCTGTTCTGGAGATACTGAGGCAGTGCTAAATAATAGGGTTTAGTGCTATTAAAAGAAGAGCACAATAAGGCATTTCTACACCATTTTGTGATTTGGGTATGCACTCTATTGTAAACTGTTTCAGGTATTAACCAGTACAAGATTCAGGCTGTGTTTGTTTTGTTACACAGACATATTCCATATTCCTTTGTGTAAAACCAGTGCCTCATCTAATGAAAAATAATGTGTTTTTTCTTCTCTTTATTATTATTATAGTTTGCTTCTGGAATAATCCAGCTGTAGAAGAGAAGCACATCACATTTGTGTTAACCAATACTTTATGCCTTGATCTCTTTCACTGTATTTAATCTTTTTGATTTGTATATACACCTGTTTTGTTCAACTTCTGCAGTGTCCAAAGATCTTAGCATTTGATATGGTTGCTCATGACATTCTGTTGGTTAAATTAGCTTTCTAGAATTTGATGGTTCAACTCTGAAATGGATCACTACATGTGCAAATCTAATATGTTAAAGAGAAAATATTCAGAACAGTTATATCAGGACAAATATATAATTTATATTATTTTATAAAAGCAGAACTGGTAAAACTACTTTGTGTCATTTTGTCTAGTATGTCTGTATTTGTATAGTTTTTAATCTTAATTTTTTTGCTGTGATATCCATCTGTTTGTTAACTGCATAAATGCCAATGCACTAGTGATTCTATGAAGAGAAAATGGGGAAGATGGAAATACCCATTATAAACCAGTCAAGGAATTCCCTGTTTGTTTCTTCTGTTCTCAAAATGCTGTTATTTTGGAAGTGTGATTGTTTACCGTTTCTTAAAAAAGTTGAAGTTGAAAGATGTGCGGGCTGAAATTCCCTGTCCCTATGAAATCAGCAGGGTCATTGTCAGCAGCGCTCCTTTCGCTCCTGTTGTTCTGCTGATGCACCTTCATCCGTCTGGGGGGACCTGAGCTCATCCCAGCTTTGCTGTCGCGGCTGCTGGCACAGCCTGGGGCTGCTGCTATTGCTCTCCTGCTTTCCTGATCTGGACACTCTCTTGCTGTAAAAAAGTCATTAAAAAGACAATACTCATTAAGTTTCTTCATAAACACTGACTAATGTGGTCTAGAGAAACCATTCTGAAGCTAATCCATGTCTTGGTCTGTGTTGCAAGGGGCTGCTGGCAGAGAGAGGCGTTGAGTTACTGGATTCAGCAGTTTTAGGGCTTTTCTTTTATTTTATGCTGTCATTTCAAGCCTCAGCCTGTTGAGAACATGTAGAATCTTTATTTGCCCTGCTGCTGATTTGCCCTCATCACCAAGGTGAAGGATTTAGATCTAGAAGCAGTTGATCTAGAGGGCTGCTCATGTAATACATGAGTTTTCACTGAAATGAATGTGACCCACACCTCCTGAGATTACAGAATGTGAGACATTTCTTCTGCACTGTCTCTCTACAAAGAGTTGATAAAACTCACACAAAATGAACTGCTTCATGATTTCCCACATGATGAAGGGATGTGTGTGTGTGAGGAAGAGGGGGCTGCTCTGGGGAGTTCCATTGTCTGTTCACTTCTTGTTTACTAAATGCGGAAATATGGAAGGAAATTGAGAAATTTCATGGTTCTGAAATTTTAAGGATTTATTTCTATTGAAATAGCTCCTTTATTTTAACATAACTTATTTTTAATTATTGAAATGTTCTCTGGTTTTCCAGCATAGGTGTTTTATGCACTTTTAGTCTTGTTTTACTCATTTCTGAAATGTGCTCCACATCACCATAAACTGATGAAACCCCATAGCCAGCCTCTGTATTTTATCCTTTTAGTTATTTATTTTATTGTTACTGTAACTATCTCATTTTTACTCAGCTCACCTTTTTAAAGCTAGTCCTTAGTTCTGAGGGTGGCTTTTTTCTCCTTAAAAAAAAAAAAAATATTTCATAGTCATTATTGTAGAACTACTGTTGCAAGTCAAAACTTACCAGAAGCTTCTGTGTGCATGGTTCTGGCTATACCCTTTTCATCAGGAATTGCTCTTCTTCTTATGGGTTCTCTGGCTAGTAGAGTCATTAAAAGAAATAAATGTTGAAGAAAAATTCATACTTGCTGTGTAAAAAGATGTTACACATTATATGAAGTGATATCTCTGTAGTTTACCTGGACATGCATTTACTGCCTTCACAACTTCTCTAACATTCCTTTGCATTTGCTTGTTTCTGCACCATCCTGATAAGGTATTTCAGTAACACCGAATTTCTTATTTGAGCACAAAATAGCTTTCCTCCCGTGTGTGCTGTATTTTGGTACATTCACTTATTTACATTACTTGACAATAGACAATAATAGTTCTTTAATTTTGTTTGTTGTCCTCTGTCAGTATGATCTGTACTTTCAGTGGAACTAATTTTTATTTTCTGACATTGTTGCCCTTTCTTGTTATAATCCATCCTCTAAATTACTGGTGTACTTTTTCATTTTAGAGTCCTAACATTTGTGTTAGATAGGCTTCATTTTGGCTTAGATCTATAATTTTGCATATCTTGCTTAATTACAATTAGCTAAGAAATGTTCTTCATTATTTCCTACATTAGTTGGCATATTCCATTTGCTTGTTTTCTCAGATGGACTTTTATCACTTCATTTCTAGAAAAAAAATCTCATCTCCAACTTATGTTCTCCACCAACCAACTGTCCCAGTCTCTCCTATCTTCCATCTTCATGAAAATGCAAAACCAAAAAAACACACCTTCTGTAATCTATTAGAAACTAGTCTTGCATTTTGGCAGGCTGCTCCTTCTATTTGTTCTTTTTCCATTGCACAGTTTTATAATTTGATCTGTTAGTATTGAAGTGAGAAGGTACCACATTTGATAAGCCTAGACTTAATCCCTGATATTTAAGGAATCATGGCTGGGCTGATTATTTCCATGTGCAGCATCAGTAGCCAGTTAATCTCACAAGGAACAGGATAAATCCTTGTATGTTAAGGTGCCTGCTTGTGACTTCGTTTTACTGCTAGGAATCAGGAATCAGGACACTTTAATTTTGGGTCTGACAGTGATTTCGAATCCTAATAATTCAGTGTTTCAGATCTAGATCACTAATAGCAGTGCCCTTGATAGCAAGTGTGTTGGGACAGTTTCTAGCCTGAGTCATTTTCATCTGCAGCTGGATAAAATACAGCTGAACTTCAAACAAGAGAGAGGCTGATTTACAGCAGGCAGAAGTGTAGCTATATATTTCAAATATATTTTGAATACTGAGGTCTTCATAACTGAATGCCTATATTTTTCCAGGCCTCCTTGAATGTGCAGAGTCTACAAAAATTCAGATCATACAAATTGCAGTACCCGAGAAAATTGTTCCAGCTGCCTGCTCATTCATTCATTCAACTTAGTCATCCAAAATACACAAGGAAGACTGTATAGGTGCCATAAGTATCCTTATTTTTCAAGGCTATATCCTGCCTGGTCTTTGACAGATGTTTTGTGACAGTTGCTTGCACTGTCCATAAATTTAGATGCCAGTAGCTCCTGGTTTCTCTTCTGGGCCTTTGTGGGAAGTGTGTGCATCACTGCCCCTGGAAAATGGCCATGTCCCATGTCAGTTTCTCTCCTTTAAGTCATTACAAGGACATCTCCTCAGGGAATTATGTGGACACCTGAAAAAAAAAAAAAAAAAAGAGAAAAAAAAAAAGAGAAAATATTCTCTGGTGCATGTTGCAGCTCCAATCTGCCTCAACTTTGTGGTACAGTGAGCTAGCTAGATTAGAAACTGAAACAATGATAGAGAAAAAATGAGGGAGAGGAGGAACAGATGGAAAATTAATACAAGCCAGAACCAGTGCAGAAATAAACCTAAAAAACAAACAAACAAAAAGCAAAAATAACCCAAAACAGAACCCCCCCAAAAAACAAAAAAAACAAACCAAAACAAAACAAAAAAAAAAACCCAAACCTCAACCAAACAAAAAAAACCAAAAACCAAAACCAAACAAATAAGCACAACAACAACCAAAAACCAAAAAACAACAACAACAAAAAAAAACAAAAACAAAAACAAAAAACCCCCTGTTTTAAGGGAAAGCAGAAAAAGGAGAAAATACATGTCAAAAAGAAGGGACAGGCAAGACTTGTGTATCTGTCACTTTAGTAGCTGAATTTCCCATAAACTTCCATTGAGATCCGATTAGCTCTGCAGGGAGCAATATAAGTGGGAAAGCATTAGATGTAACTGAACTTGTGATAAATCCTCCTGCAGCCAAGCATTAGTCAGACATATACTGATCTAATAACAAGTCATGATTACAGTTTAATCCTGACTGGTACTTTCAGAATTACAGATAAAATTGATTGTTTAGTGTTGACTTTTACAATTCCCCAAGGTAACAGGATGGGGTTCTCATTAACTAAAGGAATTATTCCATTTGAGGCTGAAGCCATAAAACTGCATGCTTTTGACACAACTGGGATCATTAGTATTGTCACAGAGCTGTGGTGTGTGTGAACGACTTCTAAATCAGGTACCAGTCACATCCCATGTAGGAAATTCCTTAGCACCTTGCTTAACATTTTTAAATCTCTGATATTAAGTTTTAAAACTTCAGCTGGCTTTCTAGTTTTCAATTTGGAAGAATCCATTTTGCCCCACCTTTCCAGATGTGATAGAGGTTGCTCAAAAGCTTCACTCCTCTGGTGCCTGAAAGTAGAAATGCAATATAAGGAAGAAAGTAGAAATGCAATATAAGGAATCTCTGATGTTCTCCATGATGTTGGGTGTGATGAATAAGAGAAAGCAATAATTTATATTCATGGTTGTTATTACACCTTAAAAAAATGTGCTGCTGGTCAGTAGAGATAAGATTGTTTCTTTTCCTGTCCTGCATGTGGTATCTAGACTACATCTCTGGGATTCAGTGTGGTGAGGATCTGCAATTTTTCATGGGTCAGCAAAACAGAAAATTAGGGAGCCTGTTTTCTTGAAAATGGAGATTGAATAACCTAGTTGTCTCTCACGTAAAGTATTTTTAAATCAAAATTCACAGTTTTCTTATAAAGGTCTTGCTTTTCATTCCTCTTAACCAAAAATTTAACTTTTTTTTTTTAAATACAGGATAAATAAATTCTTCTTGAGTGACTTCACATACATTTAAGCAGTCTTTAAGATTTAACTGAGTTTATTTGTACTGTAAAACCGACATTATTGTTGAACACCTCTTGTGCATGTGTTTGATTTCTACAAGGGTTGCATGCAGTTTATATGCTAAAATTATAAAGACGCTTAGCATTAAACTTCTCATTTGCAGCTCTGTTTTGGGCCAAGAAAGAGCTGCTAGTGAGTTTTTTGGGGAAAGAGACTAGAAGTGATGAATCCAAGGTGTAAAAGATGAGTGAGAAAGAGAAGCCTGATCTGGTGTGGGCACTGAAAGTGCCGAGAGAAAAGCCTTGAACAGTCTGTCAGCTCGAGTTCAGCGCTTGGTTATTGTTATATAAATGCAACAAAAATATCTTTCCAGCTCATTCCTGAAAAAACACAGCCAGCCTGTAAACCTGATTAGTACTGCAAGAACTTCCTGTATGAGGCACAAAAATGGGTATTTATTTATGATAGTAAGTGTACAGACTCTCACTTACAATAGGATCTTATTTAATTTCCAGGTGGTGGCTTTCCTGCTGTCCCCTAAAATAATCTGTTTTCTGCACAAACACTGTTTAATAACAGGCTACCATACCAGATTCTGTGCTTTTGTGTTAATCAGTAAATTATGTTTTTCAGACATGTGGCAACAATTGTGTTGCTGCAGTTGTGAGTATATAGAGTGCATACAGCAATTTTTTAAGGTATACATTTACCTTAAAATCTCTGGTGAATACAAACAAAGCAAAAGGACCTTCAACCTCTCACGTGTTGAGGTGATCTGCATGCTGCATCTTTTGAGACATTTGTCACCGTCTGCTGAAATGACCCTGTATATCAAAGAAAAGATTTCTTTTCAGACATTTTTTCACTGCTATAGTTTTGAAAGATGGAAAAAAATTGAAGTGCTGAGAATTATAACATTAGGCTGACTGTTGAGCAAAATTATTTCATTTATTCTAGTATGAAGTAACCAGTATTCTGATTTCGTGTGATGATTTACATTCAGCTGTAATGTGGCTTGTTGCAAAATTGCTGTAATAGGAGTTGCAAATATCTGTCAAGGAGAAGAGAGTAATTAGAAATAAAAGCCTATTTAGGAAAATCCAGTGCAGTATATAAATATGTAGATCCTAGAGTGCCAATAAGTTGCACCTGAACAGCCTCTCCTGAATGTTCCACCAAGTTCAGGGGCTCAATTACATGGTAAAGATGATAAGGGATTTCTGGGGAGCCAGCTGTTCTGTAGCATTACTCAAGGGAACCCATTTGGGTGGGAAGGCATCATCAGCATTACTCCAGCAGTGGGCTTCTAGTGATAAAATTTCTCCTTTAGTAACCAAGGGTAATCTTCCTTTCAAACAAAGACTCTGATGTCAGACATTTCTTTTAGCAACAAGATAAATTATAATTATGTGGGTTTGTCAGAACTTTATCCTTCTGATAAAGCAGTGGTTATCCTATAGATTTTTGAGACTCCTTTTCTGAGCTGTATTTTAAGGAATGTTTTAGTAGGATACAATTTTGTTATTTTCTTATGAACAGAATTATTGTAGGTAATCAAGGTTTGCTTTCTTTCAATGAATGAAGCAAATAGTAAAAGAGTTGCCATAAGAACAGATATTCTCCTGTTAATTTTCTATGCACTTCCAGAAACCAGCTCTCATAGGGAGGCTTTGACTTGTCATCTGGAGCAAGTTGTCTTGCTATGTACTGCTATCTATAGATACAGCATAAAGAAATGATAATAATTTAGATTAGGCATGTAACTTTTAGACAGCTAAAGCTGAGCCTGACTTCTAATTGTTGCTTTAAAAGAGTCATTCTTCTTGTTCAGAACCCTTGATTGCTTTCAATTGCATGTGATAGAAATCTATTTAAATCAACCTCTTTTCATGTTCTTGTTTGAGCAGCTGAAGAGCTGCTATTTGTCAATCCCTTTCACTAGCAGTGTCGGTATAAATTCTTTTATGCCTGTATTGATGCTGTCAGAGGGAGCTGGCTGGCAGGCTCATGGGTTTGGGGATGATAGAACTTCATGTGGGAACAATAGGAAGCGGGATATTTTCAGGGAAGAGAAATCCGCCAAGGGTTTCTATATTGTGCAGAGATGATCTGTTGATCTGGAAACAGTGAAAGTCCTTGAAAGGTAATGCAGGGTGATTTTCTTGTTCTGAAGTTCTTCCCTAGCATCCTCTTCTGGCACTTGGATCCTGGGATAGGGGATCTTTGGTTTGTGTAGCACTGTGGCAGATTCATGTTTTTGAAGAAATCTGACCTTTTCAAGGTAACAATTAACAGCTCTAAACGTGACTATTGGCCCAGTAAGGACAAAAAAGTGAAGGCCTGGATCTTTTACCTGAGAAAAATGATTCCTAGGGAATGTGGGGAGACCAGCTCTTGACAGATTCATGGGGAAATAAATCACAAGGGAAATGTTTGTTCCTTTTGCATAGGCGGCAAGCCCCACTCAAGCCATCTGTTGACAAACTGTCTTCTGAGGAGCGGTCTTCATAATTCTCTCTCCTGCAGGCTGGCTATATTCCCTTTCCAAAGGGCTGACCTCACTGGGTCGTCTGTGGAAAGCACAGGACAGTGTGGGAAATGCCTGGGTAGGTGATAAATTTGTTTCCCCTTTGCTTGGAATCACAGATGAAAGGCTTCTGTAATTTTCACAGGTAGAAATAGTTTGCTAGGGCAGAGATCCATCTGATTAAATTAAGTTGGTGCTTCACAGTGTGCACACTCCAACAGACAGGCAAGGATTTTGTCCTTTCCTGTTGTTTTCTCTAAAGTGTTTTGAGGCTGAAATTATATCTAGAGGAAGCTTTGTCTTTCTTGTTTATAGAGAGATGCTAAATGTTTTAATGGACCTCTGTGTTTTGTAGCCTCCTTTTTAATACATTTCAGAAAAAAAAATGGTGCATATTGTTGACGTTTCAGTCAGGGTTTCAAAACTGTTTTTATTCTATGTGTCTGCAGTTTGCAAGCATGAAATAGAATAAAAGTTTAACAAATATGACTTTATGTATCAGCTATGAATATTAATGGATTTAAATGCTCTTAGTGACTTAACAGACAAATATAAGGGGCTCCTAAATCCATCAGTTTCCTTTAAAAATCCTTGCTGTTATAATTTTATTATAAAAGTAGTGGCTACAAACCTGAAACAAATTTAAAATATCCGTAGTGTTTACTTAGAGGTTATTAATGCACTTAACTTTAAGTGTCTGATTTTTCTAGCTCTCAGCAGTTGAGATGGGCTTTCATTACCTCCGTGGAGCAAGACTGCTCAGGTCAGGTGTTTTGGGTGATCTGGTTTGGGGCATTGTACACAAGATAAAGGTATGGAGGAGGTGTTTGTGTGCCTCTCAGAGGGAAGTCAGCGACAGTGAAAAGCAGAGGAAAATACAGAGAGTGTACATTGATCTCAGCCCGCTGCCATCACCTCATTTGAAATTGTTGCTATGAGGGACAGCTTTAGTAGGGTTTTTGCAGGCAAATCTCTGCTTAAAGGAATTCCTTAGGGGCCTTAAGGTAAAAATCTTGAGAAAAAGGCAGATAAATGCATGGAGGCCTGTTACTGGATATCCAACATGCTGGATAAACAATGACGTGATGTACTCAAAACGAATCTTAGAATCAGCAGCTGAGATACCTCAAGCATCCAGCAGTAGTGCTCACAGCAGATAAAACACTGCAATCTCTGGTGCCGGTGATTTTTAAGGTTGTTTGTAAAGTTGTGTACATTTGCTTGTACGACCATTATAGGTGGCAAAATTTTAGCTAAAGAGTTCATATCATCATCTTGGTCATGACCAAAGACGGAGTTGAATTCAGGGGTTTTTTTTTTCAAAGAAAAAAGTACTGGTCACTGCCAATTGATGCACACTATTCCAGTATTACATATTTCTTGTCTTGTCCACAACAGAGAATATTCATCCTAAACCTCACCCCTTCCTAGCAGCCAGTTTCCCTGGTAACAAAGCCAATGATGCACTGTGAATTAGACCAGGGTAACTATGGAGCCACACGACTGACTTCATTTGAGGCTAAATTCTGATGCACCTGGAAATAGAACTGGCGTTAGTAGCATTACATGATCTCTTCTTGGAATTTTTTCGTCCCAGGTAACTAATCCATGACCAGTGAGTCAAATAAAGCCGCATCCCACACTGTGCCTCCTCTTGTCTTCAGACCCCTGGCTCTCTTCTCTGTCAAATGATTAAAATGCAAGGCATATCCAGTGATATGAAAAGGTTTGTCTGTGTTCCTGGATCATTGCCATGTTGCCCCAGGATAAGGCTTTTTAGCATGCCTGAAAGAGGGTGTGTGTCTCTTCTTCTAACTAGGACACCTTAGGTGAAGATTTCTCTCAGAAGTATCCTAATTCCCTTCCATATTTATTCTAGAGATCGAATCCCCACATAATCCTATTGAAATTGGAGTTATATTAAACTGAAGTTGAATTAAGGCATATCTACCAGTGAGATGTCTTAACAAAGTTTCAGTGAGGATTACAGCACCAAAATTTGAGACCCCAACAAACCACGTCCTCCTGCCTTGTTAACACCTGGATGCTCATCCAGGTTTCAGGCATGCCTTGTGGCTGCCCTTGCCATATGTCCATATAATGCCTCAATTTAATTCCCTGTCACTTGCATGTAGAGCAGGTAGTCTTTCATTTCTTACCCTCCATGCTCTCAGCTCTGAATTAGAGGAACATTGGTTCAGCTCTTCATTTTATTATTATTTGCTTGCTTTCTCACATGCTTTTTGTAGCAGTGGAATGCTATTTAACTTCATGTCAGCCACTGCTGAATTGGAGTTGCCTTATTCAATCCAGGATGCTCAAGAGATAGCAGCCAAATAATAAAGCAGCACATGATCTGTGTTTAGCAATTGGGTTTGCTCACTTCAGTTTGTAATCTGTAGCTGCTTTTTCATGATGCTGCTAATTCAATCATCAGCACTACTTGAGCATCGTTTCATGAGGGTTTTTCATGGGCCAACTATTTGGAGTTTATAGTACTATTTAAGTCAATTTTGTTGTACAAATGTTCGAGTCCTATCTTGACTCAACACTGCACTCAATAGAAGCCAAAATTAGAAATACTTGTAATTAAAACATCATCACTGTCATCTAAATTGCTGCCCATCTGAATCAGGCTGAAGTGCACAATGCAGAGATAGAGTTTCAGACTCTGCAAGTTCAAACATTTCCACGTATTTCTGTGTCATCTATGCTCATTTGGTTGCTTAAAGTTTGCTTCTCCACACTATAACAGCTGGAGACTTGCTTTGCTTTAAAGAACATAAAATAACTGGGAGAAGTATCTGGAGCTGACACACACACATGAAATTCTGCCATGCTCTCAAGGCATCCAGCCAACACCAGAACAGCTGCCACGGCATCTCAGTGCCCTGACTCTTCCCCTGCTTGCCAAAATTAGGCTTGCATGACTGCCAGCATCTGCTGCAAGCCATACTGTACTTTGGACCTGTGCCTTGCCACCACCTGGAAGAAAGACTATAAATTAAAGCCTGGAACTGAAAGGCTTTTGATTTTGTGAGCTGTAGGGAACATAGCATTTCTGTTTGTGTCTGCTGCTCTGGGTATTTCACATTAGATAATAAAGTGAGAGGACGGCATGTATCTAAATCTAAACTAACTACTTGATGGTGGAACTTTTTATAAATTAGTCAACAGCAGCTAGCAGTCAAACCTAATGGCAGCAGATGGACTTCATGGTGCCTGTTCCAAACCCTTTGTCACTCTTCTAGTCCCTCCAAATTCCACCCTTGTTGCACCCTCTTTGTTTTAAATGAGCACAGTTGCCTTCTTTTTCCTAGTATTTTCTTAGTCGCTTTACCCAGAGGGGCCACTGAGTCGTCCCTGCCTTCACTGGCCTTCCAGCACTCTGGCTTTTGAAGCAAACATCCAGCCTCTCATCTGCGCTCTCAAATTTGATGAAGGATTTTCTCAGCACTGTGACTGCAATTATTCTTTGGAGGTTTCTCATTTGTCCTCTCTAGTTGCATCTACATTGCCATCTGCCCTAGAATGCCAGGGCCCCTCATCATGACCTGGAACCTTCCCCCTCTGTGAGTCTGTGTCCTTTACAACTGAGCTGGTTGCAATAAAAAACCTGGCCTTGACACAAAATCATTATTTAGCCTACCTGCAAGTATGGAACGTGAGCTCCGCAGCTTCTGCTGCACCAGTTAAAGTTTGGGTTTGGGCTTGGTTTGGGGATTTTTGGGGGGGTGGGGTTTCTTCTTTCAGTGGGACTGGGCAGGAGGTTTTCCTGGCTGTCAGATTTTGGGGTTGTCCTCAGGACCAACCCTGAGCTGGGAGTACCCCAGCACTTTGTGGGTGAATAAGGGAAGATGTCAGTGAGAGCCTCTCACACTTGTCACCATCTGAATTCTGCTGCTGAGATGTTGGCTCCTTGCCTGAACCTAGCATGGTGGGTCTCCTGTAACCTACAAATGGGATTTAGGGGGTTTTTTTACATTTTTATTGTCTAATTCTAATTCAGGTGGCCTACATGGGCTCCTTATCTCTGTGCCTTAAGACATTTGTTGGCAAGAGAGTGTTAGTAATAAACACAAATTACATGACATCAGACAGCAATACATGAACTTGAGTGCTAAATTCCCATGTTAAAAAACAGACTAATACCATGTACTTTCTGTCAAACTATCCTCTGGGCAGTGAAGTAGCTGTACATAACCTGCTGTTCCTTACATGTACCAGGACAAATCAGACCTATTATTCCAGAATATCCCAAGAAAGTATTGAAGCCCAATATTAGACTGAAGCTGTGAACATTTTCTTGTGGCACTCTGATCAATAATGTGTGCCCCTTCCAACCTTGGTGTGCCTCAGGGATGAGAATAGCACAATTTGAGCCATCAAACAGAAAGACAAACCCTCCCAAGGCTCTACCATTCTTATTCCCCGGAGAGGCCCCTCTCCCTCAAAACCAGCTAATGAGGAGTTCTCTCTCAAATAGGTCACTTCAGGTACTGCCACACCATGAACAACTCCAAAGTAGATCAGATACCAGGAGAGGGAGAGATTTAATTTGTTTGGTAATTCATTTTGCGAGGCACTGAAGAAAATGAGCACATTAGAACTGGTTTTATAAAAGAAAAAAAACCAGCATACACATTATTATCACAAAACTGATTTTACTAAAATAAATCAAAGCATAACAAAATTTTGATAAGATTAAGCATGAAAAAGTGCTATTCCAGTTTAAAATTATTTAGTACAACACAGAAAAAAAAAGGCAGATTATTTCTCTTGTTCCTACAAAAAAACCGAGATCCACTTCTGTGAACATCAGACTTGAAACATTTCTAGAGTATCAGATGTAATCAAAGGGATGGGAATGCTTTGCTGGCATTTGCAAGTAGATGTTGTGCTCTCGTCATTTACAAAATCTCAGATGTTGTACTTCAAGCCCTCTGTGGATATTTGAGTCCGTGAACAGCTGCTGAACATTCAGATTGATTGCTTTTCCTTCGCATGCTACTGAAGAGTTCATTTATTCCTCTGCAGTCTGGTGGGATTTGTATTTGAGTACAATCCTGAGCCTGTGTTCCACCCAAAGCCATTGTGTAGATTCAAGGTGCATCCATGCTGCAAAATTCTTATTATTCTTAATTTTTCTTGATTCAGTTGGATTAAAAATATGCCAGAATAATGGAAATATTTGGAGACAGATCTACCTCTCTTCCCAACACCTTCTAGCTAGTAATTCCTTCCCATGATGGATTTTTAAAAAAACCTCAAAATCAGATCAAGACAATCATTAGAATACTTCTTCCATTTCAAGTAGATGTGCCACAAAGCCTAGCTTTGTGCTAAACTTTTTTAGCTAAACTTTTTTTTCTTAAATAACTGTGATAAAAAGCACTGATTTCTGTGGTTATTTTAACTGTTGCATGCTTTGGCACATGATGAGGCTTTTAGACTTAGCCATCAGTATTGCCACACTACTGAAGTATTTCTGGCACAAAACTACACTTTTGAAGAGCTTCCTACACTTTTTCCTATGTTAATTCATAGGAAGGATTTTTCAAGTTCTCAAATTAGCTAAAATGTTTGCTAACCAGATAATAATTTGGAAATTAATTTTATGCTACGTAAAATGTAATAAAAAATGTAAATCAATAAAATGCAATTGTGGCTGGCCATGTTATACTTTAAAAGCCAAGTAATCAGTATTGAATAGAAGCAGCAATTTTTAATGCATCAATATTATTGCAGAGGCTCTCAGGCAGGGCACATTAATTTTCACATTAGGGATGGGCTGTTGGAGAAAATATAACATTTTAAATATAGCAATGCTTTCTTTCAAGGAAGGAAAAGTTTGCAATTTTTACTTGACATAATGTTAGGATACTTTGTATATTGCATTTCCTGCTGGCATATTTTAATTGAGGGAAACTTAAGAATAAAATTATTGGGTTTGTTATGATATTTGCAAAGTCATAACAAAGTCATAATTGGCTCCAGCTGTACCTTCTACAAAATGTCCTTATATCCTGCATTTTGCTGTGAGCCCTGAGTGCCTTTGTTTGGCCACTCAATTAAATACCTGATTCAGAGCATATTGCTGTTGCTCATCTCTTTTTACATCTTTTGTTCTTAAACTTCAGACTCTTCTACTGTAGTTTCACACGATCCTGGCAGCAACCTGATTTCCACTCTTTTAATTACTTCATTTTTTGACTGTCAGCGCTACCAATTTGCTCTCAGATGTAGGCGTGTAAGAGCACAGAGCAAAATAATCTAAAACACCCTTCCAAATTCATGGAAGTTTTTTCTCTGTAAGCAGCTAACCTTAGTGACAGTTCTGTCTGAAGATTTTTAGTTGTTAGTTCCAGTCCAGTAGCATCAATGGATCTGAGGGAACTCCATTGCATCACATATTGAATTAATACAAAGACATATTTTTATTCCCCAAAACAGTGTAAAGGCATTCTACATCAAGAAGTGAGTTGCTAGATGCACAGATGGCGATATCTTTATATATTTATCTTTCCTTTTCATTATCTACTACCACTATCCTTTCCTTCTCTTTCTTTTCTTTTCCTCATATAGTTTTTAGTGAATTTTCAGACCTCTATAGAAAATAACCAAAATGGCTACATACTTTCTTTCCACTGCAATTACATAATTTTTTAAAAAATCTCCTTTGTATATATGCTGGTCATTCAGTGTACTTTCACTCTAATTCCCCCCAAGGGATTTATTAACAGGAGCCTTAGTTACCCTGTCTTGCAGGTGGGTGGGAACAAATGAGGCATCCAGAACTTCTCTGGGCAACCTGTTCCAGCGCCTCACCACCCTCACCGTAAAGAATTCCTTCTGTATATTTAACCTAAATTTCCCCTCTTTCAGTTTGAAAATGTCTCAACAGTTTTATGATAACCTCCAAAACTCTACTACTAGCCTTTATTAACAAGAGAGAAAATTCTACTATTGTTTCTCTGGTATAATTGCTCTTCCCAATGAAGCCTGAATAAAGCCTGTATTCTGTATAATGTTGATATATTGGCTCACTTAGAAAAGCATTGTTAGCAGCTGATTGCTTATATAATCTCCTTGGCAATTTTTTACGTTTAGGTTGTCCTTATTTTGTTACAAGAAAAGAACATAGAGGTTTTTACTTCGATTGGGTCCATTAATTTTCCGAAGTCATTTGGACAGCAAGGTATTTAATCAATCTCCTGTGTGGTTTCAATGAGACACTGTTTCTAAAGAACCTAAATTGAGTGCTTTTATTCTAAGGTTTAAGGCATTCATTAGAAACAGGCCACGTTATCCGTGAAAGATTAATACCCGTATGAACAAGAAGGAGTAATGTAATCAGGAACGGCAGTCTTAGAGCATCATAAAAATGGGGCTAACTAAAAATCACAGTGAAAGAGATGCAGGGTTTTAAACAAACCCCCTTTGCTGGTTCTTTTATCATTAACAACAAATTAAAACTAATTACTTTCTAATGACAGAGCACAGTCTGATGTTCGAGTCATACTTTGTAGTGATTATCAAGGCAGGTGTGGAGCAATGGGAATGCTCAGCTAACAGGCATGAACGACAGGAATGATTAGAATTAGTTCTGTATGTTGAGCTAATTTTCTTTCAGGTTTTCCATTCTGTATGGAAACAGGAGGATTCACACACCCCTTTCTCCCCAAGGATATTCTGTTCAGAGAAGAACATTTTGGTGATTTGTAGGCACACAGCACTTCAAGCCAAATAATCTGAGGGTGTATTCAAGCTGGATACATTTCCCTGAAATTCCAGGAATAATAATGACAGAGAAGGTGAAGAACAACTCCAAAATTTCAGATGCCCATTCAGCTTCCTTTTGTTAAATTTTCTAATATTATGTGAGAGAATGAAGAAGCCTTTGAAACAGCCAAAGAAGCAAAAAATTCAAATCAAAACTTTGATTACAGTTTGCTTCGAAGTCTCTTTCTAATCAGTGGGCTTTTGATTTTGCTCTACATACTATGTAGAATGTTTATATTTTCTGAATATTTATTTTTCTTTTTTTTCTGTATGAGTGCTGAATGCTCTTGCTGTAATACATGGATATAATGGAACTCAATTCTCAATCATACTGGTTAGTAATCACATCAGTTTTGTTTCAATGTTGTTTTCTTTTTCACTGAGACCAAAAAAATGATGGACTTTGCTGGTCAAGCAGGATCTTCTTGACTCCTAAATAAAGGTGGGGAAAACGACTCCTAGGGAAAAAAATTTTCCATAAAAGAGATTTTTTTAAATCCACTTTACTGAACTGATCATTAAATATAATAAAACAATGTCTGTAGAAACGGTGTTAAAGAAATATCTGATAGAGAGAATTTTATAAACTTAATGGGATGTGAAAGTCCTAATGCTGAATATTTTGTGATATTCATTCCCAGCTGCAGGCGCAATACACTGACACACTGCTCTCATTTCAGCTTACCTTGTATCGAGGCAATTATGTATCAAGCAATTCAAACTACCACCCATTATAACAAAAGTTCTAAAACTTCTCATGTAATTGATGTCAGTCTTGTCAGAGGACAAGTTTTGTGTCCAGTGGAAAAGAATATAATTTCCAGATTTGAAAATTAAGTGCCTGACTTTTACTGCTTCCTCTTCCTCCCTCAGCACTGCCTCTCCAACCCCACAAACAAGCAATCAAATCCTAAATGGCTTGAAAATAAATTCTGTGCTTTTAAACAAATGTAAGTTGAAATGAGGCAAAGCATTTCCAGATCCTTCCCTCCAGAATATGATATGGAGCACAACGATACCATTTTCTTGAAAATGCTAGCAGTGGAACAATAATTTTCATAAACAAATGAAAGTAACTGGGTTGAATATCAGAATATAAATGCAAATTTTGACCAGGAAATCAATGTCTTCTTTGTTTGTATTCATATTCAGCTTCTGAAGAATAGAAAGGTGCTCCAAACCAGTTGCTAATACAAAAACACTGATAGCAACATCAGCCTTGTATGTGTAGAAGGGAGCTGTGAGACTGAGATGCCCCGCTCTGCCACGGGTTCAGAAATGCCACCTGGGGTCAGAACCTGCGGCCACATTGACTCTCCAGCAGACTTTGGTTAATTGGTGTCACTAAATTGCCATCTCTCTGTATTCCTTGCCTGACTGAGGAGATCCACCTGTCTCCAGCACCCCTCATGTGGCACAGTGCTGATTTAGTCACGTTGTATTTAATCACGGTGTGTTAGGAAGGCAGAACCCAAACCTGAGTGAGTAGTGGAAGCCCCAAAGGTGTGAGATGCTGCAGAGGAGACAGATTAACAAAACCATGTAAAATATTTTCAAGTGAGAAGATGGTTGTTGAAGATGTAAAAATATTATAGAGGTTTCCTGTAGCTTTTGATTTTCTGTGAAGGACAAAAAAAATTAGTTAACTGAAATTTCCCCTATTTCAGTATAGCAAAACTCAGAAAAAATTTTGATTTCCATGGAGTTCCATTTGATGTTTTGTGAGATAGATATATCTGAATATTAAGGTAGTGTATTGAAATACAAGTGAAGCGTGCTACTGCTCTACTACCAGCAAGGGACCATCATTATAATTTAATTAATTCTCAATACATTGTACAAAAGTTTAACTTTTCCTAACTTTGCTCAAATTAACATTAAGGGAACGCTCTCCCTTTTAAACAGTGCACTAAGCAGATAACTTGGTATTTCAATTTCTTCTCCTTAAAAAATAACAGCAAGATAACCTTGCTGTGTTGTTGTAAACACACATCCCATTAGCTGTAATATATTTATATATTTAAAGCTGCTAATAGCTTACAATGTGGTCGTTATGGGTAATGCTCTTGAACAGTACCCATCTGATGTTTCATTACCTTTTCCATAAACTGCAACAACCACCCAAGCAGATATCAGCCCCCATGCACACAAGTACATGAATGAAATTAAAATCTACATTTTCTAGTATTTTTTTTTGCCAGGGTGCTTGCTTTTCAGACTCATCTGTTCTGCATTCATTAGAACTGTGGTGGAGTTTAAACAGCCTGTAAGTAGCCCTTATCTACATGGAGTAGGAGTAGCTGTGTAATCTAACTGGACAGGTAAGGATTTTCTGTCTAAGGTGACTGATGTTAATTTTAATAATTCTGGACTTTTTCTCCTTAATGTTTCAGCGAGTCAGTAGCAGAGTTCAGCCTTTTTTTACCTTGATTAGGAATAACTTTGCATGCCTGCTGACCCTTATGGTAGGGAGTTGCCTTTGCTTGAAAAAAAAGATTATAGTGGTATAAATGTAGAGGGATGATTCCTCACAAGGACTTTTGATGGCATATCTTCAGCACTGTATTTTCTGTGTCCCAGTTGATTAAAAAAAAAAAAAAAGGCAAAATAAGAAAACTTCATGAAAACAACAAACACAAATCAACAAATTATTCACTACAGTTTATTTGCAAGCTGAATTTAGAAGCTTTTATAGACTGCTCACTGCTGTGAAACACAAAATCCAGAACTCAGATATTCTTGAGGATTAAGAATACATTAATTGTACATTAATTTATTCATTCATTTGTAGACACTTTAAGTTTTGATTCATCTACCTAAGGAAAAGTCCTTTCATTTTCTTCAGCCTGAGTAACATATAAAGTACGTCTGACAACATTAATTTGTTATGAGGTTGATATTCCTTGGGCTCTTTGTGGGATGAAATTCACATTTTTAGATTCTAGAAATTGGCTCAGGTTTCATCCCAACACTCCGGGAGTCTAGAATAATTAAGGCAAAAAACTGTACTTTGCTTCCTTGAAGGCAATAGCACGTGTCTCTCTTAGGACAGTGCAGTTCATCCCATTTCTGTGGTCATAAGCTTCAGGATAGAATTTGGTGCAGATTTCTCAAAGGCAATTCCCCATTTACCTTTTTTTTTTCATTTTTTAATAATATAGGTCTATGCTTACAATTGAAAGAGAGTTTATAGAAAAATGGCATATCCCAAAAAGTACATGCTTTCAGAGTAATTATCTGTTTCCAAGCCACATGTGGCCTGTTCATTCAGAATTTGTGATATTTTCCTATTTGTATGAGTTACAGTTAGATCTATATTAACCAGTCAACCTCCAAACACAGACATACCTGATTTTGGAAGACCAAAATTTGTTTGTAGATTGGCTCATGCATCAAAATTGGTAGTTGAATTTACATNTTTACATTGCAGTAAATATAATATTCTATAATAATATTCTATAATATTTATTCATGTTTTCAGAAAGTACTGAGCAGGATTCTAGGCTCTGAGTGTGTGAACTTATAAAATGAGTTAACCTGATTTAAGACATGAAGGGAAAAAATCAAGTACAAATTGTCATATCCACACACAATAAATTTTTCTCAAAGTTCAACACTAAATGTGTATGTAGGGATCTGACCTGCACATAAATATTGCCAGCTTTCATCCCACAATATATTATCATTTATGTCGTGAGGTTCTAAGAGTTGGTGCTTAACAATATATAACCCCGTGATGTTACTTTTTATCATTCATTTTATGTTTCATTTTGCTTGGTTTCAAGCCTGAAATTATGTTTTATGGAGATATCCTTATTAGTTATACAGCAGTCATGAGCAAGAGGTGTACGTGATCCAGTTGTAGAATTGTGGGATTTTGTAGCAGTAAGGGTCACAAGTATTAGCAGCAAAACCTTCCCTCCACCATGTTTTAACCTTGACATTCAGTGAGTGCAGATGACAGTGATGTGACACACCATTTTCTTCAGCCTTCTATCTCTTCCAAACCTAGGGCTGAAATTACACTTTTTTTTTTTTTTTTTGTTTNTTCTCTAAGCTTCATTGGAAGGAAAATCATTGTCTTTTTATCCTCCCTGTGGGGAATTCATTCCACTTGTTTACTGATATGTGTGGCAGACTGAATAAAATGATTCCTAATTAGCATATATGAAATAATCATTGGTCTATCTGGAGTCATAATTAATGCATTAGGAAGAATTTACTGAGTGTCAAGGAGAAAGGCATTAGCATAAATGAGCTTATTTTAGATGGGCTGCAATTGAGACACTACTTTCCTGTAAGAATGTTTACCAAAATTAAGCAATAATAACATATCAATTTACCAGAGCCATTAGCCTGTATGGTCTGAGCTATTAACTTCAGCCCTGCTCTGAGCACCTTGAGAGCTGAAAGATGTTGTTGGCATCCTCCTAAAGTCACAGCAGCACCAAGAGCGTGGGGATGAGGGGTGGAGAGGCTCCGTGGAGGCACACAGAGGCTTTTGCAAAATGCTCATGGACCCTGAGAAAAGCAGATGCTGCAGAATCTTCTCACGCTGCCTCGTCATGCTGAGGCTTTATTGATTAAAGCAAGTCCCTCCTGAGAGCACAACCTGGAGATAATAGTGAAACAAAGATTATCCTTTCACAGAGGTGTTTAAATAACTCTAATTTCTATATTGATGCTCTGTGGCAAACTGCAATGCAAACTTCAATTATTTTCATACGTTTTTTTCTCAGTCAGTCACCAGGCATCTGTTAGCCTGAGAGCAGATTTTATTTTTTAGGGGACTCTGTATGTTGAGGAATGAATACTGTGCCCAGGGAAGAGGTGAGATTAGGAGACTTTAAAATAGGCCATATCTCCTAGTATTTAGATTATAGAATATATATCTAATATATTTTAGCATAGTCATCATTATATTTAATGTTGAAGAGATGTGACTGCAAATAGTGCCTGACATTGGGTCCATGAATGATTGAGTCTGGCCTAATTTCAAACATGAGGAACTGACTGAAACTGGTTAAACCTGGCATATCTGACTCCAGTGAGAGTCCTCTAGTCAAGTGTCAAGTCAGTAGAATAGGATTCCAGTATTGCACTCACTTCAAGAAATGGTAATCCATTGCAGAATGATAAAATTACAGGAATCCAACAAGTTAATGCAAAATCTTTTAAGAACAATCATAATTCACATTAATTCCACTCATTAATTCATGTGGGGAAAGCAACAGTCTGGTTGGTATCTCCTTCCTTGTCCCCAGCTCCTGTACCTCTTTCCTTTCATATTTCCTGTGAGACAAATTCTGTTACCTGCTTTAAATCTTTTCAGCAATTTTTGCTTCAAATTCTTTTCTGTTGACGTATAAGTGAAACACCACATTAGCAGAATATTGACATGGTTACTGATGGTGACAAGTATATATATATATGTATATATTTGTGCGTGTATATATATATATATATATATATAAAATATATATATATAGAATATCAAATACATAAAATACTATATATATATAAAGCATAGTCTTTTTACAGCTCAATTAGAATAGATAAATGTATTTTTGGTCACAATATAGGTGCCTCATGAATTGCTATGCAAGATGACTGTTAACGTGGGAAATGCCTTTTGATTGATGAAGTCTGTTGTGCTCATCAGAACACCCAGGATGTTGATTAATTGTGGTACTGACTTCCAACAATGATTTGAAAACCAGCATTAGTGGGGGGACCCAAGAAAAGAACAAAGCATTCTCGATAATGCACCATGGTTCAGATGAGTTCAGATTATTGAACAAATCAGTACAAAGTGCAAGAAAAACAATAGGTAGGGAAACTGTCAGAATCACAGTACTGGTAAAGAAAACCTATTTAAGCTTAACTTGCTGCTGCCTTTATTGCCTTCATAGACATAATATATTTAGTAATAACAGCCTTCCATGACCTTTTTTCCAGTCAAGTTGTGAGTCTTTGTACTGTGGGAAAGGGATTGTGATATTCTATTTTGTTTGTGCCCCTTGAGGAGGAGATAAGGAGATACCATATCCACCAGCATGTCAGGAGCTCCATTACCAGAATCCCATGCAAGCCATTGTAACAAGTGCTGCTAAAAACTGCCATTGACAGGGCTGACATTTTGGCCCAGTGATAAATGCTGTAGCAAAATAAAACTATTTCCTTCAGAAAGGTCAAAGCCAAGGGAATAAATTAGCATAACTCTTGCTTATGGAATAAAGTTGGGGAGGTAGAATAAAGATTTGTCTTCATTGTTCTTTTGTCCTTCTGAATAAGAGGATTGTTTTGTGCTTCCATAAAGTAAACTAAAAAGGAAGAATGGAAAGAAATCCTTGGGCTTTGTATCCCATCTGTTGCTGTAATGTTAAGTCACAGAATCACCATGGGCTATATTCCTTCATATTAGCTGGTCTAAGTCCTCTTCTGCAACAAGGCCAACACACTGGTTCCTTTTCAGCATCTACTCAAGCTGCTTCCTTAAAATATCTTTAAGAGATTAAAGTGTACAGAAGAAGGGTTAGAGACTCTTCAACTACCTAAATTGTAGTGGCCCTCAAAAGAGATTAATTTGTCCTTTTTCTCCCGTGTCTTGTTCTCATCTTGGCCTAACATCTCCTTTTCTGCTGTTGTTTTTGCTTCTGATGAATATGCTGGTATTGTGATGAGGAGAACCCTTTTGCCTCTGCCACTAAAAAGGTTGGGATATATTGCTCACCTGGAAGTTTTGTAAGCTAAACTCTTGAGCTATGAATTTTTAGGCACAACCTATGACCTGATAGGTTGATACCACTGACTCCAGGTACTTGGCATAGGAATGAAGATGTGCCCTTGTACATTTCTGTTTCACACTGACTTTCTTTTTAATTGTTGCTTTCAGACACTGCTATTGTTGGGTATTTTCTCAATAATATTTCCTCCCTTTAATATGTCCTGAAGTATTATTCTGAGAATCTTTGCTGTCAGAAGCTACGATGACAGGTGTGGAGAATTATCCTCAGAAAATTTAAGACNTTTTTTTTTTTTTTTGGTATCAATTTGTTCTGCCAGAAATGGAACTAATTTGATTGTAATTTTTATTTACTTTGTTGAAGGTGGTTGCACTTCTTGATCATATATAGCAAAAACTCATTAACTGAGAATGAGATTTTGGCTAAGGAATTAGTTAAGAATCTGCTTTATTCTACCACTGAGAAAGAACATGTTCTTGGTGTCTTTCACACCTGTAAGTGTATTTTTTTAAGTCCTCATTTCTCTCTAATTACGTCTTGTTTGTGGGGTAAATTCTCTAAGCTTCATTGGAAGGAAAATCATTGTCTTTTTATCCTCCCTGTGGGGAATTCATTCCACTTGTTTACTGATATGTGTGGCAGACTGAATAAAATGATTCCTAATTAGCATATATGAAATAATCATTGGTCTATCTGGAGTCATAATTAATGCATTAGGAAGAATTTACTGAGTGTCAAGGAGAAAGGCATTAGCATAAATGAGCTTATTTTAGATGGGCTGCAATTGAGACACTACTTTCCTGTAAGAATGTTTACCAAAATTAAGCAATAATAACATATCAATTTACCAGAGCCATTAGCCTGTATGGTCTGAGCTATTAACTTCAGCCCTGCTCTGAGCACCTTGAGAGCTGAAAGATGTTGTTGGCATCCTCCTAAAGTCACAGCAGCACCAAGAGCGTGGGGATGAGGGGTGGAGAGGCTCCGTGGAGGCACACAGAGGCTTTTGCAAAATGCTCATGGACCCTGAGAAAAGCAGATGCTGCAGAATCTTCTCACGCTGCCTCGTCATGCTGAGGCTTTATTGATTAAAGCAAGTCCCTCCTGAGAGCACAACCTGGAGATAATAGTGAAACAAAGATTATCCTTTCACAGAGGTGTTTAAATAACTCTAATTTCTATATTGATGCTCTGTGGCAAACTGCAATGCAAACTTCAATTATTTTCATACGTTTTTTTCTCAGTCAGTCACCAGGCATCTGTTAGCCTGAGAGCAGATTTTATTTTTTAGGGGACTCTGTATGTTGAGGAATGAATACTGTGCCCAGGGAAGAGGTGAGATTAGGAGACTTTAAAATAGGCCATATCTCCTAGTATTTAGATTATAGAATATATATCTAATATATTTTAGCATAGTCATCATTATATTTAATGTTAAAGAGATGTGACTGCAAATAGAGCCTGACATTGGGTCCATGAATGATTGAGTCTGGCCTAATTTCAAACATGAGGAACTGACTGAAACTGGTTAAACCTGGCATATCTGACTCCAGTGAGAGTCCTCTAGTCAAGTGTCAAGTCAGTAGAATAGGATTCCAGTATTGCACTCACTTCAAGAAATGGTAATCCATTGCAGAATGATAAAATTACAGGAATCCAACAAGTTAATGCAAAATCTTTTAAGAACAATCATAATTCACATTAATTCCACTCATTAATTCATGTGGGGAAAGCAACAGTCTGGTTGGTATCTCCTTCCTTGTCCCCAGCTCCTGTACCTCTTTCCTTTCATATTTCCTGTGAGACAAATTCTGTTACCTGCTTTAAATCTTTTCAGCAATTTTTGCTTCAAATTCTTTTCTGTTGACGTATAAGTGAAACACCACATTAGCAGAATATTGACATGGTTACTGATGGTGACAAGTATATATATATATGTATATATTTGTGCGTGTGTATATATATATATATATATATTTTATATATAGAATATCAAATACAT
>VZTX01004439.1:233513-420083 GCA_013400915.1 Pardalotus punctatus | reverse complement strand
ATTTTGTTTGTGCCCCTTGAGGAGGAGATAAGGAGATACCATATCCACCAGCATGTCAGGAGCTCCATTACCAGAATCCCATGCAAGCCATTGTAACAAGTGCTGCTAAAAACTGCCATTGACAGGGCTGACATTTTGGCCCAGTGATAAATGCTGTAGCAAAATAAAACTATTTCCTTCAGAAAGGTCAAAGCCAAGGGAATAAATTAGCATAACTCTTGCTTATGGAATAAAGTTGGGGAGGTAGAATAAAGATTTGTCTTCATTGTTCTTTTGTCCTTCTGAATAAGAGGATTGTTTTGTGCTTCCATAAAGTAAACTAAAAAGGAAGAATGGAAAGAAATCCTTGGGCTTTATATCCCATCTGTTGCTGTAATGTTAAGTCACAGAATCACCATGGGCTATATTCCTTCATATTAGCTGGTCTAAGTCCTCTTCTGCAACAAGGCCAACACACTGGTTCCTTTTCAGCATCTACTCAAGCTGCTTCCTTAAAATATCTTTAAGAGATTAAAGTGTACAGAAGAAGGGTTAGAGACTCTTCAACTACCTAAATTGTAGTGGCCCTCAAAAGAGATTAATTTGTCCTTTTTCTCCCGTGTCTTGCTCTCATCTTGGCCTAATATCTCCTTTTCTGCTGTTGTTTTTGCTTCTGATGAATATGCTGGTATTGTGATGAGGAGAACCCTTTTGCCTCTGCCACTAAAAAGGTTGGGATATATTGCTCACCTGGAAGTTTTGTAAGCTAAACTCTTGAGCTATGAATTTTTAGGCACAACCTATGACCTGATAGGTTGATACCACTGACTCCAGGTACTTGGCATAGGAATGAAGATGTGCCCTTGTACATTTCTGTTTCACACTGACTTTCTTTCTAATTGTTGCTTTCAGACACTGCTATTGTTGGGTATTTTCTCAATAATATTTCCTCCCTTTAATATGTCCTGAAGTATTATTCTGAGAATCTTTGCTGTCAGAAGCTACGATGACAGGTGTGGAGAATTATCCTCAGAAAATTTAAGACTTGTACAAAAAAAAAAAAAAAATTAAGCATTTTATTCTAAGTTGTGAAGATGTCACGCCTCCCTTGTGGGAGACCGTTAGGGATTCTCTGAGTGACATTTTCCTGTTCCAAGAGGAGCTTTAATAGATCATGACATTACTGCTGTTCCGCATTTCGAATGAAACCCGCTCAAGTGAGGACCAGCAGGAGAGTGCCCCTCCTTCCAGTGGCGAGAACATTGCTTTGGTGACTCTGTTCACTCTTCATCTCCACTCTCTTCTCGCCTCAGTTGAGCAGAAGATGTCACACAAAGGGCAGCAAACTTTCAGGAGAGAACTAGGTCAGGGTTTTGTTTAGTCTGTTCATGAAAGAAATGGTGAATGAAGGATTCTTGGTGGTGTGAGTAAGGAGGCAGCCAGACAGGCAGCCACAAATCTTTCTCTATCAGACATAAAACAAGTAAATCCCTTTTCAAACAGTGGCTGAATTTCTTACTGGCATTAACTCCAAGGAGTTCCACTTGTTTGGTGCAGCTTTCAGCCCAGGTGATGGTGTCTCTCTCAGTGATGCCTGTACTTCTGCTAATCTGACCTCAAACCCCAGCATCCTCATTTGATTTCACATTTGCTATGTAATTGCAATTTAAGAATGAAAATGCTTTTTATAATATAATTCAAAAAGCAGCGTATGGTCTTGCATAATCAAAATGGTTAAACAGAAACAGCTCACTGCACTTTGAAATGCAGACTAAGCTAATGAAAAATTACAGCATCACAGAATGTTAAGGGGTTGGAATGGGCCTTAAAGATCAGTTTTTAAGCAAAATGTATTGGTTCTGCATGTATTGGGTCCCTGGTTCACAATTGCTTTTAGTTTTATGCATGGGATCCTGCACTTCCAGGCTGTTTTTTAAAATAAATTCCACACTGATTGGACCGAGATATCATTTTTAACTGAGACCTAACCATATAGGCAAGTGCTGTGAGAAAATTTGCACAATTGATCAGAGCTTCCCCCTGCCCATCAAATTCACTTCTGTCCAGCTAGAAAGACAGAGTAGACCCAAAAGGTTTGCTGCTGTGAGTAATCGTCCTGGTTCTGGCCAGGACAGGACTAATTTTTGCAGGACCCAAGAAGGAGCACGGCTAGGACCCGGAGGTTACCCTATACCACTTCACGTCGTTTGGAGGATATTTTCAATGTATAGTGCAGCATTAATTAACACAAATAGCTGTGTAATTAATAAGTTCAAGTCATTATTTTCCCTACTTGTGGTATGAAACTGGACAAACCCACTGCCAGGGCTCTCTGTGAGACTCTTCAGCCCACTTAGAGGCCATCAATAGTGTGTTCACATCCGTGGATTGTTCCCAATCCAGTTTTCACAGGCAGCTGCTTTAGTCTTTTTGGAGACAGGAAGATCCACAGAGCAGCTGTATTATTAAATCCTGACTAGTGGGATTCTGAACACACAGAATTTTATTTTTTTTTTTTTTAATTAAGCACATTTTCATGGAAATAGGCGGGTTTGTTCTTGGAAAACAAAAAAGTGGTGTTTTCCACCTCACATCCCCACCCCCCCCGCAGTGTATTGTGACAATTCATGAAAATTGTTCTTCTTCTGTCCCCCTCCCACTTAATGGACTCTAATTCCTAAGCATATGAGGAATGTGAACTTCCAGCACAAATGCGTGGATACTGCCAATAAAAATCCTGCCCTGATTTCAGTGGCTGTGCATGTGTCACCTCGCCCCATCATTAATTTTCAGGCCCTGAGATTGCAGTAATTTCTGCTTCTAAGTGGCATGTTGATGTGTTTATAACTCTGCAGCCGAGTTCAGGGCTATTTCTCATCTCTTTTTGCAGTGCTCATCACCACCTCAATAGCTACAGACACACAAAGCTGCTCTAACACCCAGAGAAGTTGATGCCTAGAGAAACAAACTTTCTCTGTTCCAAATTCTTCAGGCAGCCATAGTATTTCAGACCTTAATCTGAGGGTTGTGTGAATTTGTTTCATACTAAGCATTTTTAAGGCTTTTATTCAGCTTCAAACAGTGATTATGTTTTAATTGTAGTCTTTGGGAAATAGTACAGTTGTGTTCCCAGCTACCTGAGAGCTTTAAGTGTTCTCATAAACATGATGGAGAAGATCCTAATCCTAAAAAACACTGTGGTGAGGCACTGTAACCTGCCATGGGAGCAGGAAGAGCACAGGCTGCTCACAAGGCACGCACCTGGATGGTGATGCGTTAACTGCTCTGCCTTGTTCATGGTCACAATGAAAAGAGCCAAGGTCTGCAGCTGAGAAATCTGAGCAGAAACCTATGCAGCACTTCACATTTGAGACAAAACTTCATGCTGCAGCTTTCATTGGGGTTTTATTGGAGTTGGAATTGCTAGTAAAAGAAGAATCACAGAATGGGAAGGGAAGTAAGGCACCCGAGTTGGAGCACAGTTCTCACAAATTAATTTTATGGCTCGATGTTCAAACAGGAGCGATCTGCAAAGTGCCAGCAGATCATTACATTCACAGATTGTTGATAGCATCTTGGGTTTAGGATCCTTCCCGAACGACCCTTCCCGAGTAAATTGCATGGAACTGATTTTACTGCTCCAGAAAGCTCCAGGGAAGAGGCAGCACTGCCAGGACTTGCAGCAGGATTTTGCAGGGGCCCAGGTGATGTGAGCCTCAGGGCTGTGCCAATAAAGCCCTAACGACATAATGACACTCTGCAGGGCTGTACACCTCCAGTGACCCGCTCCAGCCTGATGGTTTGAGCAGGATAAAATCATTTCAGTCTTAACTGATGGGATGGGACTCTTTAAAACCAGTGTGTCCCATCTCAGTGCTGGTGGAAGTTTAAGGTTTGCTAATTGTCACCTATTGTGATTACACATTCCCATTTGATCATTTACAGAAATGGAAAATTATTGCCCTCTGTTAAAGAAGCTAAAAAAATCCCCCAAAATAAGAGGGAACTAATATTTGGATAATTTTGTAAGCCAAATAAAATAATTTACTTACAATACATGCATGAGTGTCCAAAGCAGGGCCACGAGGATGGTGCAGGGTCTGGAGGAGAAGCCTGATGAGAAGAGGCTGAGCTCACTTGGTCTGTTGTTTCTTTGTAAAGAAATTATTGATCTAATCTGAGCAGACATAAATGTCATCTAAGATATATCCAAATTTAGAAAGTTAGGTATTTCTCTGCAAGGAATTTGTGTATTTTGTGGTTTTAAATGAACTATTGTTATGCTGTCTTCTTATTTACCTTACTTATAAAATAAATATGTGGTCATCCAAAATGGAAACATTGCTTTCCTATCTTTCTGTGGTTTGGAAAGAATGGAAATGATCCTTCCTTTTCATTCTTATTTTCAGAAGGTTCTCTAAATCCAAGGAGTGAGAGCAAGAGGATGTGAATGCTGTCCTTGATTTTGCCACTTTAGAAGTTTGGTCCATTTTGTGCCTTAATTTTACCATTACTGAGGGGATTCAGTGCTTCTGTACTTCTTACCGCAGATAGTTTATTAATATTTCATAACAACTTGTGATTCTGAAGTAGAAGGTTAGATTCACATAAAAACCATTAGTTCTTTACAATTATTAATTCCATGCCAAAACTCTACAAAGAAGCTTTGCAAAGCCAAACACAGTATTGTTGGCCCAGCTTTAGTTACTGCATGCAACTGTACAGAAAAAAAAAATGTACTCCTTGCTCTTCCTACTACAGAACTCGTGATAAATATTTCAAATGGCAGTGGTGTAATTATCTTTGATTAGTGACTGTGCTAACTTAAAAAAAAAAAAAAAAGAAAAAAAATGTAAAGCAGATGTTGATTACCAAGCACTAATGTAGTGCTTTCATGCACAGCTATAATTCTGCTCATGAATATACATTAATCTTATGCACCAGTTGTTATAGTTATCTACAATCAAAAGACAGTAACCAATGCTGTCTCATTCTGGAAATGTTTATGGAACGTAAAGGAAGTGCAGCAGTGACCACAGTGCAGGATAGTTCTGGGTTTTATAAAATCCTGAACTGCCTTTTGAGCTTTGCTGTTCAAATTTTTGTTGGGTTTTTTTTTTGCCACAATCAAAATGTTTTGAAATAAACTCTTAGAGAGAAGGCAGAAACCAAAATAATATTAGAGAGAGATGAGAATGCATGAGAATTTTTCCATACTGTTGTAACTCTGTCCATAACTTTCCACTTTTCTTTCATTATTATCCCAGTCTTTTTCCCACAGGTGCAGTCCTGTATAATGCCTGAATGCTTAACAGGAAAAACACCTCCTAGAGTAGTCTAGGGAGTGAAGGAGAAAGTGAACTGCAGGTGAAAAGGTGTGAAAATAAAGTGTTTGGATTAGGATTTACATAATATTGTTTAGATATATCATGATATATCACTTATATCATGATTTATGTCTTGTTACCAGCATCTGAACCAATTGTCCAGAGTTCTTTTATATTCTGAGGAAATAAAAAGCTACTTATGGAGCATGATTCATTTCTCCTTGGAGTGAAGATGTAAATGCCAGCAGATGAGCTGTACTCCAGAAATGCTCATTTCTCTCTACCAGCTCTAATGCCAGTTTCCTTGGCTAGCAAAAATGTGAATGGCTAAAAGGGGGCACATCCAAAATAAAATGAATCTCATTATTGGGGTCCTCCTCAGCCCCAACACTGTCACTGGGGTTGTTGTAAAGTTAAAAAATAGCTGTGGAAAGCTGCAATTAAAATCAGCAGGTCTCGCATAAGACCCTGAGTGACAACAGGTTCTTGAGAATATCTGCTCTGCTGCACTTTTCCAGTTGTTTCAAAGAGCACAAGCCTTTAAGTCTTTTCCTGTACTAGGCTATGCCACACTTGATTGAATTAGCCAGATCTCTCTAACAGTTTTATTTAATATAAATTTTCTTATGCAATTTGTTAGGGCAATCCAAATGCTTGGATGTCATTGGATAGTTGGGGGTTTTTTGTTTGTTTTTTTTTTCTTTTCTTTTCCTTTTCTCTTTCATACACTCACAGAAGGTAAGAACAAGAACTCACTGAAAAACCAATCTGGGAAGAGTAGAGTCAGCAGATTAAGGCCTGTTCTGAGTTTTCATTTTCCCCTCTCATTATTCTGACTGATCTTTGGCAGAGCAAGGCAGACATGTGGGCTGTATTCCCAACTCAAACCTTTTCCGACAGCCGTGCAGCAGAACTCCACGATGGCAACCGACTGTAGCACGGTACGACTTCAACACGTCTGTGAACTGCAGGAACACTGCGATTACTCTCCTGGGTTTTCTAAAACACATCTCAAAGTTTCTTACATACATTCTGTGTTTTCCTGCCGAGCTGAACCTGACAAAATGCTCTCCTGGCAGCGAGGATGCTTACAGTGCTTAGCATTGGGGTAGGGAGAGAGGCACTGGGTCCTCTCTCCTCCAAAGAACAGTGCAGAATGGTGTATTAAATGGCATTTATATAAATAAGGGTAATTATTTATATTACCATTCTAAATGGTATTTACATTTCACAGTACATTGCTTCACCACAAAATTCAGCCCCCGCAAGCTGTTATACACAAAAAAAATTATCATTTCCATCACTCTGAAGTAGTAAATCCAACTGCCTAATCTCTTCATATGGGTGTTCCTTGTATCTATCAAATAGAAGTGTAAAATGTCACGTTTTTGCTTCCCCGAAAGGTACTGTAAGCAATGCTTACTGAAAGCAGAGGGAGGGGGAAATTTTATGTACTTCAGAACATTTCAAAGCAAGTTCTGCTGGCTATTTTGTGACAGCATAGCTTTAAAGGCATTCACAAGAAAAGCTATTTCCTCTACTGGCAGGATTTGGCATCATGGTTTTCAATGGACTCAGAGTTTTGCCCTTGCAAAAAGGGCAGAAAGAAAAAAGGAAAGAAAGAAAATTGTTTTGTACTTGTCTTTGAAAAAGACTAGACCAAGAAAATAATGAAGAACTGATAGAATTGGGAAGCACAGTGGCTCAGGATTGCTGGCTGTGCATGTTTAATCCGTCAAGATAAGGCCAGGAAACACTTGGTTCTGATTTTCCTTTCAATAATTTCACATCTATTTGATAACTCTGAATGCAGTAGTAAGACTCCTATTTTAACTGAATATGAGATGCATTTCAGGTCTTATTCACAATTCTGGCTTCACAGCTCAGGCCTGTCACCACTAAAAGATTGAACGAATGTGCAGGAATGATTAATTCCTAAGAATAAAAGCTCACGATGAAAACCCAAGCCAGCAGGTCTGGAGGATGCTTGAGCCTTGCCCAGCACACTAGGTTTCCTTTCAACTAAGCAAAATTGCCTTTTTTTTTTCCCAGGTGACATCCAGGACACAGCTTTTCAAGGTCAAAAAGCTGCTAAAACTCATGCAGCCATTCTCTTTTAAAAAGCATTCTAGGAGAAGGGAGGGAGCAAAAGGAAGCTGTTGCCTTTGTGATGTTCTCAGTTTGTTAAACCAGATTCACCATTGTATCTGGCCCCTTTTTAGACTTCTTTATTCTCCCTAGCTTCCAATTTAAGTCAGTGACTGAAGGCAGCAAAATGCTGGTTTCACAGCACTGACAAGAGAGCTTAGTTCAGTAAATTTGTCATTTAAAATCATCCTGTGCACTCAAACTTGGGGGTTGAATCCAGTCTGTGTAACATTTCTTGAACTTTCTATGATTACCATGCTGTAGGATGGAGAGGTTTTTTCAAATTCATTGCATTATACATGTAAGAAAAATGAGCTACAGGTGCTTTTTTGGAGTTACTCTTTCTGGGAATGTACTCCTTATTTAATTCATATGGACAGTGCATTTCCTCTGCCTGCAAAACAGAGTGGTATCCATGCAGCTAATTTTATTTCTATCTTGTAAAACCAAGCAGTACTTTTCTTCCTCTTTCTCACTAACTGACCTTGATATATAATTGTTGATATTTCCTACATGGTGGCTCCATAATCATGGAGTTATGACACTAGCTCAGCTGGATTTAATGTAACACTTCACAGTCACTGGCTTTCACTTTTTCATCAGGAACACAGTGAAAAAACCAGAGATTTTCCCCCACTTGGCATAATAAAGCCTGATATGCACACTGCAGGCACTGACAGAGAGCACTGCAAAGCCTGAGCCCTCAGCCTCACTTCTATAGGTGCAGAGGACTTTTGGACTCAAGAAAACGGAGTCTTTCCATTCCAAAATTCTCCATTGTGCAGAGCAGGTTTATCCCCTGGAGCTGCACAGGAACACTCGCTTTTTTCCATGCCAGAACCAGACCAGGATTATGTGTCCTCTGGTACACAGAATCAGAGAATCAGCTTGGAAAAGGCGTCTCGGATCATCGAGTCCAACCATTAACCCACCACCACCACCACCATTCAGCACTAAACCGCGTCCCCAGGCGCCACATCCATGCATTTCTGAGCACGTCCAGGGATGGAGATTCCATCACCTACCTGGACAGCCTGCTCCAGTACCTGATCACTCTTCCAGCGAGGAATTTTTTTCTAATAACCAATCCAAACCTTTCTTGGCACCACTTGAGGCCATTGCTCCTCATCCTGCCACTTGTTACTCGGAAGAAGAGACCAACTCCCACCCGTTTATAACCTCCTGGGTTGTCAAGTTTATTCACGTAACAATTTGTGCAAAAAAAAGGGATAAAAATATGAAAGCAAAGGTTGCATTTTAAAATGTATCAGTTAATCATGTGTTCAGTGTTAGACCAAGAGTATATGTATGAATGCAATTTGACTTGTAACATTGAACAAAGCCTGGTTAATGAGTTAGAGGCAAAATTCAGAACATAATTGCACTTGCAAAACAAATGTGCTATTATTTGCTGCTCATTTAGAGCAACCCTTCCTGAATAAACAAGTAGAATATTTACACATTCAAGTCTCTGTGTCTAATTGTGTTTGTGCATGTAGTTACATATTGCAATTACTGTTCACTGACGCTGTGCACGCATTTTTTAAAATCTAACTTCATAAATTCATATCTAGTTTTATTGCCTCACAGATATATCTGAGGCTTGTGTGTGGATATTTATTTTATTTTTTTCTGCACAATTACTTTTAACTAAAGGTGTCAGAGTCAGACCCACCAGTCATGTACTGGTTTCACTTCTAGAAAGGATCATACAGTGAATGAATAAACCAAGAAAAAGGTCAGGCTGACCACAGCACAAGGAAGTGAAATAAAGAATATTCACATGGGAAATGGGAAATAGACTGAACCTTGAAGTTTGAGGTGGAACTTAGTAGTAGTTGGGATTTTTCCTTCACTAATGACCCTGAGTACTACTACACAAACCCACAAGATCAGGCATTTCATGAGGGAGTAAAAAAAAGCACCATTTTCCCCTTTAAAAGTTAGGTCTTTTTTGAGTGCCCCATAATGGAATTGCAAGCAGTACATAACTAATCCTCATCCTAAAAATTGGCCTTTTTACCCCAAGTGAATAGCATTGGATGTTGATTTTAAAATGCAGTCCACTTTAGAGGTACAGTTAAGGACTGTACAAAATGATAGCTGGAGTACAAAATACAAAATAAGAATTAAAATGCTACCTGATAAGGTATAGTAAGGCACAGCATTCTTTAAGATGGCTTTAGTCAGGACACATTAAACTGTTGAAAATATGCTGAAAATACGCTTTAATTCCACTACTTTAAAAAGTAATCAAGTCCCTAAATTACAGGTAAAGGAGGGAATAACTTGAAACTTTGAAATCTGAAAGACTGCGAAGTTTCCACTAACCAGAGCTTCTTTTCTCTTCTGATGTATGGCTATAATAATATATGTAAGTACCCAAGAAATGTGTTTGTGGACTCATTTGAAAGTTATCGGTCCTTGGTGACAGATCTATGTGAATAAAAATCTGGATTTCTGTTCACAGTGTTTACAGGATTAAAGAAGGAAAATTTCAAGGGAAAAGAGTTAATTTCTATCACCTACTCACCTCTCACTTCCCCTTTTGTGACTGAAAATATTTAATTTGGGCTTGGAAATTCTTCATTCAGTCATATTTTGATCCTGGAAAGACCCATGTTTTTTTCTTTTTTAAAACTTAAAAAACCAAAGAACAAAAAAAAAAAAAAAAAAAAAAAAAAAAAAAAAAAAAAAAAACAAAAAAAAAAAAAAAAAAAACCCCCAAAAAAAAAAAAAAAAAAAAAAAACCACTTTTTTTTTCCTGAGCATGAGTAGGGCTATTTGGATTACTATATGAAAATTCCTTGATCTTTTTCCAGCATCAAGTTGTAAAGAACACTGAGAATCAGCAGAGCTAGTTAGAAGAGTTTCTGTGACATGGTTCATGGTACTAGGGTGAAACCAGCCAGCATTACAAAATTACTGAAAAAAACACTAGCAAGTGACTTCTTTGATCCCTTTCCATCACGATATGTGCAATCTATGTGCATTTGCTTTTCTAAATGCACCCGCTACCACAATATTGGAGTAAATGTTACAGTACTTATCAAAATACATGATACATGAAATAAATTTCAGAAATGCATTTCACTACACAGGATTCCAAATCCCTTTATGGAATAATTTTTAATGAGACTAGAAATACAGAGGAAGCCTGCTGGTGCATGGAAAACCACCTTACCGGCCTTCAGCAACACAGAGATCCCAGTTACTAGAGAAACCACCCTTTATCTTGGTGAATATTTCTCTAACCACAGAAGGCACGAAGCTCAACAGATTTTTTATTTAAATGGCTAAATCCAAAACAGAGATTCCCAAAAGCCTTCCCAGTGACCAGTTACGCCTGCAGGTACCTAATTGTCCACTAACGAGGATACCTCAGTCATTGTCCACTGAGCCAACACAGAAGTCTTTTCTTAGTGAGCAGCATAGTATTTATTCTCCAGCAGAATTCGGAAATTGAATTTTTCCTTCCCCACAATACCTGCAAAGACTGATCAAATGAATACACTTAGAAGAGAAAGGCAGGTGAGATTTCGTACTGAACACAGGGGAAAGGAAGAAGAAACATCTTGTGAATTTCCCTTATTTTTTTACTTAAAACCTGGTGTTTATAGGTTCCACCCAGAGGATGAGAAACTGAGCTTCAAATCCTCCTATTGTTTGTTTAAAGAAGGAGTTTGTTTCTAGGAGCATGTGCTTCTACAGTCTGAGATAAAGTTCTTACCATTTCTGCTATCAAAGCCTTCCTGCTGCCCTTTCCTTCTTAGGAGGTGAAACTTAAGCCCATCTCCTTAGGATTCCCTGCCAAGAGTTTAGATAATTGAGACTGCAAACTTCTCTGGATTAATATGATTTTAGCACTTGTATCAAGAAGATTATGGTGTGGACAATGGCAGGGCACTCAGGGTAAGGTGTGGTGAGGCTGTGCCCAGCTCTCTTACGTGGATCAAGGCACTGAGATGATTGCTTTAGTCCTCCCTTTTTAAAAATCCAGTTGGTGTCTCAAAACCTTTTACTTACACAACAGTCTGGAGTAGGAAATATAGAAAAATGTTTTCAATAAAAATTAGAGGGTGGACAGGAACCAACAAAATACAAAACAAAACTGCTTAGGACACAGTGGTGAACACACCTATTAATTTTGTATCTTGATGATTGTGAGAACTGGGATGTCTTCAGTCATCTCCTCTAAAAAGATGGAGCTACCACACTTGCCTAAGACCTGATTTTCTTCTGTTTAGGATGGAGAATGCAGTCAGCTCCAGCATGGCCCACTTAGCTCTGGATTTGGAGTATCCTCAGAGAACCATAAGGACACATCCCAGTCTCTTCTTGTCTGTAACCTGTAATGCTGGCAAGGCTGGGAATTCTGTAGCCTAGATAGGAAGGCTGCCTAAGATAGAGAACAATTGCAATGGTGGGGTTTAGTGACAGGCATTCCACTGGAAATTCCCCTGCGCTGCAAGACACGCTAAAATCCAGGAATGGAAAATCGCAGGTTTCTGCTTACCAGCGTCACTCTCTGAGTGCAAGCCAGAATGCGACAGATGAGAGGCTTTGTCTCTAACTACCTCACGGTCTCAAAGGAAATCTCTGGGTGAAGAAATAAAGACAGAAATAATAATAGACTTCATTGCTCTGGTCTTCATATGTTAAGAAAATAAGATTGTCAAGGGTGTTTACACAGAAGAATTTCTATTGCTGAAATACTGTCAGGGCAAATTGCAACATTAGCAACTAATTAACAGTGGAATATTGACAGTTCAGTAAGTGTGAGTACCGTGTGACCCATACCTCTCATTTTGTAGGGCTGCCTTTGGCAAGCAGAGTCAGCTAGAAGTTAATACTGTACATGGGCAATGAAAAGAAAAAAAATACACAAACAGGGAAATCCTATTGTGTTTCTTTATGACAGCTCATTTTGTGTATTTAAAAGGTCCTGAAAGAGGAGCTCCTTTAGAGAAGAAAGTGTATCAATGTGCACAGAGGCTGATTCTGCTATACAACAATTTTCTTGGTATAAAAGGGGTGAGATCTACTTGGACTGGTGCTTTGAAGTTCATTCTTGCAGCAATCATAATCCCAGAAAGAAAATGAACATTATTTTGAACCTCAGCCTAGTGAGATATCACATATTTCTTTTTATTATTATTATTTTATAGTAGAAAAGGCAAGGAGAATATATCATTGTATCCCCTTTGATACTTTTGCATTACAGTATATTCCTCACCAGTGGAGGAAAAATCATAAATTTTATGATATATTGGGCACATGAGTAGAGAGAGACAGGAACATTAAGGGGGAATGTGGAAGGGGACTGGTGCTCTCAAACATCATTTAAACACTTTGTACGTCATCTGATCCTCATCGAACCCACCATATTATAATCTAAAATCTACACTGGCCTTCTCAAAGAATTTGTAGGATCATAAGAGGAAATTTTCCCCAGTTTGTGTCTACATTCCCCACCAGCATGGATGGCTTGCACTGCGCAGGGTAAGGAACGTACCCAAGCTGAAACTGTGAACAATGCTTGCTTGCATTTATAACAGCAAGGTGGAACAGATGGTGACAACTGAGTTGAATGTGAACAGTCCACTGAAATAACCTAAATTGTCAAGCTATTCCTGTATAGAAAGCAGTGCATGCACCACTGGAACAAATTGAAAGTAGCCTTCACATTATTGAATCAGTTGGAATTGCCTTCCATCGTGAGTTATGCTGGCCTGACAGCGTTCTACAGGGCAAAAGCTGCTTCATTTTGGGAGCTATGAGTGCTCTGAAACCAGGGAAAAACTCTCACAAGTTACTGAGAAATCCACAACCGTTCTACTCTCTGACTCATTTCTTGTAGAGAAACTTCTGGGCAGATATCTAATGAGATTAACAGGATTAAGAAAAATGTCATGTCTTCAGTTTTAAGCCCAAGGACAGACTGTTCTTATCAATAGGGTCCAGATCTGCAAGGTAAGGCAGTAAACCAGATCAAAATAAGCTCCATCAAAAATATTGTTTTCCACTTTTTGTTAAGGTCATGTGTTTACACTCAGCATTTTAAAAGCAGGTCCTGAAAGGCTTTCTGTAGGCTTGCTGTGCAGAATGAGAACAGGCTGCTGGATTTTGGTGTGACAGATTAAACTTCCAGCACCTCTGTGCACTGCTCCAAGAGCACGGGAGGCACTGATGGTTGCACATCTCTGTGTGAGGGACCTGACCTCTGCTATGCACAGCAAGAATGGCACTTTTCAGACCAGTGTGTGTGAAAAAAACCTGAATTGCACTGAGCAGAGATAGCTGAGAGAGCCCCTAAAGATCTTAAAGAGAGCCTGCAGTGTAAATCCTACCCAGGGAAGTAAGGAGGGCTTTGAGGCAGCAGTTACTGGGAGGTAACTTGCCACTGATGTACTGAAGCAGCTGTTTTCATGATAAATTTCCATGTGCATGCTCTTTTCCTGTGATAAAGTTGGTGAGTGCAAGGTAGTTTATTGCTTTGTCATGCCATTATGATCAGGGATATGAACATTTAATTTTTCTGTCCCCACAGTAGCTGTTTCTGTGCCATTTTACTGTCTCGGAGTCCCCTCCTGAACACAGCTGGGGGTATCAGTGGCTCCCATCCCTCCTCAGCAATGAGGCAGGAGAGGAGCCAGCCAGTGTTACTCCTGCACTCTCATGGCACAACACTGATCTTTTGGTAGCCCTTTCTTCCCTGCTCACGAGCAGAGATTGGAACCAGGTGGTCCAATACTAAAAGTGAATGTCCCAGCTGTGACATTGCACATGATTTTGAGCAGAGGTCCTTTCGAGAATCTCCTTCAGAAATTACTCTATTGAGTGTTAAACTGAGCAGCCACTGGAAGCTCAGAGCAACTTCCAGAGCCAGTGAAGTAACTTCTATTTTCACCTTCAGACTGTTTGGGAACAGATAAAAAAATCTCATTAAAAATATTTATTTAATCTCTCTTTAACTGGGAACTGTGCATCTCTCTCTTGCATGTGGAACTGAGAATTTACAAGGTGAAAAGAAGAGATGAGTTGAGATTGCTCCATTAGAGCTCTTCTTTCCTGTATTTCTAAGGGAGTGCTGAATAAGTGCAAAAATACACTAAGGTTTTAATTAAGGTGGAAAACTTCTCCTAAATTACTGATTAAAAGGAATGAACAAGTATGTTGGCATATTCAGCTATTTTCTAATCACAGATAATTAATCCTTCATAAATGGCTAGCAAAGACTAACATTACTCTGTAAATAATGTATAGCATATTCTTAAGGAACTGTAAAGACATACATAAATATTGCATGCTGCATTCATTTAGCCTATTAAATTGCATTTAGCAGTCGTCAAAAGCTGAAACATATATCATTTTGCATATTTTTTAAAAAGGATATAATGAATCAAATGTTATTCCCCTTGGCTCTTTTGACTCCAAGGTAAAAGGAAGCAGGAGGAAGCCTCGGGTAGGTAGTCAATTGTTTAGCACTGTGTGCTTAGAAAAGGGTGAAATTCCTTCCAATTCATAGCTGGTCTGTCCATTCATGCCATGAAAATTACCTGTTGCTAACTCTTGTCTGAGCCTGAGCAGTTACAAAGGAAAACATTCCTATATTTTGCATATATATATGTGTGTGTGCATGGGGGGGGTGTGTGTGTAAATAAAATTATCTTCAGTCACTTTTACAATCTTGACTATGAAAATGACTGCGTTGTTCACCAGATAAGGCAAAATACTCTTACAAAATTCCCACTCAGAGGTTTTGAAAAGGCTGTCTCTCAGGAATAAGCACACCCCTTTGACCACCAGATTTAAAAACCCTAGGGAAAACAGCAGTTTTCTGGCCTGTAGCATATTCTAAGACTGCATAAAGAAAAGGAAGCTTAACTTATCATAATTGCAGTTTCTTGGCACAAGAAAAGACTGTGAAATGTAACACTAGATCTTGTTATGAGGACTTTCTTCATTCAGGACAAAACCCTACTGACGAGTGTGATTTGTTGTAAATGCCTTTTTGTCATTTGAAAAGCTCTTCTACAGACATTTCAGACACAGGTTCGCCTGAAAAACCCACCAAGCTATGTTTTTTAAGGAAAGGCAAGAACAAGAAACAAGACATGCTTTCAGGCACCTTTGTGTTTTGGTGCTGTTGCACACACAACTCTGTGTGTAACAACAGGGGAAGAATGTTAACGTAAGTGAGAACAGAGAACACAAAATAAAATAAAAATGGAAATTAAATAAAAACCAAACTGTATCTAAAAATGGAAATAATTGCAAAGGCTGGGTCCCTTCAATCCCAGGACACAAAGTAAGGATAGAGAAAGACAAGTCCCTCAATTATTCATAGATATAAATCAGCAGTGAGCAGTTACTGCCTTTGGTTGCAAGGATTCAGTTGGCATTGAGCAATTAAACCAGATGTCTTTTTTAGAAAGAAACTATATAACTTTGACAAGACATTAGCACCTCTCCCCAATTATGTCCTTATTGGATCCAAGCTGTCATCATCCAGGAGAACATTTGTACAAGAACTGTGATCAAATAAAATACAGTGAGTTATAGCTGTGTTTCTGCAAAATATGGGTCCCTATATACATAAAACTCCTCTCTGCTATGGTTTCAGCATTATTTCACTTCAGTAAGATTCAACAAGGCATCATTTTAGGAGAAAATTTCATTTGTCCCTAATGTGGAGGTCTGATTCAATTTTCCTTTCTCTTATAAACCGGATAAATGTAAAGCGGCCAATGATTCAGACTTCTCAGAAGAACATCTAAGTATCTTTAAATTGCCACTAAGAGTATTCCATAAACACATGAAGGGAGAGGAAAACAAACAAAAAACTCTCTCTGCTTATTGAGAGTGATAACAAAAGAAATTAGGTTCAGTTAGCAATTTAAATTCTGCAGCTTCTTTCTTTCCAAAGTATTTGCAGGAGGTTTGCATTTCGTCATATCTTGGAGTAGCTTATCTACTCTTATCTAAGCTTTTGTTTTCACTCTCTGTGTTCTCTATATCCAATTTTAGTGTGCTTTGACACTCCTTTTCAAATAAAAATGTAAAACATTGGATTAAAGCATTAGATTAAGTGTTCAGCTTCTATGTTCTCCTGTCTGTCATGTGTTAAAACGTAATTGGGAGCGCAAAATTAAATAGAATTATTCATTATTCATTATTCATTTTTCACAGAATCAACCTTCTTTCTTCCAAAACCTGCTGTTCAAAGTCCAGCAAGGCAAATGTGCCACGTGATACGAGCAAGACACTGCCAAAGGCAGGACTCATTGAAGACTGTGGTGATGACATACGTACACTCTTTATGCTGAGCTTATAGGTTAAGTCATTGCCTTGTAGAACAGGTGAATACACCTCCCAAAATCAAAAGGCTTGCATATTTTCAGGCATGTAGGGTTTACATGTCTAATCCAAAGCTATAAGACAATAAACAGGTGCTAAAGATTGTATTTATGAAGCTGTTGAAAAATCAATCTTGGCTTGACAGATAGATCATGTGGCACAATGATTTTTCTTTTGATCCTGCTTAGGACCACAAGAAACACAGCACCAGCCAGCCATAGCAGATATCCAAGCACCTTCAGAGCATCTGATGGTTTGTGTCATGCTGAATGAAATGGAAAATTGCCACTGCTAAACCAGAGATCTATAATTCTGTTTAGAGTGCTTAGGCTTACTAATGAAAGGGATGACAGGTCACAAGTAGCTTCTACTGCTGGTTAAATGATACCCAAAGTAGGCCAGGTGTGTCAGAGGGATGTTATTCCTGATTCTAACGTAATCCTTGTGGACTTTTTCATGGAAGTTTAATTAACACCCCTGGTAAACACAGGGCCTGGCAAAGGTCGCTTGAAATACTTACTTCTGTTAGCAACTATATTGCAAGGGATGCACATTCAATACAATCTTGCCTGAACTGTTTCAGAAAAATGTCATGGGGGCTTTGGGGATAGACTGCTGCCTCATTAAGGTTTGTGAAATGGAAAGGCTTGGTTCTCCTGGACACTGAAGAAAAACCACATTTTTAACCCTCCAGTCCAAAGCAGCAGACCTTTAAATGATAAGAAAGTTGAAATTACTGTATTAACAAGGATCTTCCTGAAATCCGATTAGCAAACTCTTCTTAAAAAACCCCAACAAACCAACCAAGAAATTAGGACCACATCAATAACCAAGATCAAAACCTATTCAAAGTGACAAAAATCTACAAATGTAATTGAGAAAGCTGTTGGGTTGCAAAAGATGATGCAGTGGTAATAAACACTTCAGGATCCCGATTAATTTCTGGCTGTGACACTTGGGTGACTCCCAGCAGCTGGAATTGACAGGCCCTGGCCTGGCTCCTGGAGAAAAGGTGGAGTTGATGTGTCTGGAGTCCCACTGCCCAGAAAACGTAAATCTGCTGGACTGACAAATTCAGATCAGGGAATACCATGGCACAGCAACAGTACAGACCTGCCCTGGAAGCCTGCATGCCAGACAGCCGAGCAAGCAAACACAATAACCCATATTCCTTCTGCCTCAAGAGACTTTTGTTACCTTGGGAATAATCAGCCCAAGGATTGGTTCCTCCTGTGCAGAACATCTTCTGTTCAAACAGCTTGTTTCTCCTCAATGCCCTGGCACAACAAAGGAAAAAAAGATTTTTTAAAGATTTAATTTAATTTAATTTTCCTTTTGGAGTATATCCTTTCAAGAAATAACTGAGCATTCAAGAAAGCAACACTTTGGATTTAAAATATAACTCTGGAGGAGGGAAAAAGCAACAAATTAAATCCTCCTCTTCCCTAGCAGAGAATGCTGCTTTGGCTTAGTGAGCATCCTTTATCATACAGATATGCTGTTGCAGCACTCAGCCATGCCAAATATTTATTCAAAGGGAATTCCTTTTGATTTTCCTTTTATTCTGTACCTCATACACTGTTCCAATACAGTAATCATTATCTAAATGATTATTCAGCTGGATAGTGCCACCATTATCTTAATTGTACATCCAACCTTGCTGCAATCCCTGCAACCACATTGCTTATTTCCAAAGTCCATTTTCAGCTACTGCATGGAAACAAAAAGCTTTAACCTTGGGATAGAAACAGCAAAGGAAAAAATCTTATGTTAAAGATTTAAATGTTATTTTAAAGAGAGAAGAGAAAGAGGAGGAACAAATGATACGGTTATTAGGAACCACCTTCAACGCTTTTAATGCTGAATGAACAAATACTGTAAGATGCTGATAGATATGCATATTATCAAGCAAAAAGTTTAGAATCTTTGAGATTCTAAATCTCTAATGTTTTGAGATCTTTCCTAAGGCCCCCAGAAACAGGAGTGTGCATCTTCCCACCAAGCTGAATGGTACCTCAGGAAGCAAAGAACATGGAATCCCTGAAGCTGTTTACTCTCACAACAGATGATGGTATGACTTGAAAAAGGAATATTTATAGAGTAAAAGAAATCACCTTTGCATCCCACTCAGATCACAGGCTAGATAAAACTGACTTTGGTATTGTAATCTGTGATCTGTTTGCAAAATGGTTGCAGAGCTCAGAACAATATTTTGCTTATGTGATTCTGATTCTCTTACGCAGTTTGTTTCAGTGATTTCACTGGTTGGAAAACTGAGATGTGAGAAGCAAAATAGCGGTGATGACAGAGTGAATGAAACCTACACATCCCAGACATTTGCCCAGGAAAAAGGAAAAAAATTAAATTAGTTATGTAACCTTTTCTTCCGAGGATTGCAAGCAAATACCACCACCTGAACCCAGGTGAGCTGCACCTCCAAATGATCAGATTTTGGCTGCAATACGTGTGCCTGGTTCACTGGCACGTTTGGGGCCAAGTGCCTTGCACTGCCTTGGAGCTAATTCCAGTAATTCCAGAGCCTGGGACCTGTTAACACTGGGGATGCGCACGCAGAGCTCCTGGGCACACCCTGGTGTGTGCCTGCACTGCTGTCCAAATCCTGACAGATGAAGAAAAGAAAAAGGAGGATTAAAACAGTCAGAAATTAAGTGCAGCCACACCCAGCCCCTCTGATTGCTAAGGGCCAGCTGGGACACAACAGGATTTATTTTCTGCCGAGCTTCCATGCCCTTAGTGCAGCAGAAAAATTGGTGAAGGACAGGGCAGGGTGCATGGTGCACCCCAGCACCAGAGGAAACCATTAATCCAAGGGTGGTTTGCTCTTCATTAAAGGAAGATTGCCTCTGCAGAGGTGTGGTCTCATTTCTTCACCCCAACTCCTACCTCTCTTTTCAAACAACTCCACAGAAAACCCTGACTTTTAAGAAGATGACATCTCTGCATAACATTTTGTCATTTTCTCTAATTTTCTGTCTTTTCTAATCACTGCCAATGCTGTCTTCAAGTCTCAATTGCTCTATTTTTTTATCTAAACCTACACGAGCTTTTTTTGTGCTAGTGTTCTGTTCATTTCCCCATTATTTCTTAGCAAAAACTTTCCAATTATTTTGTCTTTAGTTAAAAGACTTCACTTCTTCAAATTCACCCGGGGCAACTTCATTACTCTGCTTTCCAGCTATCTATCCAGTGTCAATTATGGGACCATTTTTTGCTGTGTTACCAAAGCAATGATACTCAGTCCAGTTTTCTAACAGAGTGATAACAGCATTTGACTTACAATTTATTTTTTTTAATTGCTCACGGATTTCAATCTAATTTGTGAAATTCATTTTTACTTTAAACACAATGAAGTAGAAATGTGATGACCTTTTAAATGAGCAGAGGCCAGGAATACAGACATCATTGCCCCTCTGCTCACTTTGACCTCATTTTACTTGCAACCAGAGCTGCCCAGTGGAAAAAGGATTCAATACAAATGGCTGATTTTTATTGATAAATGTGCCTAATTAGCAGCATTTTGGAGGCACTTGACACCACTGAATCAAAGAACCAACTTTCATATCAGAATGTTGTACCTCATTATGCTGAGAAGAATACTGAGAATTTACACCTGTTTTATAAGTTCTTCTTTCTTATATTATTTTGTAATCCTTAATGTTTAAAATGTTGCTATTAGAAGCATACCTTACCCCAAATAACAGCTTTGGATATTCTGGAGATACTTACGTCTGGAGCTGAAAGCAATATTTACACATAATAATTGACTAATTAAGAAACCCTAAAGTTCAGGCTTAATTTCGTTGAAATTTCAAGAATCCTTTGAATCTGGAGCCCAGACTGTCACTTTTCAGATTTCCCCTGGGGGTTTCATTGTGAGGGGCTGTGCTGCAGCAGGATGAATGATGCTGATTCCTGGTCCTTGGCCTGTGTGATGCATCCTCATCAAATTCTCCTCCTTTCTGCAGGAGCCATTTATGGCAGGTAACAAGGTGGAGCAAAGCAAGACTTTTGGGGAAGGGGAAATTGGGAGACACCTGTATTTCCTCGAGTTCTGAAGCTTTCCTGTGAAAAAGGAGGCAGAGCTGGTCAGCCATGGGAGGATGTGACCTCCCACATGCCCATACACAGAGACACTTTCTGAACTACTGAGGGGATCACAGAGTTGGAAGTCTACACGAACTAAACGTTCAAAATGTTACTTTTGATTATTATTCTTCAGATTTTCAGAGGTTTCCTAAAAATGCTGCCAAAACCTAATGCAAGGACTGTACATTTTTCATATCCTACTTAGGGTGTTTTACCGTTTGAAGGATGTATCACCTATACCATAAGTTATTACTATAAATTAATAGCACTATAGATACTATATAAAGATAGCATGAAGTTTCCGCAGGTGACTGTTTTCAGTTTGTTTGACATCCTTTTTAGAGAAAATAGCATTCAGAAGGTGCCTTATCCCATGGCAAAAGGGAAAACAAGTTCAGGGAAATGAACTGCATTTTGGTCCTGATTAGGGGACAGGCTTTTTTCCCTCCTCCTTACCTTACCTTACATTCAATGTCTTGCAAGGTGTTTTGTAGCTTAATAAAATAAATGCTTTGCTGGCATGTTTCATAATAACATAAATGTATAGGTTTTGTGCTTCCTACAAGCCACCACTATTAATATACATCAGGAAATTCACTTGTTTCATAAATATACAAAAAGAGAAAGCCATTGCTCAAAGTCACTGCATCCTGAGCAGTCATATTAAGAATTACCTAGCAGAGGGCTCTCTGGAAAATAAGGAATTTGTTGTAAGTTTTCTTATCCTTTTGATGCAAGTGACTAATGAAAGAAGGGTGTATTTTGATTAAGTGTTGAAACTGGTGATAGAGTCAGACATCACTGACAAATTATGTTTAGTTAGGACAATGTGCTGTTTTAAATGTGAGAGGGATACAAACAGCAGCTCCCTGCTCATGGCTGCAATCCATTACTGCAGCCAGACCATCAACCCAAGAAGTGGTTCTTCATTCCCTTCTGAGGTGTTTATGGAGATATAAATATATGTATTTATATAAATACATGTATTTCAGAACTCAGAGCCTTCGGAACATATTGAAGCTTTCCAAAATTGTTTCTGTTGCTGATTACTTTATTGAGCTACTTTTCTCTCTCTTTCATTGCAAACCAGTGAAGGTTTAGCTTACAATGTACCAAAGTTGCTCTCTTATTATTCTAAATGGAGATAACTAGCTCATACTAAAATAATCTTTCACTGAGAAACTCGGAATAATTTAGGAGAGAGTTGAAGACTGTGTCATTACTCATATCTGGAGGAGTTTGTATTTGAATATTGCCAATTAAAAGTGCCCTTAGAAATAGCTGAAATAGGAACAACTTCTGAGGCTTGTGTTGCTTTCTAATTATATCTTGCTCAGAACCCCAGTCCCACAGCATCCAGCACTAATAGAAGTTAGAAATGGCATGCGCTTCTTAGAGGACTTTCACTGAACAGTTTTTCTGGCTTGCACTGAATTTCCAGTGATTCCATAAATTTGAATATTCCATCAATGCTTCCAGCATTTTATGTAGGAAACAGTTTTGTGCACTTATACTGGGTTTCTTTTGTCAGAAAGCTTTTCTGCTCCAAAACCAATGCTTCACTGTTTTTGATATCATTCAGTTGTTTCTAATCTTCTCCCTTTGATGTTTATATTTTTAGCTGTCTGAGATCTCATTTAGGCCTTTTACTTATCACACTCATTCTGTTTAGCCTGTTATTATTAATTCATTCCTGGCTCCCAGTCAGTTTTGCTGCTCTTTGAATAAACAACGAAAGCTCCATGTAGCTTTATTGATGCAGGAGTAGTGGAAAATAAGAAGTAGCTATTTTTGTGTTGGAGATGCCATGGTGGGACTGAATTTCCCATATATTCAAATATTCTTGATATATCTGAAAGGCATCCTACCTTCCTCTGGAGTCATATCCAGGCAGGAGAGGAGCTGGGTGTTTGTGTTGCTGGAGCTGTCATCACCAATTCCCATCCTCTGGGATCTTTCACCAGACTGGAGAGCCTTGGGCAGCCTTTCTGGAGCTCTGAGCGCATGGCAAAGGAGGGAACCAGCTGGATCCACTCTCCTGCATGTGTTTTTCCAGCAGCTGGTACTTGCTTAATGGGAGAAAAATATGCTTTGAATGTTCTCACTTCAGTCAACAAATACATTTAAATAGAAGACAGTTCCACTCTGCTTCTTCAATGAATGTTCTTCCTTTCACATGGCTGAGTATCTACAACTTCCCTACAAGTAACTCACTGAATCTGCTGTTCCATGGATCTTCCAGCACTGGTATTTCCTCCAGCTTGGCAACATGACAGGATTTTGCCTGAGGAACTTGTTTTTGGCCTCAGGTCCTGTAGGTTGAGATATCAACACAGGCCAGAGTGCCAAAGGAGTACCTGGGATTATCAAAACATTAAATTTCTATAAGATGATCATTCTATAACCAGAGTGTATGGGTCACATCTTCTCCTTGGCTCTATCTGCTGCATAAACAAAAACCAGTAGGGAACATTGCATTCAAGGTGATTTCTTGTCTTCTCATTTTATTTGCAGCTTACATATTTGCAGTTTTACTGTGTGGTGTTCATGAGACAGTGGGACAATCCAAAATGGCATTTATTCATGGATGATTGTTATTCAACCAACAGGTAACTGCAGTATTTCAGGTATTTCCACCCAGCACAAACTCTCACACACACAGACTTCATCTGGCTGGAGGTTTCACTGTGAAGGCAGCACAACTGCATGGATTCTACAGCAATATTCCAGGCTGGCAGGAACATTGCTGGGAGCTGAATATGACTTCTGATCTCCTGCTGACCAGGTAGGTGTTCGGTCTCAGTTCCATTGCTTCTTTCTTTCACAAAAGCATGATTCTCCTGCATATTTTATTATCAAACTCTAGGAGGAAAAAAAAAAAAAAAAGCATGCCAGTGAAAAGCAGAACATTTATAATTTAAGAATAAATAATAAAGTTGCTGGAGGGTAAAAAAACCATGGGAAGTTATTAACTATGGTGGTTATGTCTATTTAAAATGGTAATGAAAAGCAGACTGCTCTGAAAGAAAACTATCAAATAAAGGCCCAAATAACATTTTCAATCAAACCATCACCACTGGTATTACCTGAGGACCTGGTGTTTTGCTTTCTGGCATTCTGGCAGACTCAAAGTTCATGGACACCACATGATGCTCTGCTCTGAGCACTGGTTTGGACAGAGTCACACCAGAATACAATCTTTCTGAAAGTGGAAGCATCTTCGTACATCTATGGGTACCTGGACAGAAGCTGGGTCATCTTGTGCTTCTGCAGTTTGTTCTCTCCATGCTCTGAGTAACTCCAGCAGGATGTGGGTTACAAAAAAGATAGGAGATAGAAGGTATAAAGAGAGCTCTTTCGGCTTCAGCTAGTGCTGGGCATTTGGAGCTGTGTATTTGGACTTTGCATTGTCTGATTTTCTCCCTATAACCCAGTCTGTCTCCTTGTCTCTTGGAAAAGCGTCTTTTTTCCCCATCCAAACCCCTCACTGTTTTGGTTTTTGGTTTTTTTGTGTCTTTTTTTTTATTTTAAATTTTTATTTTATGAAATCTGGGACCATTTATCTCAAAATACTTGAAGCAAAGATGAATCCAATTTATAAGAACCCAAAGAGGTCTGCCACTGGGGGTCCACGTGTTTGCACAGGGCAGAAAGTCTTCCAGCAGATGCTGCTGCTCCTCCAGAAATGTGCATGGATATCAAGGAGTATATTCTCTTTGTAGCTTTTTTCCTAAGGAAAATATTTGCCTCTTACCCTTCTCTCCTGAAATAAGATAGGGCTGCTGCCTCTTTTTCCATGTTTTTTTTCCTGTTTTCCATTTTTGACGTTATGTTATTGTTACACAGTGCTTTCTGTCAGGGGAAGTAGAGGGGGAGATGCATGGGGGTCACCACTCTTACTCTTCACGTGCTCCTCTCAGAGGGTATGGCCTGAAAGCTGCACTCAGGGCAAGTGTGGAATGAAAATCTTCTTTGGAGAGCCTCTGAAAGCAGCTGGCATGTCACACCTCAGCAGGAATTGCCACTGGGTCACCACAAGGGATAAAATTGGTACCTCAGTGACCTCAAATGATGCCAAAGAAGCCAAGTGGGGGATGACAAATGACAGTGGGGCCTGATTCGTGAGCCCCAGGGGAGCCCAAAGGTCTTCTGGGCAGCAGGATGATCTCCCTGGATGTCCTGAAGCACATTTGGTCCCCAGGTAACTTCAGGGGACACTGTGGGCCCATGGGGACATCTCAGGGGACTTCTGAGCAAGAAATACAGAAGGGGACGGGCCTGAGGTGATCTGCAGAGTTAGATTTGGGGCACGGGCATCTGGAACTGACCTCTAGGAGCTCATGGGGTGACCCCAAAATCACATTCACCATATGCATGTCTGGGGGAAGAAGAAGCCAGCAGCTACAACGTGGGTATCATCTGTGGTCGCTAATTAGCACAGAGTTACCTGAGATCACCAATTAATAGATGGGATTACTGGAGGTCACCTTTACTCCACAATTCTGGCTCGTGGTCATCCAAAGTCACTCATTAGCACAGAGAGTTACCCCTGTACCCAAAATTTCAGCTCGGGGTCATCCTGAGATCACCAATTACCACATGGGGTTACCAGAGATGATCTGTATCCCAAAATTTTGGCTCATGGTTATCTAAGATCACTAATTATCACATGAGGTTACTAGAGAGCAACATTATCCCAAAATTTCAGCTTGTGGCCATCGGAGACCAAGCAGGCTCTTTGTTTGGGGTATCAGCTGAGGGCACCAAATTAGCGATTCATTTCTAACAACAAGAGTCTCTGCTGAGTGCTGTACAAAGACATAAAGCAGAGTTAGTGCTGGGGACAGTGTCAAACACATGATTGTAAAATCACAAAGCTCATTTTACACCACGGTTATTAATTCCCAAAATCGCAGACATGTTCACTGTCTCTGCAGCTGCTCCCATCCATCACTTTCATTAGGCAGTCCCTTCCAGTTATCCAGCACTATTTTAACACTGTATTTTCAACTGCAATAGGAAAGCAAATGCCTGTTTTTTTCCTAAAATAATGAGAGTAAGGGCAGGAAAAACAGATAGGAATTAATCTTAGGGAGGATGATTTCTCCCAACCATCTACCTCCTTAACCACGCTCTGCTTAACAAAATGCTTCTAAATTTCACTGTCCTCTGTGCAAATAAGAACACAAGACACTACACAGGTGTCAGAGATGGCTGTATTGTAAGCAGGGGAAAACATGGCAGAGATTTGCACACTATGTAATACAACATACAGATGCCCTGAAAAATTCAATTTAAAATGCATTTTCATCAATGTAGGGACCCATGTAAAGGCAACAGCAAGTCAAGAGTGTTACAGATAATTTCCTCTGAGTACAAACATCCTTGTGTGTAACTGAGCTCACACGAAGCTGCAAAAGCATGTGCCATTACAGCTCAGAGACACATTTCGTTGCTACATTTTCTCTGCAGCACAGAATCCAAACCACTCTTTTCAACCGTAAAAAAGAAAGCCAAACCTTGCTGTGTTCAGACCTTCTTGTCTTCAGCCAGGGTTTAGCAGATACACTGGAGATGACTCAATTGCAGTGTGCAGGGATGCAGAGCAAACAGAACTTTTCTCCACTGCCTTGAGGCAGAAATGGCTGCAGCTATGAGAATAAAGGTCTGTCTGGAAGGATAAAATTGTTTGATCAGATCAAAAACACTTTTTGGGAGAAAACTCAGCAACCAGGGAACAAAAATAAAAATTCCTTTTTTAATCATCCAAAGAGCTAGGCCTGGTTTGGATTTTAAAAGAAATGAGTAAGTTTTCAACACTGCAACCAAGACCCTAGGTATTCTTATATACACTAGATTCTTCCCACTTCAGTTAAGCACAGCACATTCACTAGTGTCAGCTGAGACACAGATGGGCCTCCAGCCTACAAACTGCAAATCCCAAAAGGAACTGCTGCTTGAGCAAGTTTAGTGCTGAATTAATTAATTGTAGGTGGTAAATAACTGATGAAGTAATGCAATGATTTATATCACATTTAAAGCCACACCTATGGTCATATTGGGCAGATCAGAGAGCACACCAATCCAGTGATTCTGGATTTGTGTCTTTGGCATCCTCAGTCATAAGGATAACCTGACTCCACTTCCTCTTCTACTTTGGGTCAGTGCATTCCTGCAGTGGGAACAGGGGCTGAGATGTGAAAAAAAGTCCCCCCAAAGGAGGGAGTTATCTGCTGGTGCTGTGCTAACGAAGGGCTGTGGCTGCTATCACTGTAATGCTCAAAGAAAAGCAGCAAAGGTATGAAACCACGTTCTCAGGGGAACTGGGCTGCTTTAGAGAAATAAAGGAAGAGAGGAGATGAATTGGTGAGACAGTCTCTCATTACCAGACACGACTTCACCTGTAGGCCTTCCTCTTGCCTCACAGCAATGACATGGGCTTTTTTTCACAGCAATTCATGCATTTCAAAGGGCCAATGGCACAAAAGTGTTCTAAAAATAGGTTCAAGCCTGAAACCAAAGAGCAGCTGTTTCATTAGCAACAAGAGAAGCAGGAGGGGAAAAAATTGTAGGACAGAGCTCCCTAAGAGTGCCAAATGACTTGCATTTCATGTATTTTGTGCTATCCAACAGACATTCTCCTGGAATCAGGACACGTTTCAGATGTGCAGTGACTGATACAGCTAGAACCTGCAGTGTGTGCTGCTTTCTCCTTACACCAAGAAGGACTGCTGGCAATCAGAGTTCTGGGACATGACACATATTATAGGGCATCCCACAGGATCATCTTGCAGTGGAAGCTTGCATCCTTGCTGTGCTCTGATGGAACAGCTGGACACATACTCTGAATGCCTGCTTATAAAGGATCAGTTGCACAAGGCAGATTCTCTGCATCCTACACATCCTTAGACATCTGCACTTCTCCTGGAGAGAAGAAATCCTGTCCATGAAGATCGACATTCACCCTTTGTCCAAAGCCTCTGCAATTCATCACAAGCCAAATTCGTCATCTGTCTTGGAATGACAGCCTGGAAACAAAATGCAAATGGTGAGCAGAACAAGGCATGATCCGGTGTTCTCAGTCCAGGATTCCCTGTGCACGCTGGGAAGAGAGGAAATGGAAACCCATTCTGTGTGTGTGAGCACACAGATCTTCCAGTTTAGAACAGATACTGGATTCAGACTGAGTTCAGGGATGGCAGATCTCAGAGCTCGTGACATCCTTAGACAGCTGGTATGCACACTCAGGTCAGAACCGAGATTAAAATAAACATCCAGCAGATTTGTGCACCACTAACAACTATACGGTGTGAAAAGGGATGAAACAAGCTGAAGATAATTGTTATTCCAGGTCCTACAGCAGTGACTATTGAGGTGCAGCTGACATTCTTGCCTCCATTCGAGGGAGCCTCTTTGCTTGGTTTCAGCAAAAGGGAAGGAAGGTGAGCAGCCTCAGGAGTCACAGAGAATTGCCAGCATCAAAAGGGGTCCAGAGAGCCATAAGGAAAAGGAGGGCTGGAATAGGGCAAGGGAAAGGAAGGAATTTGTCAATAGAACAGCAGATATTTGAGAGGGAAGGCAACTAAAACTCCTTTTCTTTTTCCAGCTAGATGGAGCTTGTACAGATGGAGACCGTACTGCTCCTAGACAAGGACCAATGACACTTTTGACAGTACAAAATGACCACAGCCAATTCAAGTGCTCAGCTGCCAAAGTCACACCTGAAAACATGCTGCTGTCTGGGCAAAAAAAGCAAAAGTGCTTTCTGCACTGCCTCTCTCACTGTTTGCCTCGGTTTTAGCCTTGGAAGATACCCAGTGCTTTAAGGACCTAGGCAGATGGGGTAGAACTGATCCAAATAAATCAATTAAGAGGTCCACATCTGAGCTGCTTGGATTAGACTCTCTCCTGAATTGTTAATGGACATCATACAATTCATCATGCACTAAAATAGAGAGCTAAAATAGGACAGGTGAGTCATGCCTAAAAATAGCTAATCACTTCCATTAACTAACAAGGGAAGCCTGGAGTGCCCAGTTCAGCTACAAATGTATATACATCACAGGTGTCTGAGGTGGGGAGAAGTGAATTCCATCCCAGGTTATTGCCAGGAGCAGGAATGCCTCTTTCTTTCCCAACAGTGCCTGCAGATCCACTGAGAGCAGCACTTGTGCTGTGCTTTGCTGCCTTTCCCTGGCTGCCTGCCCCTCCTGGAGTGCAGAGCCCAGGACCACTGCAGGCCAGGCTGAGGCACACAGCTCAGCTCCCCTCTCTCTAAGGCTGGAGCTGCGTGCCTCCCTGGAGATCAGAGGGACTAAAGGCGAGGCTTTCAGCCCGGCTGCAGACCGACAGAGCTGCAGGAGAGCTCAGTGCCATGGGTCAGTTCCTGCGGCTCCTGGCAGCTCCCTCCTGCCATTAATCCAGGGTCAGACCTGCTGTCAGCTCCCAAGACCGACACCTCTTTGTGAACCTGTGAAGCAGGGGAGAGGTAGGAAGAGAGGTGGCTGCGTTGTGGTTATCTTCAGGAGAGGCAGGGAAGGAGAGAGAGGGTCCCAGTGTGTCAGTCCAGGAGGGTTTAAAGAAAAACGCCTGGTGGTGACCTGCAGGGATGTTTATTGGCAGGAAAGTCACCTTTGGGGCTCAGAAGAAAATCGTGCTCTTGGAAAGAAATGCTCTTACAACAGAGCAGAAAAGACTTAACCTCCCAGGGCCTGGTGAAATCAGTGGGAACACTTGCATGAATTTGAAAGCTTCATTTATCCATGTTGTTATCACCACCTCCAGAGAGGCTGCAGTGGGGAACTCCGCAGAGCTGCCAGAAAAGAATGGGAAAATGGTCTGGACTGCACAGCCTAATCCAGAAACCACCCCTGATTTCTGTGTCAATTCCAAAAATAGCAGGGTTTTTTACATCAAATCATCCCACATCCTTCTAATATCACAGCATCTTCCTCATGATCAGTGCTCCCCTGTGACCACACTGCTACCTAAGATGTTTTCACCATGGGAGATAATCACTCCCCATGTCAACTGCTGAAAAAACCCTTGGTTCACTGTCTGGGTTGCCCAGCCAGAATCCTTTTCCCCCAGGAGGAGATGCATGATATTCTCACTGTGTATTAAGATTTTTATCTGCATTTACTGTGAAGAATTAGCTTTCCTTCTCAGCATGCCTAGACAGCTAGTTGTCAGAGAACTGTATGGCTACTGTGCATCTTCCTTGCCCACATTTCCCTGCTCCCAGCCTCTGGACTATTCCTATCACCCAAGATAATCAATCCTCCACTGACAATCTCCCTAGGAAATCCTGCTGCTGGCCAGCAATCCCCTGCTGGCATGCAGGAACAACTGTTCAGGCTCACTGTTCATGCACCCAAAGGACCCCGGGGCATGGTCGCAGATCCACTTTTAAGAACCTGTTTGTACAGATACTGAATATAAAGAATTTAGTCAAAGATCCTTTGGAGTCATCGATAACTTAACATTGCAAAAATGTAAGCCGCGTGGGTGACTATCCCAATGAGTGCTGAGCAGATTTCTTGGTAATTAGTCCTACAAACACCATCATTAAACTTTAAACTAATATAAAGAAAATGTGCAACTGAGCATGCTAATAATAACACAAGCCAGTTTGTTATACTGAATGTCTCCATAAAGATATTCTTTATAACACCTTTGGCACAACTGGGACCTTGCATAATTAAATTTGATTTCACTTTCTTACAACTCTAAGCATAACTGGAGATTTCTAATTAGCTACAATTATTCTCTTAGAAATGTGTTCCATTTAGTATAATCTTGTATTCTTCTAGCCAAATGCCATATGTATTTATTATTATTATCTCCTACTGATAGCTTTTTAACTGAGACACTTTGACCGAGATAAATAACTACATGCCTCCCAAGCACAACTCTTTGTGTGGCATCTGCTTTGGGTGGTAAAATAATTTACTAAGTGAAAAATAGCAGTTTACGGAGATAAGATAATTTCCCATTCTACTATTTTAAGCAGAGATAAAAACACAGGCTGATTATCTTCTAAATCTAACATTTCCACACCCCACCCCACCAAAAGTTGCTAATAAAGTGGCCTCATTAATGAGATTTCTGTACCTAATTTTGTTTCCCTTCTGCTAAGACAGCGGACAAGCAGGCTAGAGCTTCCTCTCAATTTCTACAATGCCTGGCTGGCTGGCATGCCCAGGGGCACTCCTCATGCCACTCGGTGGGAGATGCAGGACCAGGAACATCCACACCCCAGAAACCCATTCCAGGACCAGTAAAATATGATCTGGGATAGGGACAGTCCCCACCCACCCACGCTTGTGTGCTACCTGTGCTCCTGAAGCCATGTGGTGCCAATTACAAGAGCAATTAAGCAAAAAGATGCCTTTTTTTTTCTACACAGCTGTGCCCCAAGCTGAAAAAGTCCAGATGTGTTTTCTCACAGAGTTCATTCAAGCAAGAGGCAGAGGTTGAATTACCAGCTAAAATGGAAACAGACAAAAAGTGATAAATTGGAGAACAAACCACCGGAACTTATTTACTTCTTGAGAAATTAATGAACCCCATGAGCTCATAGGTTGCAAAGCAAATTAAATAAATGTCTTTCCCTTTTAAAATCTGGGGAATTACAGCAAGTGGAATTGACTTTATGCTTGTCTTCCCTCTAATTCACTACAGGTAGCAATCCGGTGAAATACAGAAGGGAAATGGCAAGACAAATCAGTATGAAAATGAAAACAACATTAAATGAAGGAGCTGGAGCAGGTCAAAGAGTAGTGCATAACTTTAAAAATTATGTAAGTTCTTTTGTCATACTTGCCATTTCCTTACTTTGTATTCACAGATGTAGGCCACAGTATGCCTTGGGAGCTGATTCTATCACACGAGACTTTGAAAAGATCCACCAGCAAGTTAAAAGTAAATAAAGTCAGAAAAGCATTTGTACTTATCACATATACTGCAGGGTCTCAATGCCTTCTAGGTTAGTGCTGGATCTCACTTAGTTTGCAATTTTCTCATCACCAAGCATTCAGAAATTCTATATGTAACACCTACATCATGTTACTAAAATAAATAATGAGTTCATTTTCTTTACTTGCAGATTTTGATGCATACAGGTTGTTTATTCTCCATGCTTTCCACATCCCTTTTTCTGGACAAGGGCCTTAGAAATTTACTTCAGGTAGGGGAGGAAGAAGTTAAAGTTTGACTGTTTCAAGAAGCCTGCCCAGGCCTTCCCCCCAGCATTTTTAGGTTAATGATACAATTGCAGAAATTGGTGATAATTTGAATATTAACAATTAAATGAGTTTTTGTAGACTTAGTCTTAGACTCAGTCTCTTTTCTCCAGGTATATAACCTGACAAAATTGGTTTAAACAATTCAAACAGTTAAAATGTTGAAATTTTGTGTCTACCACATACTTCTGGATGCTCACACCTGAAAGACATCCTGTATTAAAATTAAGACTACATTAAAATCTATAAAATTTTAATTTATAAAATAAACAAAATAAAAATTTAATTTACAAATTATATTGGTACAAAAAATGACTGCTTTATGGAATATAGCAGAATCCAGCTCACACAATTTTAATATGCCAACATCACTTATGATAGATTAAACAGGAGGTTTCACTTTTGGCGTATAAAGCTGTCTATTCTAGGTCACTGACAGTAACCCTCTGTCATAAAGCAGTAATGAGCTTTATAGTTTCATTAAAATATTACTTTTCCTTTTGTGTATTAACGATGATTTCTCATCCCGGTCTCTTTATCTGTTTGTATTTGGCACAGCTATTTCATTATTGATGTAAAGCAGCAATTCAAAATTTAATGATTAATTTTCATGTAAATCTTTCTTGTCTAAATAATTGATGGGAAAGATGAGCAGAGGCATTTGGAGCCAGCAGTTGTTATTCCTTCTGCCTCTTCTTATCCCTGCAGTGGTGGTCTCTGCCAGGCCCCCTAGGGAACACACCTTTTGGGGGAGATGGCTTGAATTTCCCAGCCTTGTACCAGTCCAGATGGGGAATTATCTGAGCACAAATCTCTGCTCTGTCCTCCCAAAGCTGCACCTTCCTCCTGCCTCGCATATGGTTAAGTGCCTCATTGTGCATGGAGCCCTCCATCTCCGGCATCACGAGAAGGCTGCGGAGCCGCAGACAGCTGATCCTGCAGAAGCCTTGTTTGCCCAAATGCCTATCAAAAATTGCTCCAATTTAGGGAAAAGGCCAGGCAGCAAAATGCTACTGCCCTAGAGCATAAACTGTGCTTGACAGTCAGGATTGAGCTGTGCTCTGTTCCTTTGCAAGGATATTTATCTGCTGGATTCACAGATGCTACATCTGGACATCCCAAACCACCACCAGAGCACTGGAAATATTCCCTCTCCATCTTCATCCAAACTCTCCCAACCCTGCTGCTCATTATTCAGTAATTCATATTTACATATATGGCCCAAGCCTGTAATTAAATCCCTGCTAGTCCCTTAAACCCCAAGGGAGAAACTATCTGGATCTACCCGGGCATCTCCTGGGAGAAACACCAAGTCTTCTCCATGGTTTTAATACAGCTTGCGTTATGTGATTTTCACAGCAATTAATATATTAAATAAAATCATAGAATGACCTCCTTTCATAATGTTTAAGTTTTAAATTTCATTACAATGTGAAGAAAATACTCTGGAGTAGAAAACTGGTTATTCTGAGAAAGAAATGTCAGAGGCTTCCTCCTACTCTGCCCTGCTAACATTTTAATATATAAGTATTCTCTTTAAAAGTTAAATAGAATTGTAAGCTGTAAGAGGGAATAAATGTTATAAAGATAGAAATCTCTATTGCCATTTATGTGCTAAGTTAAAAAAAAACAACCATCTTTGCATGCTTGGGGGTATTTTTCCCTCAGAAGTCACTTTTTAATCTGATTTAAATCCAATTAAGTCTGAACATCTAAAATGAAGAACAAGTCTTTGAATTTATGTATAACTGATTTAACTAATCACTGTCTTACTGCAGAGCTAGTAAGCAAACAAACTATGAAAAATAAATGTGAAATTAGATCCAAATCACAGACAGCCTTGATTTTGTTTTTAAAATAAATAAATAATCATCCTGCACAAAGCACGGGCCTCTGTTTTCTACCAGCCAGTCAAAACTGCAGTTATTAGATTCTAAAAGTAACAGTGAAAAATTATTTTGTATTTAAAAGAGAATGACTGCTGCTTTTTTTCTTTTAACCTCGGATTTTGGACAGAAAGCACGTGCGATCCTTGAAAAACCTTCCTCCAGGCAGACTGGGAACACCAAAGCAACTGGGGAAGCCCCACTCCTCCAGCAGCTCCATCCTGATTCTGCCTGGCTCTGCATTTACCCCTTGGCTTCTGCAGGGTCCTGCTCCATGGGCTCCTTGCTCACTCAGGGATGCTCAACGCGAGCAGCTCGGGCTCCAGCAGCCTCAGGCTGCCTCCTCCACGTCTTCACTCCAGGTATCCCATGCTCTGCTCTGGCTTTCTCAAATATCAAGCGACTTTGGTGACCCACTGATATTCCAGAAGGGCGTCTGAGACCTGGAAATCTCAGTTCCTACCACATCTTCTCCGTCAGACGAAGGAGGATCGCGTCACTGTCACTGTACCGCGGCATGCTGCACGTTCCAGAGTTCATAACTGTGTAATTCTAGTGTTATAAACAAATCAGTCCATTTTATAATTAAAGAGAATTTATTTAATAATCAAAGTAGAAAATTTGAAAAAGCCACAAGCAAAAGCAGTGCCGAGCCAGGCGATCGGCACTGGGTGAACTGAGTTCGGACATCATCCGCTCCAAATCTGTCTGGTTCACAAATGCTGTCTCTCCGGGGTATCTTTTTATACATTTTTGGGCTTTGTTAATCTTATCCTTTTTCAGCATATTGATGTGTTTTCTTGTCCTGCTGCTGCACCTGATGACAGTTCCTGGAACAAGTAGATGTATATCTTTTGTTGCNAATAAAAATGCTGAAATCTTAATTTTTAGCACGAATTACTTTGCAATATATACTACATCTAGGAAAACGGAGGAATATTAAATCTCCCTGTCATACAGTATCTGCCTTTAAAGTTCTGCTTTAGATGTGGAAGCCCCTGTTTCATCAGTGAGATGGCTCTGGAATGCTGCCAGCGTGGCTCCATGCCTGCTAAGGCAGCTTTCGGCTGTGGATCACAGGCTCCATAGCTGCAGGCAGAACTCCTCCCGAACAGATTAGTACAAATTAACGTGTGCATCCAGCAATCTCGTTGACATTCTCCCTTCCCCTCTCACACACACATCCTCCCAATCACTGGAACTGGGCTTGCAGAGATTGCATCTCAAAAAGCACAAGGCAGGAGCAGCTCATTTCTGAAATACCTATCAGCTGTCTATCAGAGCTCATATCCAGCTGCAAATGCTGTTTGCAACTGCTCAGAAACCCTGTAGCTATTCAGCCTGGGCACTAAGAGCAAAGATGACAAGCCCAAGATGACAGCTCTTAACTCATTGCCTCATTCCTTTCCATAAAATAAAGCTTTTCCTCCTCTCCTTTTGAACCATGTAACAGATTGCAAAGTTTCCAGAGAGCAAAAAGTGGGAAATCTCACATATGTGCCTTGGAGATATGCTTAGGTGTGCATGTGAGGAAAGAAACTCACTCAGACTATTTCTTAAACCCCAGCACAGCTCTGTGCATCCAGCTCGGTGCTGTGGCAACAGGCAGCAGTCGGCTTCTGCTGTCATTTGCCTGTGCTTTTTCTCACGATTTAACTGAAAGGATTGCTCAGCTAGAGGTCATCTTCATTTTTTTATAATACTTGTTTTGATAATCCAAATTTTACCACAGGTTAGAAGAAAAACTTCAATCATTTTTAAGCCACTTGAAGATTCTCCCATTCGGTCCATAACGTATAAACGTTCCAATTTCTCATCTCGTTTGCAGTCCCTTCCTAATAACCCTTGGCACTGAAGAGGATTAAGCAACAGACGATTTTTGCAAATCACAGCATACTTGCCAAGCATTAACTGAATGCCATTAAAGGTCCAAGCACCTCAGTTGGAATTGCAGGTATTTCTCTTCCTGCATAAACAGCACTGAAGAGCTCACAGGAGACAGCAGAAAGGCAAGAAGCTGCTATGCAAACAAACACCAATCCACCTCCCAGAGTCCCGCCAGGGCTGATTTTTAGTCCTGCACCTCTCCATCCCAGGAATCAGCCAGCCATAAGAAGCTGATTCCTAAATTACTGTGGTGCACTGCAAGCTGCCCCAGTATTGCCCTTTTACCTGGTATCTTTGGATATATTATAGTCCAGTTAGCCAACGTGTCATGAGGGAACACATCTCTGTCCTTCTTTCTTTAAAAGCAATATACTGGGTGGTTGTTTTTTTTCCCCTAAACATTTACAACCAGAAAAATTTGAAGAAAAACATATAATCAAGAGATTTGAACTATTTCCTCTCTGTTGTGGAAAAGGGTGCATTAGTTAAAAGGTAACAAAAAGTGATGGATTTGCGGGAGAGCAAAATTAGCTATGATACATTTTAAAGTACTTTTGATATAGTTATAAAAAGTCAAGATGTGCTTCAAAAGAAATCCCAGTACACTTTCAAAAAACTGCACGGCTTGAAAAAGATGCACTTAAGAAATGAATCAACACTTTTTTTTTCTGAATTTGCATTGGGATTTATCAGTGTGGTACCACTAGTAGGGAAGCTTTTGCTGCAGGATTCTAATTAGCACAGACAGATCTTATCTAAATTTACAACAATAGGGAGAGATGGGTTTATGCACAAGGTGTTTTCACAGTATTTATAATGCAATAGTTTCCCCCGCCCCTGCCTATACTGCAGTCCCTGTAGGAAATGCAAAGAAAAGAAAACAGCGTGGACATTGCTGATGGCAATGCACCAGTGAGGTGGCATTCATTATCTTCTCCTGCATAATTAGATTCAGGTAAGTCACCATTTTAAATATAGCATAAGCAGTCAATTAGCTTCTATTTCCCACTTACAAGCCCATAAACAGAGTAAAGGAAAACAAACGGGAGAGGGAGGCGTGCTGAGGGAGTGAGGCAAGGAAGGAGGAAGGCACAATTTAGGAATTGCAAGTGATTAGGAAAAACAAGGTATGGCAACTCATACACACACAAATCCACTCCTGCGATCCAAAGCTCAGCACATCTTCCACAGGACAGTTTAATGGCCACTATCTACCTTGACCAGACGAAGTCCCTTTTCTTAATCCCCATTCCCCTGAACTTTAATCCACTGCTATTTAAGTTTGCCATAAAATATTTTATTTGCTTTGCCATGCTATTACCCAATCAGTGAGTATATTATATCCTAATAACTTTTCTGTGCTCCCTCTGGCACAGGAGCAGACAACAGGGAACTCTGCCTTCCTGAGCTGGCTGGAAACCCCCCTATTTAAACCCCAGGGCAGAAATCATACAAGATCAACAGACCCTGCTCCTCATTCTGGATTAACATCATGAAAAGACAGATTCTTCATTTGCGAAAGCAATTTTTTCTCTTCTCCCCGCTATTTACTCAGTGCCTCATTAACCCTTACAATGCCTGTACCAGGCAGAACAAGCCCTTTACCTCTCAGACACAGGAGCCCCATCAGGGGATGCCTTGTGGGGGCTGGAGGGGGAGCTGGGCACTGCCGGATCCGTCCTGCGGCTGCGGAGCTGCCGGCACTGCCGCTGCTCCCCGGAGCCCAGCGCAGCCTCCCGGGATGGGGCTGCTCTGTGCAGCAGCTCACATCTGGCTCAGCGTCGGGCAGGTTTCAGGGTCCAACCTGCAAAAGAGGCAATCATCAAAAACGGAATTAAATTGACAGAGGAAAATCTATTAGAGTTCCCATGCCTGCCGCAGCCGGGGTGCATAAATCACAGCAGGTGTGTGTCACTGACCTGTAAGGAGTGTGTTTTCTTCAAGGAACAACAGCTTGAGTGAAAAGAACCTGGTCAAGATATAATGGCCTCCCTTTCCCCAGCCTGAACTGGGGAAAGCTGTTAAAGCTATCAGGATATGAGGCAAAATATTTACTGCTGCATAGTCACCTTGAATTATAATATCGTTCCTGCTTTTAGCTGTATTTTTAACCTTCTAGAATTTTCTTTTCTTCAAGCCAAAAGATAACAATAAAGAAGTTAATACTTTATTGTATGCTCAGTGACTGCTAAAAATCCTGTGGTTTCAAGTTCTGGTAACACAGAACATATTTAGTATTTTGCTAAACTAACTGTACGTATCAAAAGTAAATGGTAAAGCAACATGGCTCTGACTATCTCTGGTATTAGGAGAATTTTGAACTTTTGGAGTTTTTTGACAGAGACAGAAATTATAAATATCAGGGAATATTCTTCAGTGCTTCACTGACGTTTCCCCATGGCAATTTGTTTACTGCTTCAGGATATTAGACAGCCATATATTTTACTTTTCCTGGCAGCAGCCAATTTGCAAGAAAGCAAGTAATATAAAAATAGCTATTTACTCAGTAACAAGCAGTACAGTACATTATCACTCGACATTGATGTTGTTAGAGGATAGCAAATCGATAATCAGTTCTTACTCTGTAACTTTGTAAACCATCTGCTTCCATCACCGCAAAGCATGCTCTCCTGCAGCAAAGCCTTAACTGCCAAACTAACAGATAATTTGTTTTATAATGTCTAAAGACAATGTGGCATCAAAAGCTTTCTAATCACCTCACCATTCAAATAAGTGGAATGGTTGGGCTATACAGAGATTCTGCAGAGAGAGATAAATAGTAACTCCCTGTTACACCCTTGCCAGAAAAATATTTTGTTTACCTTTCAAACTCAGAGTTTGTGATTCTACGGTCTATTACGTTATTAGATCCTACATGGCAGTTTTATTATTGCCATTTATCACTGAATTGGAGCAGGACCAAGGTGTGTGGCTGAGAGCAGCGTGCTCCAGCCTCACTCCAAAGAGCTCCTGCTCTGCCCAGCTCACCTGTGCGCCTCCATTCATGCACCCAGCATTCCCTAGGGAGGCCCTCAAAGGTACCTCCTGCTCCTCACTGAACACATGGAGACCTCAGCACTCTCTTCAAGTACGGCTTCATTAAACAGCTGACATCTGAGGACAACCTGGGAAGAACGACACTGTCATTGGAAAGTCTCGTGCATCCCACAGAATGTTCCGGAAACATCCTGCCAGGGATGAAAGCGGGCATGTGGGGTGGGAAAAGCAAAGCTGCAAGCAGCTCACGGAGCTCCAAGCCTCCAGCAATCAATTCCAGGCTGCCAACAGAGTCCCTGGTTTCCTCCTGGAGCTGGCTGCTCATCAGAAGAATACGGGCAATGCGGGGATCCCAGTCCTGCTCTGTTTTACCCACAGCCCTCTGCTTCTCCAATAAATCTTGTCTTTACAGCTCCAGCCGGGAATTTGGCTGGCTGCTCTGCCTTCCTGGCCCCTGCCCCGGCACAGCCCCACTCCCACTGGGCACTCGCAGCTCCTGCTCTCGGACATCCTGCCAGTGACCAGGGCCAGGCGATTTTCTAAGTAAAATCATAAAAGGCAGAAACAGTTTCCAGTCTTGCATGTCCACATTCTAAAGACAAATAATAATAAAAAAAAAAAAAATCGTATTGCAGTTCAGTGTATTGACTCCTTTGGACTTCTTTTCTTTCCTTCCCTGGCTTACAAGCCTTTCCTATAAATCACTTCCACATTTAGTGTCACCAGCTTCACAAATTCATTTGTCTTTGCTAAAAGCATCATTGCCTGTGTTGGTATCACCTGGCTCTTCAACCCATGTGTTTCCCTTGCATGCTCCTCTTCTAATTTAAACTGCCCAATTGCATCATATTTTCAACATTAAGCAATATTAGTTTTATTTGCTTGATTTCAGCTCTACTTTTCTCTCATGCAGAAAGCCAAAAGACTCTTTATAACATAGATTACTCAGTGATGTCCCATTACATACTTGATAATGGCTTTCCAGTTCCTGAACTGTTACCTCTTCTTTGCATCTGGTGCCAGCCTGAGCTTAGAAAACCATTTATTTTTGCTACAGGCAGTACTCTCATGTCGTAAAAAGAAATCTCATTCAGGAGTTCCTGCTTACTTGACATAGTACTTTATTTTCCTTTTGGTTCTCTCCCTTCTGTTTGCAAGGTCTGACTTAATGATTTCTTTTGCCTCGATTACCAAACATCACCCCATATATATATACAGAAAATCTCATTAACCAGGATCTTTTTTACAAATCTGCAATTGCAAAAGCTGCAATTTTTGACCACCTCTAAACTGAGAGGCTTCACTGAAGCTCCTAACCATCTCATTTTTAAGCTATCACGAATCATTTTACCTCTTTTGAAGTACAATCTGATCATCACACAGGCCAGTCACACATCACCAATTTTTAAATTTACTGTTTTGCTGATCGGTTTATCTCACTTTGGTTACACCTGTTGAAAGATACATTTTGGATAGGATGTATTTTCTGCATAAAAATATTTCTGCACGCACAGTTACGATACACCATGTGCAGTTGGACCCCACTATGACTCGATGGATGAATAATTTTTCTGCATCAAAGCTCGTGCTGTGAACCTGGCACTACTCCTGGTACCGTGACATTCCCATTAGGAACTAAAATCACTAAATGTACACACTTGTGTTTGTTTGCTCAGTGTTTCATAGTGTGTTTCTCTTTAGGTCTCTTCCTTATCTTCTGAGTGTTGGGGGCAAAGTCCTCAGAGATTCTTTTTTTTTTTTCCCTGCTTATGGTTAGGCCAACTTTAGGCATAAATTCAGGGCAAAAGGGTCTTACAGACCAGCTTTTCTCACAGCCATCCCCTCACCACGCTGGGCCTGCCTCCTTGGGCATCTGCCCACGGAACGGCAGGGGAGAGTCTCACTGACAGCAATAATTTAAGTTCAGCCCTGATAATCCTGAATCACTGAAAAAAATGCACATTTTCAAACATGCACATTTTTCTAAAGCTTAGCTCTTAATTTTAGCACAGCTGGGGTATAATTTTTGAACATGTAGGACTGACATTTCTCACTGCTATCCTTGCACTGGATCAACTCATCTGAAATAGATGACATCCATCCATTTTCACTTGAAATAGTATTACTCACACTAGAAAAGCTCCTCTGTAAATAGCACCTCAAACACTGACAATTGACTTAGAATGAGATGGCTACTCAGAGGTGAAAAAGCCATCCGGGATAATTTCTCTTTTCCCCAATTGCAGAGGATATATATGTGCACACCATAATCCCATCTATCCTACAAGAATGCTTTAATTCAGGAAGAGAAATGGCTTTGAACTTTCATGCTGGGCAATACTTAGGCATAGGAAACCTTCAGCTTAACTCCTCTAACTCCACAGGCATACAGAACTGCAGCCAACATTTGTGATTTACACCATCCTGCAGGTCCCAAAATCCTTCCTGGACATGCCTGAGGCTTTGTTAAGGATTGATGGGAGACTCCTCTCAGGTTCATCTGTCTTCCCTTCTACCAGTCTAGCAACTTGGCTTCAGACACAACTGTGGTCTTGGTTTGTTAAATGCATTTCTGGATAGTGCTGAGCCAGTTCTGCGAACTCCAGGCAGAATGGACATGGAACAGACCATTGTCAGGGAAAGTCTGGAGTCACTATTTCAAATGCCAGAGATACAGATCCCTTCCTCACTCAGACAGTAAATACTTAAGCAAGGTGTCATTGAAAAAAAGGACATCTGAAAGGCAGGTAACTGGTTAGGTCTGCCTTCCTTTAATAATGAAAACAGATTTTTTTGAGACTGAGACCCAGATTATGCATTAATTCTAGCTATGAATAGTATAAAACAAAGTGGTATTTGAATGAAAAATAGAAACCAAAACAGTTACGGTTCCAAAATTCTTTTTACTATAGAAATAAAAGCAAATAGTTATTTTGCTTAGTCTTCACATTATCCACTCAGTCCCTCCTCAGGTTTTAAGACTGCAGTGATGGGAGTGCCTGAGATATCAGCAAAATAATCAAGGAAAGTAAAGAACAAACTGTAAAGAAGGGGACAATCACTTTTTGTCAGCTACCTATTTAATCCAAATGTGAGTATATGGCCAAACCTGTGTTCAGGCTGAAAAATCACCTCTCCAGCTGCAAAAGTACTTTAGAAAGACATACTTGGTTTTCTTTAATCCTCACCTTAACAGGTAAGTTTACCCTTAAAATTAGTGCTTACCTGAACATATTTTGGTGATTCTCTGATTCTAATTTCATAGGCATTAAGTAAGGATTTTCTATTTTCAGTCTAGAGACACAGCAGCACTAGCAAAGCCCACACATTCTAGCACCTGGACGAATATTTTGCATAATATTCAGGTAGGAAAACAAATCTGTGTATTTAGCACTGCCAAGGGAATCCATCAAAACCAGGGCAAAGAAGCGCTGGATTATGTCAAACACATTTCCAATTCTTGCCCGTGAAAAAGCAGATTTAGAGTTAATCAAACAGCAATCAATCAAGTGCATTATTAGAAAACAGGATTTTTTGGCTCTGGTTTAAATTCATTAAAAGATGCCGGTCTCTGCCTTGTGTTTTGAGTGATGGCATGATCTGCTGCAGAACCTCTCAGCCTTTCCTCACTGCAGTGGATCGACACGAAAAACCACCAGGCACTCAACAATGAAGAGCTTTGGGATCGGTAAATGAGTAGGGGACGACACGAGGAGTCATTTTTAAAGAAATTACAGCAGAGAGAACCCACTGTCAGAGGGTTTGTTTTGTGTGCATTCTGTAAAAGAGAGTCCAGCCCTGCAGAACCTGGGGCTGTAAGCACGGGACCACCTGAACAGCCCTGCCCTGCCAGGTCACTCTCTGCCCGCTCCCAAGGTGGGCTCTCCCCACACACAAGAAAGAAGACACAAAAAAGGAGCCTGAATCAGTCCAGATGCTGATTGTGGCTACTTCTGCCTCAAAGAGAACATCACAAGGCTTACTGCCCCAAACCACTTGATTTCAATCAGAACACTTCAATGAAACAATCTCATGCAAAAATTTGGGAATAAAAAAACTCAAGTGTAAGGCGCTGCTGAAGCAGATTTGGCTCCCAGTCAGAAAATCCACCCATCAGAATTCACTGCATCCCTCACACTGCACAGCTGAAGTAGCAGTAAAAAAACTTAAGTGACACATATATGGGTTTGGGAACCTTATTTTAGGTTTTTTGTTTGTTTGCCTGTGGTTTTTTCTGACTGGGCATGATTTTTGGTATCACGCATCCATGTGTTGTCAATGTCCTCATGATGGCTTCATTTAAGAAAACCCCGAATTTGATCCTTTTTATCAGCTTATTGATATACATCCTTCTCAGACACACCTAAACCTGTGCATGGGGGACTATCAGCTAGTAGCAAAAAATAATCCTGTGAGCACCTGCTAGTAATTTGCAAGTTACATGCAATACCAGCAGTTCAAAAACACCTCTGAGGTCAATGACAGCTGAATCAGAATTACTGCTGACTTCTACCAGTAACAGAGAATCGGATATGAAGCATTCAGACACCCCAGATCGGATATTTTTCATTTCCTTTTTTTAAAATTCATACTACCATGAATCTTCCTTACACCATTTAAATTTCAATGAGCTCCAAAGATGTACCTTAAGAAGAGGAGCTTGTTGGCAGGCACATTTTCCGCTGGCAGAATATGTTCCTCAAACAATTATGTCTTATCACAACACTCACTTAAAATTTTACATCAAACTGTATCATGGGGCCCTTTTAAAAACCCCTCATTAATGATGATTATGTAAGTACCATTAGATGTGAGACATTCCCATATTGCTCGTAGGAGTTATGATTTAATTCTGTTAAAATCTACTCTACCATTTGTGTTAATCACTCCTGACATTTTATCTTTTGTTTTGTAAAACATTATTGTCTATCACCAAAAAAAAAAAAAAAAAAAAAAAAAAATACTTTGGTTGTCACTGCAGTCGGATTGAAAAGATGTTATTAATTAAATCTTGTACACAGATATACCTGAAAACTCATTGGCAGCTCTTGGGAAAAGATACATTACTGGAACACAGTTGTTATTTAGGTCTCTTAGGCAACACAGAGATGCTAATAAATCCCACACACACTCCTGTTAGGCTGATGTTATTCAGCATTTGTAGGGAATAATTCAACTTTGGCCTTTCACAGTGATCTGCGTGGCACAAAGTGGTCCATGACTCCAGGGACCACCACAAGGGAACATTTGCATTTCTTTAGCTCAGGAGATGAGTTTGCAAACACACAAACACACAGGGAGCAGAGCTGAGAAATCACCTTCCTCACAAGACATAACACAAGGTTCTGGTTTAGAGAACCTACCCTGAGGTTTTTACCAAAAGGAGGAGGGCAAAGACATTTTACCAGAGCTGGAATTTTCATTTCCTGTTTCTCACTGATTTACTTTTCTTCTGTCATCAGAATCAGAGAAATCAAGGAGAAAATACTCTTTCACAGGATAAATAAGTAGAAACAGCTATAAAATTCGAGTTCCCTACAGCCAGAGCTTTGACCAAGTCCCTTAACTAGCAGCAAGTTTCCTTTCACAGAAGTCAGTGGTAGTCCTCCTCAACTTAATACTACACCACAAATATACACTATATATATAAAACACACACACACACACACATATATATATATATGCATTCTCCTGAGCAGAGACAATGTCCATCGCATAAACAAAAAAGAGATTTTTCTTAAACTATTGTAATAAATATGTTTTTCTCAGCATTTTAATTTTAGTGCCCATACATTTATAGAGAATAGGGAATTTCATCAAGAAAGAAGTTTTAAAAGTTTTTACTTACCTTGCTCACATAGGATAGAGGGAATTAAGTTTTCCTCCATAATTTGCTCTTTGAGCTGCAGCTTCTGAGTACTCTGAAGGTACATGTGATGTGACTAATGATCAAATTACTTCATGAGGAAAAGTTCATCACAGTCAGGGTAACTGCTTAAAATGCAACATAAACAGGTCTGTGTCAATATTTTGACTTTGTGTAAACAATTAGAGCTGCATCACTTTGGAGATAATGACACATAATGCTGTATGAGATGCTCTGAAAGGGTTTTACTAAATTAATTTGCATTTGAACTCTGGATAAATATTGGTCTGCAGTGGAAAACTGCAAACTTCTGTGGTCTCATGAAATATGATGCTAACAAGGTCTGGCGCTTCCAGAAAGCATCCTGGGCAAGCGCTTCACTACTACAAGGTAAAAGGGAAAAGAATGATTTTCGGAGCCTGCACTGTCCTTAATCCATTTAGAGAGCTTCAGAAATTGGTCAGTATGACAGACTGGAATATATTATTTTTTCTGAGTATAAATGACATATTTCTTACAACTCTGATGCTACACCTCTGGGCAAACACTTTTTCTCCTTTTTTTGCAACATTGTGAGTTCAAGCTGGAAAGGACATCGACCACTGTTTTGGAACCCTGCTAATAAAACTAAGGGAAAGCAATCTGTACATAGGAGTTTATTTAGATGCCCACAAATTTTAAATAATTCCCCTTCATATTTCAGCCCACTGGGTATCTTATCCAACTGAATTACCATTGGGTTTTACAATGTGATATACAAAATGAGCTGACATTATGATTTACAAACATCCTTTGAGTATCATATAAAACACAACTCTTCCCCTTATTATACAATCATCAGGGCAATGCAAATAGAGTCAATACATTAGTAGCTGAAAATGATGGGGCATTTTAAGAAAATAAATTTAACTTTACCACACAAAGCTGTTAACCAGAACAAAACCTGTTTTAAAAATGGGAATAAAGTTATCTGAATGATTAATTTTATATCTTTGCCATTGTCCCCCCATAAACATAATAGTACTTCATTTAAAAGACAACTCATTTTTTCACTGTATAGTCACACTTCTTTCTTATTAATCAGTTTCACATTTTCTGCATGAAACTATGAAAAACTCACAAATGTACACTTTCCAAACTGTATCCACTCTACTTATTTCTGCAATCCTTTCCAAATATTCAGTGTGTTTAATGAAACAAACAAAAAGAAAAAAAACCACTAGACAAATGAGCAGAACAAAACACAACAGCACGTTAAAAATGTGACATTTAAGCTGTAGGTGCATGGCCATAGAAATATATCCTTGTTCTAATGCCACAAACTTTCTAGCCTCATGAAAAAAAGAGACATGGGAAAAAAATTCTACTTAGTTGAAGAGAATCTAACCTCTAACCTGCATTTAGGGCTGAGTTTTGATTTAAATTTCTGTCTAAACTTAGGTCCTCAAACAAAGTAAACTTCAGTATTTTTGACTATCATAAAATATGAAAAGATAAAATCTGTTTCTGAGCTGTTCATTAGGTAATGGAAGCTCCCAAGCATCAAGGTCTCCTGTCCTGCAAGTCACTGAACAGGTGCCTCTGCACTTTGTCACTATGACAGCAGGAGCTGAGGATGACAGACACCATTATCACTGTAAATATAAAAGAGGAAGAATTCTGAACTCATCAAGGACATTACAAATGCAAGCAAATTCTAACCTAGTCAACTTAAATTATGCCATCTTAAGGGTTTCTGACTGTTTTATCACTGTATAATCCACAGGAATTATACTCAACAGAATACTGACAATGAGTGGTGATTCCTTCTTGAGTATGTGTTGAATTGGCAGTGGAATGTGGTTTTAGTTCCATTTCTCACTATAGGAGTCTTGCTGCTGCTCTGCATGTTTGGAGAAGAAAGTGCTTATTCTGCCATTTCATTCAGTTCATGGCATTTAATTTTACAGTTCTTTTAAGACAGACTTATTTTGATTACTTTCATTCTGTCCATAGCTTTGAATGCTTTAAAATGTTGGACAGCCGTGAAATATAAGTACTATGCAATTTGACTGTACATACATACATATTTTCATAAATACATCTAACAGGGACCTTGGAACCAAGTATGTGATATCATGGGACAAAATCACGACAAGACTGTCTTATTTGTAAAATCTAGATTCAAAGTAAGAAGAGCTGAATTCTATCCATGTTGTCAATACACAAATTAAAACAAAAATACAGCATTAGTTTACCCATGAAATAATTTAAACATATTTGCAAATTTCTTGACAGGAAAGGTGTGTAATTTACAACACTGAAAACTTGTAGCAACCACTGATTTCTATGCGCTGCGCTGGAAGTCACCCGGACAAGGCTAGCAAGGATGAGCAGAGTGATAGGTCCCAAAGGCAACTCCCAAACATCTTCCTGGCTCGGAGACTTTGGTAATTGTCTGTTGTATAAAATGCCAATGCACACGGCTTCCTGTCGGGTGTCAGCTCCAGCAGTTCTCCTCCCTCAGCACAGTCCGGTCTGAGCAGGTCAGTTATTGTTGAGACACTCTAAATCCACCGAGCAGCAGACGTTGCCATTCTGCACACACAAAACAGGCAGGAAGGGTCACAGAGAGCACAGGGCTGATGGCATGGAGAGATGAGCGTGTCCCTGACACATCCCGCACCTACAAAGAGCTGTCCCCAGCACCCCAGGGTGTTGGCATTGCTTCCAGGGGTAGCTCTCTGAGGAAGCCAGCTTTGGCAAACAGCACTGAACTGGCCTGAGCTACCACAGAACTCCAAAAATGGGTGTGGGCCCCATAATAAAATGCAGCACAGCAATGGCAACAGAGATGATTGGATTTTTCTCTCATGCAAGAAAGCTAAGGGAGAGAATTTTGATGTGATCCACACGGGGAAGCTTCCTGCTCATCTGAAATTAGCAGACAGTTCAGGTTCTTGATTCGCAGCAGATATGGAGGCGATAGGGACAACACACACACCACACAGCTTTGGAATTTAATCCAGTGAGTATCGTTTTCTAACAGCCAGTCATTTATAAAGCTACCTTATGTAATAAAAAAGTACAGCAACCACTAAAAGCCCAAATGAGCAATTTTTTTTCTTACTTTTCTTTTTTTGATCCATCACAAATCTACAGAAAAAAACCTCAAAAGAATGGCAGAAAAGCCACCTTCAATAATTAAAGCCCTGGGGCAATAGCTTGCTCTCCCACAGTGAACAGAAGCATGTTTTATATAACCAAAACAACATTTTCATAATTCTGATATTAGCACAGTGGGGTCATCACTGCACAAAGCAAGGGAAATAGACTGCGCTCCTGCATGAGAGCCATTGGATTAAATACATCTTGATGAGATCAGGGAACAGAAACTGTGACATTCCCTTCCTATCACTATTGTGGGAGTGTCTTTATCTCTAGCTGCAAGGCCTTTTTCTTGTGTACTTACTGGTGAAACTTTCACATCAGTGTTTTTGCCTCAGCTTCCCAGCTCTGTAACACATTTTCATGAACATCCACACTAGGTAATTATTGAAATGTTACCCTTGACTCATACTGAGGATGCCTGAGGGGCACTCCCAACAGAATGTTGCACCAGGCCATTAACACATTTTCAACAAGGAGAGAATTGTTTTGCTCACTCTGCCAGACTGAAAAGATGTGCGTTTTCTGCAGGCTCTCAGGTCTCACTTACTTCCCCAAGATCTTAAGGGCAGAAAGGGACCCTGATTTTATCCAGGTACATTCCATGACCATTCCCCCCGGCCCATCGTACCTTGCACTTGCAGGTTGTACAGGGAGATCCCACCATTGTCCATACGGCACCACTGAGCCTCGTGATCCCATAGCCATCGGGACAGGTTTTCCTGATGTCGTAGGTGATGCTGTCAGCCAGACAGGGGTCGCTGACACAGTGAGGACAGCACTCCCCTTCTGAGATGGCTGTGTACTCGCAGCTCAGAGCTGGGCACTGCAGAGGCCAACAGTCCACCTCCCCTTCCTGTAAAAATGGAAGCAAATGTCACTGAACTTGCCATTTACCAACTGCCAAGGAACTTTGCACCCTTTTGAACGGAAAAGCTTCGTCTGGCCGAAGTTGCAATAAACTGAATGGTTCGGATCTCAGTTTGGTTGCACATACAAATACATGTTTGAATACTGAGCTGAAGCTCCCTAAATGTAGCAGATTATCATTTGGTTGATTCTTGACTAAACAACAACACTGTCATCATCGTAGCAGGGGAACTTGAGTTCTTTGGGGGTTTTGAAGGCAGGGTTAAATACTGGGTTACTAATATTTTCTACAAACTATAATTTTTGCTGTGATTGCCTTGCAGACTCATGCACTCTCTACTCCTGGTCACATAAACATCTCTGTGGGATCACAGCAAGTGTTTAAATAGAAAATTAACACGGAGGATAGACGTGGGCTGGTAGGTTCGAGAAGCACCAAACATCGACCTAAGCAGCAACAGCCAATACTGACTTTATTGTCAGCTCCTAAAGGAATTGTTAGAGCAATACCATTTGTGTTCCACTGACTCATTTTATTCCATTACTTATTTATTTTGCTGTTATTTTTATTTGAAAAAAAACCTGGAACAGTTTAGTAGATAGAGACATGGAGAGGACAGAAACATCAGGTCACTTCTGCAGAGTATTGCTCCGTGTGTAACCTGGAAAGGGCTTCAGTAACTTGCATTACATTATTCTGTAAACACTTCAGATGCTGAGATCGCACACTGCACAGAACCTTACACGCAACACTGATCTAGGGCATCGCTGTCTTACAGCTCTGGATGTTATCCTAATCATAAAATTAGGCAAGAAACTGCAGGCCACAACCTCAATACTTACTCTGTGCATTATGGATAATTATCCCATGCCAGTAACTTAACTTTCAATGTAATTTCCTTCCTGATGCTCACACACCTCTTGATTAGTATCATATATAACAACTATGTTATACAGACAGCTATAAATGGGAAACTGATAATTTTAATGAACTTCACTGATGCACTAATTAGTATAACTATGGAAAACTTGAAGCTTTAAGGGATTAATCTATAGTGTCTAATGAGAATATAAATGTTCCTTATTTTGTATGTTTTTCTAGTAATTTCAGTCTTCTTTATCCTTCTTCATTTGGTTAATTTTTTCTAATTTATACAGTGGCACCCCATGTTTCCAGATTTGCTGAATTAAAATAAATAAATAAATAAATAAGCTCACTGCTCTTTTTGACAAGACAGGCACACCAGATGTAATTACAAACTGAAACTTCCCCAACCAATTCCATCGCATGCAAAAAAGGTTTGAAAAAGTAATCTGAAGATCAGACCACCTTATGAAAGTTCTCAAAAGTAGACTAATGCTAAAATTAATGTAGTGTCAATGTTTGCAAGCTTTTGTCAAGCTTTTCATTTTGCTCATTAGACCTACTCATTCGGCAGTATGGGGAAAACTGCTGGTGCAGCTCTCAGCTCTCTGGGGCTCTGTGAGTGCTTTCTCATCACCCCCAGCCCAAAAAGCAGGTGAAGGAAGAGCCATGCGCCTGCCTCCAGGTCTGTTCTGCTCCAAGTCATCATCCTGATTATCCTCACTCCTATCCCAAGGGCTTGACTCCTACCAGGCAGCGGCACTGCTGGCAGCTGTAGGTCCAGTTGTCCCCGCTGCGGTAGAGCTTGTGGCCGGTCTGGTCCAGGCACTGGCTGGTGACACGCGTGTCACACTCGGGGCAGCAGAACAGGTCAGCGCTGGGGTTCCTGCAGTCACAGGCGGTTCTCCGGCAGAAAATCCTCCCATCCTGCGAGGACACAGTGCCCTGAGGTCAGCCACAAACTGCCAGGCAGCAGCCCAGGTAAGGTCACAGGGTGTATGCATCTTTGGCTTATCGAGAAATATTAATTTCTTACTGTATTCCATGCCAGTATGGACTGGATCTCGGCTGCTGTAATACAACAAACACCAGTACTATCCCAATTTTTGTCAGTGCTTGGATCCGATACTGCCTGAATGCGAGAACACTGTTTTCCTGTCTCCAGCTAAATGAATTTAAAAGCAGGCAGTATCCCAGGAGAAATACAGTGAAGCAATTTCATATCTCATTGGTTACATCAACAAACTCTTCAAGCAGTTGCCGCTCTAATATATATAATATTTATTTAGCACTATTTTGACTGAATATACCACTGTGAAGAAAATAAGTTAATAAAGGTGGTCCCTTTAACTTAATCAGAGAAAAATACAGCACAGTCACAGCAGCACTAATTGTTCTTTATTCTAACCTCACCACTGTGTCTGTCCCACATTTAGACCTACAGTACAGCAGCTTAAAGATAAAAAGAATTTATCATTATTCATTATAATTCAGTTCATGTATTACAGAGGGCCTGGATAAAGCTATAGTGTGCTTTGGATCAAAACTATACAATTCCTAAAACAACTCCATTCATTTCATTGCAATTTTTTCCTATTCTCATCAGAACCTTGTTCTGAGTCTATTTGATGCAAGGAAGAAAATTTCACTGCCATCAAATATAGGAATACCTTTCAATGCAAGGGAATTTATTTCTTCTGATCCTTGAAAAAAGTTATTTCTAGTAAGAGTGAGTGCAGCCCAGGATGTCTTTTCCACAGGCAGACAAAGCAACCATAAGCACAGCAGAGAATCACAGAACTGTCTGGGTTGGAAGGGACCTTAAAGCTCATCTTGTTCCAACCCCCCTGCCATGGGCAGGGACACCTCCCACCAGATCAGGCTGCTCAGCCTGGAGCATGGGGGATGACTGTAAAAATAATTAAAATTATTTCTTATGCCTAACAAGCAAAGCTGAAGAGAACACAGAATTATGAAAAGGTAGAAAACATGCCAGGTTAACATGGATCTGAACTGCTTCTCCCAACTGCAGGGCCTGTATTACTCTACAGGCTTTATCCAGTGTTTTATCAGACTAAGATAAATATTCTGTACTAGTGGCCAGATTGCCACTTTAGCTGTGGGAGGAGATACCAACGAGCTTTATTTCCTTACTCAGCAGTCGGAGTAAATCATAAGGAAGAATGTCAGTAGCCCATTCCCTTAGCCACAGGTTTGGCCAGGTCCAGATGCATATCAAAAGTCAGCTTAGCCCAGGAGCTCTGTCAGGATGACCAGCCCCAGGCATGTGGGGTTGCGCCAGGAATGCAGGGAACCTCGACCAGGAATAGTCTCTCTCCTCTTCTGTGCTGATTAATAATGGCTAAAACCAGCCTGTCTGCTTAGATCCAACTCAGCTTCTAAGCTTTCAAGATCAGTTTTCAAAATTCCCCCTTTGGCTGGTGACAGTGCTGGCAGTTCTGTGCTTCCCTGAGCATATTTTATGTTGCCTTTACTCTCCATAGCTCAGAACACTGACAAAACCTGATGATTTTGCCAGACAACTTCTGGTGATCATAATACACTGCTACTCTGTTTTGTCTGTGTTTGTGTACAACCTCATCAGCTCTACAACTTTCAAAAAACATTTTTACCCCTATACTGCAGTGACACAAAGCCTCTTAAGCTACACTATCTCATGTACATCTTTGCAGCTCAGCAGTAGCCCTGAGAAACACATAGAAATTTTATATATATATATATATATATATATAAAACCTTATTTACTTTAGGTGAGTAATAACATACAGCATCTAATTACCACCTCTTCCCACCATCCTCACTGAATCAGTTCTACATTCTCCAAAAGCATCAGTGGTATGAACATAAAATTCTTCTTGTTAAAGGAAAAACTGACACACACAAGAATCACTGTTAAGGGTGTCTCAAGCTTCCACAGAGCCCCAAAGCCAGTTGGGAGAGAAATCAGACCCTGCAAAAACAGAGCGACCAAATGGTTCTGATCCTCAGGAACACACATGAGCTTGGCAGATCCCACTGGTCCCAGTGCTGTGTGTATCTCCCAGGCTTTTTCCATACAGGGAAGGGAGCGCTGTCTTAATCAAAAGACAGTCTCAAAAGCCTGGATATAGCCAGACTGCACAGACAGGCTTTGCTTTCGGCATGAAAGAGCACAAGAGCTCCCCACTCCAAATTCTACCAGCCCTAAATCTGAGGGTCTATTAAAACCACAATAGTTCAGAAAGATGCCTGCACAAGACATGGCAAATATACTTAAGGTACAATGTTATTTCGTAGTTTTGAGAATTTATGATTTTGTAAACTTTAGGTGCATTCAGATGAACAAGAATGGTTTGAAGACACTGGGTCTGGTGAAACACTGAAATACCCTGTGCTTCAGTAACGACACTTTGCTTCATTATATAACAGAAGCAATATCATTTCCTGTATTTCACAGAATCCTACTTCAAAAATAGCTTTGAAGTTCTTTAAGTAAAGTTAAGTAAGGTATTTAATTTCCTTTGCACAGGATTATAAACTAAAATATTTTAAAGATGGTATCTGTGTTTCAGCCAATGCACAAAATACATCCACCTGACCTGTCCTAGAATAAATACAGCAAAAGAAAAGCCAGTTTTATTTTAAAACTGAAATGCTGATTTGCCTCCTGGATAAAACAAGTAAGAAGGATCATTTCAAAGTCTGAGTAGTGTAAGAATGGTTTAGTTCCACTCTGCTCTTTTCCTCACTGCACACTGAGCAGGCTGCAGAAGATCAAGCAGGGTCAGTTCTCCGTGCAACTGCATGAAAAGGTGAGGTTTGCAAAATATGTGTATTGTGAGCTATCAGGACGTATAAAAATCTATTTCATTAAACACTGAGTGAAGACTTCACATTCTGCTTGCGATGTGATAGTTGAGGAGCTCTTCCTGTTTTCCCTGTTCTAGAGACAAGAATTTGGCTCTTTAAACAGGCAGCTACTGGAATAAAATTAAATGCAAATGTTAATTCACAGAGGAAGAAACTGAAGTGAGGAGGACACATAGTAAGTCATAACAACAGTGTCAGGCTTTGTTTAAACTATGTACTAGTTAATCATTTCTGTATTTTCGTACACTAGTAAGAACATTCCACATAAGAAATACGTGCTATGAGAAATGGCAAATAAATCAAATTACATGCAATCTAAAATATGAATACTAACAGTTATAATTCTGCAAAGGCAGACCAGAGGTCTTCACATATATTAATCTGTTTATTCTATTGACTGGAAATCCTTTCATAAGCTTGCTGGTTCCCCAAGATTACCATAAAAGCTTGATATATATTCAGTGAAGTTGTACACTTCAGCTTCTGAAAGGAGGAGTTTTAGGGAGCTTGAGGCTACTTGAAGTAAAAACTATAGCAACTAACAAGAACATATTCCCTACTGAGCCCAAACCAGCAGTACTTTGGAGGTTCTACTCACTCTAAAGCCTTAATTTTCCCTTCTGTTACACCACTGCAACACAGAAAGGAAGAGGCTCTCAGCTTCTTGCAGCTTCCAAACACCTCTGTCCCTGTTTCCCCTCAAACCCTCCTGTGCTTCTCTGGCTCCCAAGCACTGAGGCATGGAGATTGACAGGCTAGTAATTCCCAAGCTCCATCTTTAGCTTTTCACAGAGGCCAAAACCTCTTTTCACTCGAGTTCAGGTATGGACCTGCAGTGCTCTGCTGTGCCTTTGGACAGCTTTACCCATGCTAGGAACAAATCAGGTCGAAGTGATCACAAAAACCCAACCACTTCCCAGACCAGGGCATTTCTAAAAGTCTTCAGATTTCAAAGACAGCATTCCTCTGTTAACTAGTGAAAATCAAGAAGGTAGTGCCAAATGTTCTTCTGACTTGGTTACTTCACTCAGGAAAAAAAAAACCAAAGTAAGCCAATTCCAAAGGGAGGAATAAAAACCAACAAACCCCCCCCATCCCGGCCTAAATGTTAACTCTTTAAGGTACATCCACTGATACTGGACCTGGCTTCTCCAAAGGTGCAGAGTGAGTTGCATTGCTCAAGGAGGAGAGCTGCCAACACAGCCAAGCTGGGATGAGGAGGAAAAGCTGGCCTTCACCCTGCTTCACTTTGAGGAGATTTAAGTGCCTGTTGCTGGGTCTTCTAACCTTTGACTCATGTTCAGACCTTTTTTCTCACCAGTTAATTCACATGTATTCCAAGCAAAGGGAAACACAGCCAACAGGAAGTTGGCTGACTACAGTGCTGAGAGATGCATATTCACATGAAAGAGAAATTAAAATCAGTTTTCAGCACTTCCAGTAAGCGTGCTGGAACCTGCATGCTGTGTTAGGATAATGCAGGACCTTCTTCAAGGCACACTCGAGATGCTGTGGCCCACAGGGTGACATGGCAGAAGCTCAGCAGGGTTAGCCATTATTTAGTTATGCGGGTGGCTGCACAAAATAAGAAAAGAAATGCTTTCCCAGAAGAATATCCCCATCCCAGCTTCAGTGCCCACAGCAGAGCTCACCTGTCACCTCAGTGCCTCAGGCTCAGGCTAATATTCTCTCCAACCCCAGCAGCACCGCGATATCGCATGTCTGACACGAGCCCAGGGAATTAAGGCACTCCTGGAAGCCAGGCCAGCTGGATCTCACCTTGCAGGAGCACACAGAGCATCTGTCCTCTCTCAGCGTCCACACCTGCCCGTTGCGCTTGAAGCCATCTTCGTGGGGACAGTCTCCAGTGCAGGACGGTCCAGATGGACACAGGCAGTCAAAGCCTCCTGCCAGGTTCACACAGGCTGAATCATTCCAACACGTGTGGATCTTTAAGGCACACTCATCAATGTCTGAAAAACAGCAGGATTAGAAAACCCTTGGGCGTGTTTTTCATGGGGCAAGTTTTATTTCTGCAGTAATTATTGCTTATCTGCCTTGCTGGTGCATTCCTTCTCATATCTTCCATATTTATTTGGTAGGCTTTAAGCACTGATGGTTTTTAGGTTATTCTTCAGCATTTATTTTGATTCCACCAAGAATTACTAAACTATCTCCATCAGGTTTAGCTGTAAATGCAGAGTCTGACTAGTCAACTCTAGCTGAGTTTCTCTCAACTAGACCACTCTCTGTTCCAGCTTTTACATCAAAATAGAAGTGCTTTATTCTTCATAATTTCCTATCACAAGCAGCATTCCCCATACCAAAAGCAGTCAGTTTCATCCTTTTCCCACTGCTGGAATGTATAAGTGAATTGAAAAGAAAAATTTAAAAAACCAAACAAATAAAAAGAACTCAGAGGCAACTGATACACACACAAAAAAAAAAAAAAAGACTTAAAGCTATGCGGTATGATTTAGCAATGACACAAAGAATAGGTGACAAGAGAAAATCTTATACACCAGAGAAAAGTGAATTACAGTATCCCACTGAATTTGCTTTCGGAGGGTAAAATATAATTATGCAATATGAATTTATCTAGGGAGTTCATGCAGTGCTCTTTTTCTTGCAATGAAAGCTATGAGATTTTTAAGTACATTGTTAAAAACAGGTATTTCCTTCAGACAACAACTTTGGACTTTTCTTAAACAATATATTGACAGATTGTCCAGATAAAAACTGGTGGGTCGCTTGTTCCAACATGAACAGTGAAAACTCTAAGTAACAGTGAAAGGAAGGCTGAACAAGAAAATCCTTTAGAAGCATGCAGTGGTTTCTGTCATGAAAATTCCAGAATAGTATTAGATTAATTCAGAAATTACAAGGAAGAACCATTACATTTATCATTTGAAGTGACCTTATTGTTAGCGTGAATTATCTCTAAACCAACAAATTCAAAAGAATTACAAACAGAAGTTACCTAAAGTGTAATAATTTAGGTGGGATGTGATGGCCAGTTGCCCCACTTTCTGGACAAGTGCCATGGGTTTATGAACCATCACCTCAAAATGCCCCATCTTAAAAAGACTGTAACAATTCTCTCATTCTGGTGAAGGAAACTCTTTATAACAATCAAATCTCTAAATTCAGTCTGGTCTGGATAGAACAATTCCTGATTTCAATTCATAAGTATTCCAGGAACAAGTGGAAACATGGTCATGCCCTTGGATTTGATTAAATGCAAAAATCAGTCTGCACAAGTGATCCAAAGCTTTGGGCTGCCAGAAAATGACTGCTCCTTGTTGTGCTTACAGATCCAAAGGGAAGCTGGAGGCAATTCCACTGTAGAAGGGCTCCACTCCTGGGCTAACCTGAGGGCCAGTCCCTTTTTAGAAATGTTCCCCGTGGCCTGACAGCATGAGTCAACTGATAATCGCTCAGACTTGCCTAAAAATGGTGCATTTTGCTGTCCTGAAAGTCTTAATTGCCAGAAAAGAACAATATCGCTCTAGTGCACAGCTTTGCCATAACTGAGTACTTGAAATACCCACTATTGGTGGTGTAAAAGTGCAGCACTGAGTGAAATTAAAACTTGTAGCTCATGGTTCAGCAAGTTCCAGAGTATCACAGGAAGTAAAAACCATGAAGACAGACATGAAGAGAACTATGAATGAACTGGTATCAAATGAATTATACCCAAATAGCTACTGCAAAACTTAAAACATTCTTAAAGATATCCCATTTTCCTTTCATTAGACTTTGACTTGCATTTTTTGTTGAAAACAAAGGTATAAATGAAGCATTCACTTTGCCTTTGGTGGTTTCAACAAGCATCATCAATATTGTCTTCCTTACCACATGAAGAGCTCCTTGACTATAATCTGTATGGGATGTAGCAGAATAACAGTGCAGATTAGAACGGTAGCTTTCACAGTTCAAAACTAAAAGGATTTCACAGATGAATATAAAGCCATATTGCCTACAGAGTTGCATTTAATTGCTTTACTTATGACACTGAAATCTAATTCTGTTTCCATGTAATTTAACAGATTTATGGAAAGCCAGATGTTAGCAATTATAGAAACTAACATTATTCATGTTCTCAGTAGTGCAGACCTGTTCACACTGCACAAAGCCAACTTAATCTCTTATGCATATGCAGAAGGAAGAACCCCTATTTATGCACCTCTGCTGCTGTTCTCTGTTTAGCACACATAAAAAGGATGTCCCCATTAGGAGCAGCCCAAAGTGGTAAATGGGAGATTCTTGACAAAGAATCAAGCAGAGCATGAACATAAATTCCTGTTTGCTACGCAGCTTTTTGGTTCTTTATGCAAATAGTAGTTTATTATTCTTTTATGGTGTTTATTATTTAAAAGTTTTAGTCATTCATAAAAAAGGCTTGGACACTGCACTCATTTTCAGCTGAACTGTTAACAGAAGTAATTTTCTGAGAATATCCCTTTGGCAGTTTTTTTGTCATCACTGATTACATTTCTTAAAGTCAGACCAACAGTCAATGCTCCCAGTAACTTGAGGAAAAGAAGTTATAAGCATAAAATGTTTTTGTCCCTGTCACTCCTTCCTCCTTAAACCAGATTAGGGGGGTGGGGAAGGAAAAAAACCCAGGCAAATGCTCCCACATTGTTAGCTCTCAGCTACAGAAAGTATTTCATTTTAATGGAGATCAAATGGCCATGTAAATGTGAGATCAGCATGTAGGTGGCTATGCAAAGCATGGAAGAAAACACTTGTAATCTGTGTGAAATTTCTCTTAACAACTGGAATCAATGTGTTCACTTAGGTGTTGAAAAATTAGCCTGGTTTAAAATTTTGAACACGTCCAAAACAATCATTTAATGAATGTGAAAACTAAGACAAGACTTTTGCATTTAGATTATTTTTGTAGTATTCAAATCCTTGCTTAGCTCAAATTCCCCACATCCCCTCAGGTTTCATTTGCTTTCCCACAACTGTTCTCAGAAGATGCAGACCCCAAACTGGAACATTTACTGATGGGCAAGGCAAAACTGCACACAAATCTCATTTTCCATTACAACAACATGAAGTAGGAAGGAGATAAAATATTCACTTATATATCAGGCAACTTTGAAGAACACTGGAAATAGCAAGGAGTCTCTGTATTCTTTCCCTATATATAAGGGACAAGAACAAAATGTCTGCCTTTACGTGTGGGGGGATTAGTTTTTTCATTAATCCTGTCAACCTATGGAAATAATCTGATTTTCACACCTGGATTTTGCAATTTTATTCATCATATTGAGATTATCTGTGGCAAAAACTACTAATTAACCCAAGTAAAAGTGCCAGAGCTTTCCTTTCCCCCTCCACAGTTCCTTTTCAAGGAGAAGTGAGGATATGGTTGAAACATCCATACTGAGCAGAAACTTGCTTGTACTGCAAAGCCTCATTCTATATTCTATATTCTATATTCAACAACGTACAGCCAGCAGTGTGACTGCTGCCAAGACACGCTGACTATCAGACAACTGACCAAGATCTTTACTCTTCAAACACTCCAGCCTGCGCTTCTATGAACAAATGTACAGCCCTAAGTACCCGATCCTATGGATTTTAGCAACCACTCACATTTTTTGGATGAGAGAAGAAAGAAAACAAACCACCCAAGACGTGCTCCTTTCCAATATACTCTCAAAGTACATGGATAACTCAGTAATGTGGGCAGACAAGAAAACAGAATGAAAATGGAAGCAAATAATCCCCTGAGATGCAATTTCCTTTTCCATCCTTTTTGGCTGTAATGAGACGTAATTTGCCTCAGATATTATGAGAGGTCCCACGGCCACTGCATTTGAATGGGGTAGAAGACAAGCATGACTGTACATATCAACACAAGTTCATTAACTTGGTTTCACTGAAATTTTAAATCAATCCCTAGCTACTTCATTTCTTAGTTTTCAAGGCTATTCAGGTTTTAATTGTAAGACTTTTCCATAGCACCTTAATAAATGTGTGCAAGCGAGCCATGCAGTGTGGTGCTCTATATTATCATGATAAGCTGCTGCAGAAGAAAAGAACCCCACTAATGTGTTAATTTTAACTGTTATGGTACATTAAACCATTACAGTATATTGTTAACGTGAAAAATGTGTGCTGGGCTCCCAAACCAATGTATGTACAAGTTAACTAAACACTGTTTTGACAAATCATTTTTTGCAGGCAACTTGTCACTTAATGATTTTTGCCTTCTTTCTAAATCAAAGTTATTTGGAGTTGCCTTTGAAAAAAATACCACCAAACAGATTCATTTTTAGTTAGAAAATATTTTCTGATAGCACTTTTATTCTATAGAGACATAACAGTCTATTGAAGAACACAAATTAGATTCTGAATATAGGATTTACTAAAGCTTTCTAAAAATACAGAAATTACTAAACACAATTACCTTGATGGCACATAACAAAACTTTCTGTCAGAATACAAGAATTAGAATTTACTAAACAGAAAATAAGATAATCTTTATTTTACAGGATAAAATCCACTGACACCAACTCTGATACTGTGAGCCTTAAGAAACTCTATGAGCAGAAGAAAGTTGAAGAGAAAGGAAAGCAACTCTCAGGCAAAAAGGAAAATTTTCAAAGGATGGATCTACCTTTTTGTGTGACACAGAAAGGGGGAAAAATAAACAAAACCTAACCTCCTTTGCTTTTACTTTCTAATCTAGATAAGAGACACCACTGCAGCATACTATGGAATATATGAAAGCCTCAAGAACTGATTTAATGCCCATTCTAATTTGACCCTCAAGGACTGTTGCACCCAGCTTTTGTGGGAGACTAATACCCGTGGAGTTTTGTTTCACAAGCTCCTGAATCCTACCTTTTTCCAGCTCTCATTTCTGCAAACCAGCAACTCTAATCCTGCAGTGAGGTCTAGCTACACTACCTTTCAGGCTGAAATAAATGGCGAATCCTATAGGGTTTTGGTGGGAGAAGGATCCATGTTAAGCTTTCCTACAAAATTTGTAATGGTTCTTAAAGAAAAAAGAGAAACAAAACGTTGGCAAGCACTGCAGCCTTGGTTGTTGTTCCTTCTGTGAATTCCAAGTCCCAGTGTAGGGACCCAGAAACACAAATCGTCGTGAAAAAAACAGAATCAGTGAATTTGCACTCCAGGGTCTGAACAGCACTCTACAGACTGGAAGAATCTCACTTGGAGATTCAGAAGTATAATTTGCTTTGCTTTTTTTTTAAATCAGTAGATAGTAATAAATACCATATCACATGACAACTCATCGTTCTCTAGGAAGTATTGTTTCTTTACCTCAGAGTGCAGCAAAGATCCTATTACAAAATTAAAATAAAAACAAACAAAAACAACCAAACTAACAACACAGCAGCTGTAGCCTACAGGTTTTAATTGCCAAGCAAACTTTGGTAGCAACTTCATATAGCAATTGTGTTTTGTCTGCAAGCAGTGTTCTTAATAACACACAGTGAAAGACCAGTGCCTCATAAAAACACTACTGTGGGAAATCAAATTACATTCTCTTAATTTGAGCCTGCTCACCATCACTATATGAAGCTGACATCTTTGATAAAAGCTGTCTTTGGTTGATATTTTGAGCAATAAAAGAATTTTCTCAATCTTGGAGGAGCCTGGCTAAGCCACACATCCTTATTACCCAAGCTCTGGTACAATATTGTGACCTTCCCCGCCACATCCACTGATTTACACCTTTGTCCCTTGCCAGGTGACAAACTTCACTGTTTTCTCCTAGTCAATGAGAATATAGCTTTTAGAAGCACCGGGGTATCACAACACTTCCCAAATAGATGCTATTTTTCTAAATGTTTTGCAAGCACTGGAGAGACAGTGCAAGCAATGACTTGGCTCCAAGACCATCTACATAAAATTGAGGGAAAAGGGGTCAACCAATATATACATAAATGTATCCAGCAAAAGCTGCTGCCTGCCTGGGCTTTGGGCAATCTGTCAGAGAGGAGAGCTCCCTCCCACTGTCTTGTGATCTTCTTTATTATTGGTAGTAGTAGTATTTATCGTTATTGTTCTTATTTTGTAGGGAAGGGTTTCATCTTCTTTTACTTACATTTTTAGCCTATTTATTGTTCCCCAAGTTTGTCCTTCAGGGAGGAAGAAGAAATGTTTCAAAACACACTGAAAGACAATGGCTCATATCCCCCTCATGAACACACTATGAGTTCAGTATAAAATACACCAGGAAAAATGCTGTTGCTAAGCAGATGAACCCTCTTTTATCTGAAATAGAGTGAAAGACACTGGTCCTGACTCTAAATGCTCCACCATGCAAACAAGCTCTGTAATGTAATATATTAGCTAGAATGTGTAGTTTTATCTCTCTGTTGTTTTAACCAGTTCTTAATTGCATTTTAAAATAAACAGTTAGCGTGGAAATGTGTCAGCATGGGTTAGCAGAAGGTATTTTCAACATTGCTCTGTTCATAACTCATTTTACAGCATTCAAACAAATCAAAGGAGAACTCTTAACATTTAAGAATTTGTTTAGAAATACAAGACTTTCATCTATTTTATCTGTGGTATTATGAAATTCTGTAAAATTTGCCATTTTTTACACAGCCACCCTCTGAAAAAGTTCATTGCCATGATTTTATTGAGCTCCCCATCAGCTTAGCACAATGTGTAAAAAGCTAATATAGCTGGACAATCCACAAAATATTGCTTTGAAAATAATTATTGTTCCTCTGCGTTTTATTTAAATCATGATACTACCTTATTCTGAGGACTTCTAATAGCCAGAATTCATAGAAAATGAGAATTCCTTTTACAAGTTACAAGTAAACATATTTTTGTTACAACTTGTTATTTTTAGTTTTATTTTAATTATAGACTCTAAATCTTAGAAAACGCCCTTTGAAGTTATGGCCATGATAAATGAAATTTACAGCATCGAAAAAAAACCCCACAAAAACACAAAAAGAGGAGATCTTTTATAGAAAACTCATATGACTGACTAGAGATGATGCAACTGAAATTCCAAAGAAAGGACATAACACCATGAGCAGCTGATCTGTATCTCTACAGAAGTTCAAACGGGATCCTTTCTGAACAGTTTTAAACTCACCTGATAAAATACCACAGAGAAATTATGTGTAAGGCAAATAACTGAAAAGGTGGGAAAACTGTAAGGCAGAGGCAAGGCAGAATTACCATCTCCACCATGGTTTTATTGCTGCTTACTTGCTGTAGTGGCACCCAGAGTCCTACAGCCAGTCCAGGGCACACAGATTGCAGGGGCCAGCACTAACTCCTCATCCCTTTCCTCCCCTAAAAAATCTCACAAACTCCTCTGCACCCATTAAAAATCCCTCTCTGCTCATGCTCTTGAGGCCTTATTCTGCAAATGTGGCGCGTAGAGGATTTGGTGTTATCTGTGCAATTCTAAAAATTAAACGATGAAGATGCTGAGAAATGGAAAAGAAACAAACCAAAGCAACACGGACATTGCAAAGGTGCTGAAATTCAGTCTGTTGAAATCTGCAACTGGAAAACCACCTCTCCCCCCCTTTTGTGGCCAATTCTGCTCCCCAGCAAGCCCACCTTCCCTTCAGGTCCCACAGGCACTTGCTCTGATCAATGGGGCAGTGCAGTAAGCCACGTTCTGGATGCTGTGAGGTTGGGAACACCATGCACAAGGAGGTAAAAAAACAGGCTCTGCTGCTCTTTGCTTACCAACACAGGACTCCCCGGCAAGAGAATAGCTTCCATTGTCATGGAAACCGCTTCTGCACTCACAGTGGTACCACCCTGGGAGGTTAACACAGCGTGAATGGTTGTGACACTCAATGATCCCCTCTGCACACTCATCAATATCTGCCTCAGAGAAAAACACAAGCCAGCCAGGAAATTAATTTCCTTTGACACCAATACTGTAGGTTCGTTTTTTTAAAAAATGTTATTGGTTTGGAGTTTTTTAAAAGATTTCCTTTAACAGATGGATCAAGGTTTATTACAGTTCCCAACAACAGACATTTAAAGCATGAGTCACATAACAACAATAAAAAAATAACAGTAATACATCATGTAATCTGTTACAGACAAGACATTCTTTTACACCACGATTTGTTGAAAATGCAAAGCAAACATGCAGATTTTTTTGTTTCTTGTTTGGCCTTTCCTTTGCTTGTTTTTGTTTGCTTTTTTAAGTCAGAAATCACATTTGTCTCTGCACTTAAAGCATTGCAGAACAGGTTGTCCACTGAAAAGGCAGTTTCAGCAATATTCCTGCTTTACAAACTACATGAGACAGAACACCTTGGAAAGAAAGAGCATTTTCTTCAGGATCTGTGTTTCCAGCATTCAGCTGAGATATTGGCAGCTCTCTGGAACTGAAGGTGCTCAGAACACTTTGCAAACACTGGTTAATCTCTTTTGTTTATATGATCAAAATAAATACCCAGTACAAGTGTAACAGCGTGTGACAAACAGAAAAAGCAGTCCGTGTTTCAGCTGCAGTAAAACGTTTAGCTGGAAAAGAGTGAGGCAAATGACAGCAAGTTTGTAGCAACGGAAAGATACAGCATGATGAATACCCTGCTGAGTTTCAATAAATGTGCCGTTTTTAGAAAGGAATTTCTCAAATTTCTGCAACACGTTTAATAGAGACCTCATAATTGCTAGTAACCTTGGCTAATCATGGCTGGCACCTGGCTGCTGTTCCCCTTTGAGCATTTTTCAGCACATTTTGTAGGGTTGTAATTAAAATTAGCAAATTAATTATATGTTAACCTTGCGGTAATTTAAGAAGCCATTATATTTTCATTTCTCTGTTCAGCTCTAGCTTTTTTAATTTTTATTTTTTTAAATTTTGGACAGTTTTCAGCTGGGTAACTTATCAATTAAAATGAGTCTCAAATTTTTCCCAAATAATTCCCATTTTCACCCACTGAGATTTCTTTTCTTGGCACACTAAAAATACGCACAAACTCGTGCCCACCAAACCAAAAAGACTGGTGAAAATAGGTTTGGAAACTACATTTAGCTCTGCAAGCATCAAAGGACAACCTGATTCAAGACTGAGTTAAGGTTATTAACTAACCACAGAGTGTAGCTTTTATCTCAATTTACAAAATATATACACCAAAATGGTTTCATGGACTGCACTTGGAGTCATGCTGATGTACACGGAAATCGATCTGAATAAAGTATCCTTCAATACAATCCCATTTTCTTATATCTTACAAGCAATACCATAGAGAAGTCTGATTTTTCCTCATTTCAGTAACAATATTTTTTCTTGTTGAAATACGGCTGAGAAACCTAAAAAATGCCGTGTTCCAAGATTCGTGTTCGCCCTCACTCAAGCGTGAACCAAGTTATCTACATAAAAGCATCATAAACACTATTTATTTCTAGCTTTATTCAGCTCCCATCGAACAATAAAGTCAATTTTTAAATGCTTTAAGATCTGTCACTGCTGCCACCTTTCCTGTACTTTTTATTTTGTGGAAGCTAATTTTAGTGTTAAAACACTGCACGAATCTAGCTGTCCATCAACGGTGAGTGCTGCTTGCAAACTCAGACACTTTCAATTCATTACAGCAAATGGAATTTATAACCATGATCTTTTCACATGTCATGGCTGATGAAACAAGTTTAATCCTATTTGGAAAGTGAATGACTTTGCTACTGCAGGTCAATTGCAAATGAATCCTTCTCACTTTCCTTTCTTCCCCCAGTGTTGGATTGGAGAATGTTCCTGTTTAAAGACTGCTTCCTTGTGTCAGCCCGGTACTGGACCTCTATCTGTTCAATTTTACATTTTTAATTTACAAAATCAACAGAGGGTTCCTAAAGTTCATTCCTAAACTTCAGCCTGCTCCAAAGTAGATGACCCAGGTTCACGGTAAAGGTCACTAAGTGACCGGCAGCTTACTTTTCAGAAAGCCTGTCTGCCAGGGTACCAAAAACTAAGCAGCACTTCACTCAATGGAAGAAGAGCAGCTAGGTTGTGTCTCCACATTATGCCAAAAAGTAAAATAATACATCAAACTATCTCAAGACTGGATGGCTTTGTTGTGGCAGCGCCATACCTGTTATAGCTTTTATGGGAGACCCTAACCAAGTTCTTCAACCAGCAGTTAGGGAAAAAAGACTCGCTTTCAGTTTCACAGGCTCTTCCTTCACTTCCTTGATCTCCCTAAACCAGTGGAGCCATGCCAGCATCGTCCTACCCACTGGGGGCACTGGGCAAAGGACAAAGAGAAGCTGTGTGGGCTGTTTTGGGCTAATCTGCCATGACAGACACCACTGGCACAGAAGCAACTGGTAAAAAACTCTTCAAGCTCTGCTTCCTAGGGTTGGAAATGTCAGGATGAGATCTGTAAGCTTCTCCTACGATCCTGTGCATTGTTTGTAGCATATGCATAAACACAGGTCTGCAGGAACAGGGAAATATTGTGGATGTTTTGGAAATTCAGATTTTGGATGCTCAGAACACCAAGAGAGAAAAGCAAATAACAGCTCTATAAAATGGCGTGTCATGTATCATGACATTATTTAGTTCATTTAATAGACCATTTCCAGCTGGACATCTTATGCCTTCTGAAAACCCTTTTTTTGAGGATTTCATCTGCACAGAAAGATGTTGATATACGTAAGAGCAAGTTCAGGGAATTAGAATCAATTCACTTCTCTTCATCTTTGCTTTTCCATCTTTAGATTCTAGCACTATATTTGCATACTTGCCTCAGGATAAGAATCTTTCTATCCAAGCTTGGTTTGGGGCTTTGCTATAGAATTTGAGCTATACACACACACAATTTTTGTGTGTTTGGTGTGTGCAGATGCTTACCAGAATGTGCTTATATGTACTTCCTTCATAAAGTTATGTTAAGCTGAAATGAAACTGTATAATTCTGATCTGTGAGGGAAAACAGTGCAGAAATTATAATCTTTCTTCAAAGGAGCACACTAAAACCTGATCAGAAATTCTGTCACTGGCCAGAAGAAACAACTGGTGGGCATCTTTTGGCTGTGTTCACATGCTGTGGGTGTTACCTGCCCTTGGTGCTCCTGGCAGCAGGACAAGTTTGGTATGGGCTTTCTGCATGTCTGTGTTATTATCCGGATAGTCTGAAACCGAGTGCTTGTGAGAAACTGCCTATTTAATATTTCCTTGGGAACTGAAAATTTTCATAATCTTAATTTTCCTCTGCAGTCTCTGCCTAAATATCTGCTCTACCTTTGCATTAAGGGTAGTTTTCATTTCTCGCTCTAATTCAATTTAAGACATGGCTGCTCTTACCACCATGAAACTATTTTTGTAGGTTTTTTTCATTCAAGCCAAGTTACAACATGGGGATCTCACACAGACCATCCTGTTGCCTGCTTTTACCCCACTCAGTCATTTAACAGCCATTAGTAGAGAATTGTTAATGGATCTGCCAACACTCCACTACAGTCGCTTTGCAAATACTCCAAAATGGTGCATTTTTGTATTGAAGAATAAAGGCACCAGTTGGTTTTGTAATAAGCTCTTGCAGGATGTTAATCCTGTCCTTTAAGGACAGGTCTGTAATTTTTACTTTTAGCATCCTAGCTTCTTGCATTATTCATAAAGGTATTTATGCAGACAAGATAAATAGGATAATTTATCTCAAAATAAAACACAATGGCTTCAGAACCCTGTGAAAAAGTAAAATTAAAATAATTCAATCTTTTCTAATGCCCCATCACATTTAAGTCACTGTGTGATAATACTAAAACTGTTCAGTATTGTGTAACAGCTAGCAATCTAGAGTTTCAATAAGACAGAAGAGTTTTATTATTAAAGTGTCTATTCATCAAACCATTATTGTATTCTTTTTCATGCAAAAAAATATATCTTCTGTATCTTTAGTTCTCTGTTGACTAGGAGACCTATAAGCAGGAAAAGCATGCACTAACAAGAAAAGATCACACAGGTCTCAAGCTTCCTGAATTAAAATTGCACCTTGACAGCTGACTCCATTTCTTCCAGAGCATTACAGCTTTGTTTGCCACATTACAGTATTTTTCTTCAACATAAAAACACCAGAAAAACGTACCCAGCCAACTGAGGTATAAGTCATACTTAAAATACAGCCTATTTTCATTTCCTACTCCAGCCTAAGCCTCACTTCCAGAAGACAGAGATAGCAAGAAAGGGATGGCACTGACAGCACTATGCAAACAGTGTCCCTGCTGCAAAGGATTCACTCGACTATTTCAAATAAACCCTGAAAGCAAAGACAACTACTTTGGATGAGAACAGACGAAAAAATCTCCTTCTCTCTAAAAAACTCCAACAAACCCTCCCATCTGCCTATCTCCACAGTTTTACATAAACCTATATAAAGGCTGAATTTTATCCTTTATTATTAACCCTTATATTTGCTATAGTAGTAAATCTCTGTATTAGCTTTGACAGACACTTGACAGCTTGACTAGAAGGGCCTGCCTTTACTTTTCAACATGTACAACGCAGAAATACACTGCCAGCAGCCACCCTTGAAGTCTGCTAGGTTTTCCCAGGGCGAAGTAGGAGAGGCTCCAACACTCTGACCTTGTCCCAGGTTTGCAGCCCAGTGTGTCTGGAATACCAAGGGTGCAGCTGGTGCTGCGATTGAGTTGTTAAACAAATGGGAACTTCGAGAGCACAGAGAACTCTGTAATTAAGTTATATTTGAATAATGACTCGTGGCTGCTGCTCAACCTCATGGGGCCTCTTCATTCTTAAGACAACAGCGATACTAAAAACCAGAAAGGACAGGAAAGACATCTGTCTCAGAACTATCTACTGGCATTTTTAATCACCAATTTTTAGTTTCACAGCTTTAAGTATCTCAGGTGATAAAGATTTACCCCATCTCTGCCTGAAGCCAGCAGCAGCTCTGGGATAACTGCTTGGGAATTTTTTCCTCGACATATAGCCTCCTTTTTAATTATGCTCATTTTAACTCATTAGGAGATTTTGGGCAAACAATCAGCCCCAAATAACATGTTCCCCTCTCCTCAGTAGTCATGGCTGTTTTCACAGACTGATTTTAATTGCCTTATGTTTACATTGGCCTTTGCAGCTCCTTCTTGGGCAGGAATAGTTTTGCCTGTATAAATGGTACAGGCTTTGGTCCATTTTTCTATTTTGAGGACACAGCAGTAAACCATAAAATTTCAAATGTGTTAAGATAGTGAATAAAACTCACATTCATGAATAATCAAGACTACACAAACAATTTAATAGTACTAAATGGCTTTCAGGGATGAAATGTGTGCCCACCACCCAATATAATTGAAGAACAGCTGCAATATGCTTTATTGTGTAATTTTGGACTGGTATAAAGATTTTTAATCATTTGAAACTAATGTGCAAATTTAGAATGATGAGTTTAACAAGAATAAATGGAATTCAACTGATACCAGAGTAATAGCACAGACTAGTTGTACCAGCACTTTTTAAGATTAATTCTTTTAATATATAACATCTAATTCATTGAAATTTGTTTTAGTACTTTGTATATTTATACACAGTCCAAGATGATGTCTTTATGATTTTAGTGTATGTCTCTCTCATACCCTCACACTCATCAATTTCTATGCTAAATATGCAGCACACTTGGAGTATGCAACTGGAAGGTCCTGGATGATTCAAATAAATCTCACTTCACAACACTGGAGCCGAAAGAACTTTTTCTTCTCATATTTAAAGATTGCTGGGTGATGTGGGACACAAGAATTGGAGCCAGAACATTAAGTAGAAAGCCTAGCAGGGTGAAGAACAGTTTCATATTTAGTACCGCATTTGAGTTTCCACTGCAAACAACATTTTAATTATCATTCCACAAGCCAGAAACAGACTGACTTCACAACTGGCAGGTTAAGTTTCAAACTGAGGCAGAGACTTTCCATCAAATTTGAGGCCTATGGTCAACACACCTCTCAACCTACATCATCTTGAAAACAGCAGGGCTGCTGCATTTCTGCAGAGAAACTCGACCACAGACCACCAGTAAATCACAGATCACCATGATTTAACTTATATCATATATATTATTACATGTATTTTTGGTAGAGAGATGTAATGTGCAATTAACAGTTGAAGTAAGTAAGATAAATACAGAGAACTTTCCAAAGTTGTCCAGAGTCAAACTGTGAGAAACTTCTCAATTTTGTAATTCCAGTCCACTATCCTGCCATGTAGGTCACCATTCTCTGTTCCCTATAAAAATGTTCTCAAGCAAGCAGGTAGAGGCAAGGTCAACCTTCACTACCCTTGTGATTCATGAACATGGACTTTATTTTTAAAGAATATTCAAAGTCTTCATCCATGATTGCTAATTCAATTAAACTGTGATTCTGGAGTTGTATCTGCATGTATTATATATAAGCAACTATTCAGAATAATAGATACGCATACTAGAATAAAATGAAAAAACAAGATCAATAGGAGAGGTCTGCTGTGTCCATGGACTTTAATCAAGGGAACCCTCAGCATACAGAGGTTTTCTTCTACATAGCCAGGATTATACAGATTTTTTAAAAGGAAGTTCAAACCCATTCCTAAAGCAAAGTACTTTTATGTACAAAGCTGCTCTAAGCCTATTGAAAGCATAACTGCTGTAAATTCAGATTCATTGAATTTACAATGACTGGTAAAACCATACTAAAACCATCCCACAGATTGCAGAATTACATTTCAGAAAATCTGCATGGCAAAATACATTAAGTACCTCATAAAAAGACTAATATATCAATGAGAATAAAACATGCTTTTGGCAAGTGATTTTGGCATGCAGCAAGTAAAGAGCTGTACATTCTTTGCCAAGATCACAAAATTTAAGAAGAATCACCTGAAGGTAGCCTGAAGGGGAGAAGGCTCAGAGGGGATCCTACAGATGCACATAACCACCTAAAGGGAAGAGCAAAGAGGATGGAGCCAGGCTCTTCTCAGCAGTGCCCAGTGACAGGACCAGAGGCCAGGGGCACAAACTGAAACACAGGAGGGTCCATCCGAATATCACAAAACAGTTTTCCAGTGTGAGGCTGCCCAGGGAAGCTGGGGAGTCTCCATCCTTGGAGGTATTCAAAAGCCATCTGGACATGCTCCTGGGCACCTGGCTCCAGGTGGCCTGATCTGACCAGTGGGGCTGGACAAGGTCTTCCCAGAGCTCCCTTCCAACCTCAGCCATTCTGTCATTCCCTGATCCTGCCTCAGAAGGAATGCCCACTTGAATGGAAACTGATGAACTGCATGGGCTGCAGGCTGCAAATTGTTTCATCAGAGCAACAGAAGATGAATGAAAGCTCTTATGAAAGAGGACACTGACAAACAGCGTTCTCTACCCTACTTACCAACCCATCTGCAATCCCGTGCACTGCACAGGAGGAATCACTCAGGTGACACTGGCTTTGTGTGTAAAAGCTCCATGGATGAGCCTCAGCATCATTACCCGGCGCTTCAGACTTCACGCACAATCTTTAGGTACAATGCATAAGCAATACATCACTCCATCCAGCACATGAAATGCTACAGTTCAACAGCGAAGAGGGATAGAAATAGCCCATTATCATATCTAGAACATCCTGTGACAGAGAATAGATGTTCCCTTCCACTCATTCTTCGGTGATTTGCCTCAACCAATTTTGGAATGACTCACATGATGAGTCCTCCCCCACTTCACTGGGAAAATTCCGCAGCAGCCCAACAGTCCGCGGTGCTAGGAAGTTCTTTTGATTAGTTTGAGCCCTTCCACAACCGAGTATATCAAAATAGCACTTGTCAAAACAATTTCACTGCTAACAGGAGGCAGCAGCTGATGAGAAAATAATAAAGAGCATATTTTCTTCACTGTGGCTGGGGTGGCTGAGTGTCAGTCATTCTCCTTAAAATCCCCATGCATACCATTGTGCCAAAGGGCACAAGAAGCAAATCCAAATTACAGGTTTAGATTATAATAGTGTGCACACCCTATAGCGCCCCTGAGAATTTAATAATAATGAGAAATATTCTCAATTAGTTTTTTTAAATCTTGAACTGATTAACAGCTTCAGAAAAGCATTTTCATTCATACAGTAATAAATTCTCCCAAGGAAACAAATCCCCAAACAAGCAGTATAAAATGAGCTCTTGAAATCATAAGCAGAATAATGTAAAGCTCTCTGCATCCTTAATTAGGGATGAAAATGGTTCAGGAAGGGCTGATCAATAAAGTACAAATGATAAAAATGCATACTTTTGGAGAATGTGTCAACACAGTTTTATAAAAAGATGAAATCTGTGGTGGGTCTTCCACACAGCACACCGAACTGCAACTGCTCTCATCAAGGGAAGATCCCCAGCATCTTTGGAATATATATATTTATTTCTGACAGTAAGAAGGGTGCCCAAAAAGGCCCTGTATAATAGATACCAAATAACATAAGACTGGAAGGGCTGCTTAAGGGGAATCAAGACTCTTGCATCACTTTGCCTACCTCCTCGTGTTCATCATGCAAGTAGAAGTCATTCTCTATTTTGGTCTGCTTGAACTTTGTCCAGCCCCACCACCTCCCATCTGTTCCCCAGCATCCCCTCCTCCAGAGCAGTTAAATTTACCCACGTTCCCCACTCCGTCACACCACGTGCACAGTCCGAAAAAGCACTTTGGTGTCGTGGTTTCCCATGCTCAACCCAGCAAGCTGGAGAAACCTGAAAAAATTGTGCTTTCCCAGTTCAACCTGGACAGCGCCACATTTCCCTTCACCACATAATCACAGTCTACATGTTGCAAAAAAATAGACAAACATTCGCTAAACCAACACAACATATCCATCCACTGACACCTTCAGAATGAAGGTGAGGATTCTTCCCAGATGCTCAACTGTCCTGTGGATCCTCAGGAGTCAACGAGCTGAGATACTGAATTTAAAATGCCAACTGCTTAATGTCTGCTGTTTTCTTCAACACCTCAAATTGGAATTCATTCCAATGTTAAACTTATGTGTTCTGTATAACACATTTTAAAATTGTAAACATGTACATGCCCTTTCTATCAAGCCAGAAAGATTTCCCCCCAAAAGACTCAGAATTCCACAAGTCTTAAGACCCTTCTGAAAGTGAAGTTCTTATTTCACATGCACTTCTAGATCTCATTAAAGAGAGTAAAGTATACCAGTGTGTATAAAAGCAGTGTTGCATCCAGTGTTTCTTCCAGGTGAAAAACACAGTCATTACTGTTACCCTTCTTTTTAAATAGTGCAATGAATATTTCCAAATAAATAAGAAGTGCCTTTTTCCTTAGCATAAAATGGGCTTTTTGAAAGCACACGCTTTCTCTTTCAATTTTAATTACAGATTGAATTTTTAACTTCACTAAACCATTAGTTGTGACTTTGATCAGACCCCAGTTTTCCCAGCTTGGGTGCTGCTTCAGACATCAATAATTCTAATTAAACCAACTCTGAGATATGACTACATCATTTCTCTAAGCAATTAAAAATGTGCAACTGAAATAAGCAGAAAATCTTAAAAGGAAAGCCAGTGTACTCATCAAATGTTAATAATAATAATAATAATAATATATTGCACTTCTGTATTGTCCTTCATCCTGTGATCTCAAAACACTTCTTAAGTATCATGAAATAGCACAATACTTTGTTAAGCAAAGAAAAATATAAAAAGCCTGTGTTTATTTGATTATCTGGAAGGGCTTTAATTATTCATTATGAAGATTTAGTCACTGCTTCCTGCATGAATAAGACCTCCACTCACGAAACCACACATTTATCCAAATTCATTTCATTAAATTAACTAAGTTTTATTATACCTAAGTTGAATTCAATTGTTTTCACTAGCATTCCCAAAGGAAGGAGTTCCTCACAGTAGTCAATTTTACAATTTGAATACCACAGTATCATTTACTCCCTTCAAATGCACTACCCTATACAACTCTCCTGAAAAGATGTATCTGCAAAAGCTGGCACATAAATTTTACTAGACTAGGAGGATCACCTTGAATTTTGTAGGAACTCAAAAATCTGCATGGTCTAACTATGACTGCTTGGGGGTTTGGGGACATGGAATGACTCAGTGAATCAGGCCAGACGGGTAAATTTGGGATTAGGAGCAACAGCTATTTGGGGTTTAACACTGGTGCTACCACTGACCCTCTGTTTGATCTTAAAAAATTTCTCTGCATTTCTGTTTATTTGCAAGCAAATATTTTTGATACTACAGAAACCTTTAGTAGGTCTTCATATCACACTTCAGATAGTATGTAGGTGAAAGAATGAATATACAGAATGCTACCATTTTACAAAGAGGTTTTATATATGGATATGTGCATGCACAGTCTGTGTTTCAGAGCTTCATAATCAGTGAAATGAGGTTGATCTGTAGCACAGGGGATACCAAAACATCTAAAATTAAAAAAAAGTGAGCATGTCTGAAAAAAGCTCTCCTATGCATATTTATGCATTTAAGAGCAAGACTAACTTTGAGGGGGGGAAAAATATCAGTGTAAACAGAGCACTTCTCCTGTCCCTTCAGATTTCCTTCCTTAATTGTGCTGGATGTGCATCTTTCTTTAAAGACTGCAGTCTCCATCCTGCACACCAGCTCCTGATCAGGGACTGGGTGAGGTGAGCTGCTCCAGCCAGCGGGACACCGTGCCCATGTCACAAACAGGGACAAAAGCAGCGCTGGCTTAGCCATGAACATCAGAGGACGTGAGCGAGAAAAGGGTTGTGGGGGAGCTGGCTCACAGCAGGAAGTATGACCTCAGTTAACAAATAGTAACAGACAGTGGGAATTACTCTTAGGGCCACAGGAAATCACCTAATATGTGACAGTCTGTAGGATTTGAATCACCTGAGAGTCAGGAAAAAAGATGCTTACTGCCTGACAGTGACTTAGGCAATGGTGGCTCTAAAACAGATGAGCACTAAATATTAGTAAAACATGTGGCAGGCAAGGAACCTGGGACCACCAAAGCAGAATATAAAATATCTGGCTTTCCAAAACAAGGTTTTCACAGGTTGTGAAATGCAGCAGAGGAAAGGCAAAATGAGAGATGCACATTTTATTTGGTTCTTACCACATGCCAACTTAGAAATCCTGCAGACTTCTATCTAAATTTATGAAATACAGTAAAAGATGCCTTCCTGACTTCTCCTTCAGTTATATAACATATTAGCCCAAAATTCATCAGTCTTTTAGATGCAAATTTTATTTTCTTTAATATCTAGTCAAAATATCGATTTTATTTTTAAGATGAGGTCATTTACTATCCTCCTATGGATACTTTCTTGGTAAAACCACCTTACTTTTCAGTAACTGAAAATTTGGTCTCTGACCTGACAGATTTTCAGTTACCCGAATAATTTTAGTTCAAACCACACCAATGCTGAGTGCTTTCAGGCTACAATTCATCTAGCACCTACTCCAGATGCTTCCTTAGGAGAGAATGCATCATGCATGTAGACAAGTAAGCTACTGGGCCTGTTTTGGCCTCTTTAATGGTCCAGTGGGAAACCCTGGATGGAGGAAAGAGTTTAAAAGCTATGAAAACAGGGTTTCCAACAATGCTTTAAGGGAGATATATTTTACAATAAGCCTGTTTTCTATTTTTCTTTTATCTATTTTTATACTTCCTGTTTTCTTCCTTCCTTTTTATTTTCTGATATAAAATAAAAAGTTCTTGTGATAGTATAAAGGAAAGTTAGAACAAGGAAGAATATTCCATACACAAACACTGCCTTTTTACTGACCATGCTTTGAGCTTTGTCCTAGGCTGGCTCTTTTTTGGTTGCTCTGACAATTCCAGAAGAGTATTCCTACTCTTTGAAAGTCAAACAACCCACACATGCTCTGCTAGCAAAACCTTGATCAAGTTCCTTGCCTCCTTGCACCTGCCAGTGATCATTCACCACCTCGTTTGAATTCTTTTTTTTTTAACAGAGAATGTAACAGACACTTTGGCCTAAGCACACATAGAACATTCCTCCATTTCCAAGACGGGACTAGAATCTTCTGAACTGCTTTAAGAGCTTTCATATTTCATAATCTTTCTCATCAAAGTTTAAATTTTTACCTTCATTTATACTGCTTTTAGTCAAAAGCATCTCTTTTAGTCCTGTCAGAATTATACCAAAAACATGAAATGAGAATTGGGTTTCCTAGGAAGAACTGAATATTTATGTCTTTATTTTTCAGGTTAACTGTGATGCTTAATTCAAAAATATTAAAAAAAAATAAAATTGCTTCCTCCATTAAAGGCCATCAAAATAATAGCCAGTGTACAGAGAAATCCCTTTTCCAATTGCTGCCAGCCCTGGAGCTATCTACAGCAATTTCATGACACAGAGTTATGAAGGCAAGGACAAAGAGAAGGTGCCCTTGACCACAAACATTACACTTACTTTAAGGAGCATCATTTTCCAGAGAGAAGTTTTCCAAGAAGCTAACTCTGGCTGTGTCAGTAGCAGAGAACATACTGTGGTGAAAACCAGCTCAGCTTCCAATTTCAAACTGCTGTGCATTCACCTTTGCATAACCACTGTAAAGGCAATGTTTTCCCTAATGCAATTCCCATCCTGATGGGGAGATATAGGGCCAGATTTGAGCTCCATGGACTGCACTTTCAGGGAGGAGATGCAATTCCCTAGAGCATTACCTTCCAAATACTTCATGCCAGAAAAAATAAACTTTAAAAAAAAAAAGTCAGGATAGAAAACTTAATTCTGAATGAAAATTCCATCTTTTTTTTTTTTTTTTTCTTTCTACATCAAAGCCTGTCCTGTTTGTTGCAAAGGTGCAGTTTGGCACTTGGATCAAAGCATCACCTGGCTCTGCTGTACTGAAGCTGAAGTCTCAAACTCTTTCCACGGCAACACTAATAAGAAATGCTTTGATGTACTTACATGTGTGCGTGTGTGTGTGTAAAGCACTTCAGTAACTACTTAGTAACCCATAATACTTTTAAAGGACGTTACCCAACTATAATTTCTCATTATGATATGTCCCTGAAGTTACCCTAACCATTACATGAGTGTTAGTGACATCTTACCAGGGAAGATGGAAACAAACTCCAAAGTAACCTTTTGAAATGCAGGCATTTCGTGTGGACTGGTATCTGCTGTGTCCTTCAGAGAATGCTGTGCAGGGGAACAATGATAGGGTAAAGAATATCACTCAGGGGCCTTCTGATTAAATCAGAGCTGAAGGACATGCTCATCCTGAGCCAAACATCAGTGAAGACAAGAAATGAGGCAGGAAGAACTGGCCTGGAGCCTGTGATATGTCCATCAGAACAAGTCCACAGAGCTATCTTCTACACCTGCTAAATCGTGTCTCCACAGGTTAACATCAAATCATACCTGATCTCCTTCCAAAACAGGGACTTCCAGAAGCTGAATAAATAATGGGATCCCCAACTGCCCTTCTGGATAGCAGAGACCTGTCTCTGTGGGAAGCTGCCAGAAGCCTCTCTCATGTCCAGCAGAGCCAATCCCTGGAGGCTCCAAGACAGACCTGCTGGTTCCTGCTCTGATTTTATCAGTAATAAATTCAATTAATTTCTCTAATTCGAGCTTGTTTTGCCTGTGCGAATGATGACTGAATCTCTACCTTTCCTCATCTCAACTCATGAACCCTTCATTGCATTTTCCCTCCCCTGTTCAGCTGTGGAGGGCAGTGACAGAGAGGCCCTGACCCGGAGAGGAGCTCAGCGGGTCAGAGCTTGGTGCTGGTAACACCAAGGTTATGGGTTCAATCCACTGACTTAATGCTCCTTGTGGGTCCCTTCCAACTCAGAATATTCTGGTGGGTGGCTGGTGCATCCAGCCAGGGTCAACCCACTACAGACAAGTATCTTCGCAATCTCATTTTTTCTAATCTGTGCAAAAAAAATTAGAAAGTCAATTCACATTAGTAGTCTTGAAAATTTAATTAAAAATAAATCCAATATTATAATTTTCCTAATTTTTTAGTTCTGCTTCACATGACTAGAAGTGAGGGAGAGCAGAGTGCATTCTTGGTTTAGCTCTACCCTGACCCACTCTGAAACTGCTGAGAAATGCAGATGAGGTTGACAGTTTTTCCTTCTAACATGAAACAGTTTTTACCATTTCCTAGAAAACTGAATAGACTTTCACATGCAATTAATCAGCTGGATTGCTCAGATTCATATTAATTATTGTTCTCATTATTCACCACCTTCTTATTTGTCTACACTACTCTTTTTAGCAAAACACTGTATTATTTTTCTTCTGATTTTAAAAATCCCCTTTAGTTCTACAGCTCATAAAATTCTGCTTCTTGAACAGCATAATGCTGTTACTTTATCTTTTTCTCTACTGCTGCATATCTTATCTCTAAAGCTTGTGGTCTCCATTGATTTATAATTGCTTACCATTTACTATATTGATAGTTAGAGACAATTTACTGATATACATTGGCATGAGGACAGAAAAACAGTTGTCTATTTCAATAGCTTATTGAAAATATATCTGAAGAATGTCAGAAAATAATTGATCCATATTCTGAAGTGCTGGTTGTCATATGCTGCTTTTGCTTACATAAAAAAAGGTTGATAAATCATACATCTAATAATTACCTTTTGAAAATTTATTTTATGATGATTTTAAATGTTCATATTTTCTTTTTTTTTAATATTACTTCCTAACACAGTACACAGTCTTTGTGCAGGCATAAAGGATTTTAATTAATTTTGGTTTCTTAAGATAATTTGGGCCGTTGCTACTTGTTACAGTTTCCCAATTTGTACTATAATTTAATGGCTTAACACTAATATATGCATTAGTACAACTGTGAAGCCATGAAAAGCCAATAAGAGAAGAAAGGAATAATATCCCAACAGCAATACTGAAGATTAAATTTTAATGTTCCCACTCCTGAAGAACTTCCAAATGTACTTTCCGATTCACAGGACAAAATACTTCAAAACATACCAAAAGTTAGCTTTGACACACTAACATTTTCTCTAAAAGTAAATTCCAACTTCTTAGTCACATCAAAAACTCAAATCATTGACCCAACATGCTACAGGTACTTGCCATGATATACGTTTCACAGACAGAGAAAAATGAGCCTGGAGCAATGAGGGAAGCACCTCCAGTCACTTAAGTTAGTGGCCTAGTCAGGACTAAAATCTATAGTCTATGGATTTATTTCCTGACAGCAGACATTAAATTACACCACTGCAGCAACACTTCGTAAATGTGACATCTTGGATCACGCTTAATAATTAATATACAACTTGAAACTCTATTAAGCAGCCTGAACAGAATTTGTAATCTAGAAAAGACTGGGCAATTTCATAGATAGAAAAGAGAGTACCTTTCATTCCTGCTATTTGGTACTAAATTAAATGCCTTGTCTTTTCTAAATATAAGTAATTTCCTATTTGCATTATAATTACACTGTGAAACTTTCTGTGGATAATGAAATGAATTTAGGGTGCAGCATTTTGGCCCTCTAATCTCTTGAGAAGTAAAGAAATTGAAGCAAGGTGGCCAGAAAGAGAAAAGAGAAAATGAGAACAAATGGTGAGGTTACAAAAAGCATGTGTGAAATTATGATAACAGTTCAGACCAGCCTCAAAGAGTTTATTATTATACAGATATATTTCCACATATTAGTACCTCTAATAAATAACAAATTTCAACACTGAAATGAGCCTAATTGTAAAACTTTCTTTAGAGACTGCTCTGTGCCTCACTTCTTCAGCTCCAACAGCCACAAGCTAATCCATCCACACAGAAAGGAGGATACTTTGAGCAACCAGGAACATCCTTGCCCTCCTTCCCCAGTCCACTGGATTCTGCCAACTTTTTTAAATGAGAAAAAAGCAAAAAAGGAAAGATTCTGGTGCTCACATCCTACTGCTGGCTGTGCCATTGATCTGCTGGTAACGATGAGGTCATTATTTGATGGGGTCATTATTTGAATTTATATCCTGCAAAGACTCTGTGGGGATGGGGAGAGGCAAACAGGAGCATCGCTCTCAATCCTTGGGCACCACAAGAGACAGGGAGAGAGGAGCAGTGAGAGAGGTGGAGGTGTAGCCATCCCTGGGTTGAACAGTTATTGCTACTGGGGGCCAGCAGAGTCCCCTAAGCACCCTCCTGGGAATCTGTGTCCATGTTTATCACCCTGGGCAAACCAATCTTTGTGGGTTTGTGCAGAGAGGAACACCAGCCCCAGCAGACCTCAAAAGGGACCCTCCCTCCGAGCCTTCCCTGGGAGGAGGGAAGATGTGCCACACCTCAAGCACAGGGGAGTCAGCCTAGATCAAAAATTTGAGTTAAAAAGTATTAACAGCCACTCTGTAAACCACATATAAGCAGAAATGCTCTGCCCAACGTCTCTAACCAAAAGCAGCAGCTACAGTTGGGTCAAGAGTTTTTTATTTTCCCCAAGATGCAGGATTCTTGGAGCATTCCCATTGGCTGGGTCTCAATAAAGCTTATTTTGGAGTTTTAGTTACAACGGCTTTAGCATAAAGAGCAGGGCTGGGCATCCCTGATAAGGCAGATAAATTGGATACATACAGAAGCAGAACTTAGGACCTCTAGGAGATTCTACCTGTGAAAACAGGAGCATTCACACACATCCAATTACAGAATTTAATGAGGGACTACACAGTAGGACATCTAACTTTACTTCCTCACAGCCCCATTACAAGTGACTAAATTGACTTGGAGATCCATGCTTTTCCAAACGTGCCATCTCAGTAAACTCCAATAAACACCAATAAAAACAGAGGAACAGTACCCTTAAAGTTCATGGAAGCTTACTGATAAAAAAATGAGAACTGGGGAAGGTAATTTCTTTGAACATTTGTCTTGGAGGTCAACTCATATTTTTATCAAGAACACGAAAAAGGAGGCAAAACTTTGGCTGGTATGACTGGTACAACTTTGGAAAGCACTGCCAGTCCCAGGAAATACTGGCATTTCATTCTGAAAGAAGGGAAAAGTCTTGCCTAACAGAAATGGAATGAAAAGTAATGACATAATGCGCCTTGTGATTTTGCCTGAGAGCCTAGTAATGAGCATTTCTGCTAGAAGTTGGGAAATTATCAGTGAGAAATTACTGGGGAGGATGAAGACCATGTTAATCAATCAGAGGATCACAGGATAAGGAAGATTAGCTTTGTTGAAGAAAGTAAAAGGTATCCAGAATTTATCAACAGAAGCATTTCTAACAAAAACATAAAACTATTAATGCCATGAAACGAGCCACAGTGATGCTTATCTCAATACAATTCTTTTTCAACTCAGCTCAAGGATAAAAAATTTTTTTAAAACAGGCAAAAACTGAAGAGAGGCACTAGGATATACAAGAATCTATTTTATGAAATGTAGTGTTCCTCACTTATTTTGCCTGGCACATTCAAAGCCAAGAGGAGATATTATTCCTTTCTGTAAACTCATTAGGACAAGTCATAAAAAGGGGTTTTTCTCATCTAAGAGGAAGAATGACAAGTGGCAGAACAAAAATACAAGTGGGTATTAACTGTCAGGAATGAGTCTTGAATGGAAATCCGTGGAAGGCTCCTAGACATAAGAAAGCAATGTCTGAAATATCATTGCAGACTGAGGAGCAAGATAGTAACTTCTTATTTTTAAAGAAATAGCTATTTTTAGGACAGATCTGACAAATCCATAAAGGGGACTATGTGACACAGTCTCTCATGGTAAGTGGGAACTAAATTAGATCATCTGAATGCTCCTTATGCAGTTATAAAATGCTAGAGACCTTGTTATTTTATCAATAATATTTGTTAATACATTGTAAAATTCCGAAGAAGACAACACTGTTTGTTCTTCATGATAGCAGATACCACAGGGCACACCCTGTGAGCCATTTTCCCTTTCCTGTCTAAACAGAACTTGCCTGATTTCCAGTATCATTTTATTCTTTGTTATCACATCCAAGAATCCTTGCTTATTTCCAGACCAGCCAAACAGCACGCTGAATACAAAACATGGGTTTCCTTCAGACAGGAAGGACTGAGGAAGAGAAAACTAATGATGATTTAACATGTATTTTTCCAAAATGCTTGTTACACGTGCAACTTCTCCTGCAATGTTGCTGGGAACCAGCCAGATCCAGCTAGATATAAACCTCGCAGCCTCCAAGTAACTACCTTCCCCTTCACATAAGACCCAATAGATCGTAAGAGCTAATTTAAAAACATTACGATTTCTTGTTCAAATGTGCAATTAAGAAGAGGAATGAAGATTGAGATTAGCAATGGCAGAAGATCTCTAAACTTTATACTACACAATTAACATTTTAAATAGAGTGGGTCAAAATAACTTGGCTTTTTACTTGTTTGCAACATTGGAAAGTGAAACAACCATGCTTCAGGTCAAATAATGCTTCATTTATTTTTTAGCATTATTTTAATGCTTTCAAGGGTCTGTAAAAGCTGCTTCACATTTAAAATGGGAAACATCTGCAGGGGTTTTCAATGCTGCTGCTCAGCTTTCAAACAGATACAAAACTACACTGGACTCTTACATCTGGCAAAGCCATACATGAAATCTTGGTGTGCTGTCAATTATGTGTGCAGGGAGATTTATTCTACTAGAAACAGCTCATTTAACCAACCAGAGGTACCTCTGACTACTGAAATTAATGGAAGTTCAAGGCTTTGGGTTACAAATGATCATCTCACAATGCTCATTAAGAGGACTGCTTAGCAGCAGCGTTACAAAGAAATATTCTGATTTATTTAGCAGAAAGTGGGTAAATAATGCAGGCCAATTTTCCAGAAGTTAATAGAGATGAAACAGAGCTGAGTCACTGTGCTCAGGCTGTTCTACCTTGAACATTATTGCTGGCCCAGCTCCTCTTCCCTGGTCATCCTTGCCAGGAGATGCAGCAGAGCAAGACCTGGAGCAGATCACAACCTGAGTGTGATGCCACCCACACCAGAATGAAATCAAAGCCATCACCACCTTGGAAGGAATGGACAAAAGCACTGTGTGTCCTCCCCCTGATGTTCACATTCCTGAGAGGGTCTTAGCAACAGCATTTATGTCCACCAAAGAGCAGAGAACAAGCTTAATGGCAATGTGGATCAGCTGAAGATCCAGAGGATAGGACAGCAAGAATGATGAGAGGTCGAGAAAACATGGATTCAAGGGAATACTGGGGGAAAAACAATATACAGGTGAATATAAACTGAAGACACAAAAATAGGTCTTAATTCTGAAGAGAACTTTAGTAGTATGCCTAAATTACAGGAAAATAGACTTAAGATATTAAGTCTCAAGTTGCTATTCTGTTACTGACTTCAGCAAACTCAGGGAGTGAGAAAATATTAATTTCCTTACATGTCTCTAATTACTTTAGTGTTCTAGTAAATGCACCTAACAGGAGGAAGAAGAAGAAGCAGATTCCTGAACTCAAATCTTGGCATTCAAGAAAAGGAGGAGCCAAATGCCCCAGATACTGTGCTTAAAATTCTCTCTGGCCCACTAGGAGATACATTTATATGTTCTACTATGAATTTAAGCACAGTTTGATACTTGTAAAAGCCTTCCTAATCCTCTTCCTGGCAAAAAACTCAGTAGCTTCCTTTCATTACTAGTCCACCAGAGCCAACTTGGCAGCATTCTTTTCTGTTTCAGCTTTTTACCTTGGTTTTCCCAACGTGTCTCACAGATCACAAGGTGTCTGGAATTTTGCCAAAGAACTATCCCATTTAAGAGTTTTACCTCAGAGAACTGGAGTTTGCCAGCTCCCTAGAATCAGGAACTCAAAATACTCCTGATCAGAGGATGACACTTTTGTTCAGCCAGGTTCACAGATGAAGTATTAATTGTGTCAAGGAGATACACCAATAGAAGAATGAAAAAAAAAAAGTCACAGATTCAAAAAAAATGTATTCCACTGTAATCCATTACTGCCAACTAACTCAACGAAGTTACAGTAGGGAAAAACCATTGTGATCAGAATAAAATCAAATTCTTTCCCTCAAAGGCTGCAACATGTTTGATCACATTTTAAGGCAGTTCTCTGCATTCTTTATTTGGTAAATAGCAATTTTGAGAGTATTAGATGCCAAATGCCACAAACCATACATACATAAAACAGAATATATAAATTACTTCACGAAGATATTGAAGGAGGTCACCATGACATTTTCACTGAAGAAACCAACAGCTCTGTTATTGTCTAGAAAGGTGTCTGTTAACTCCTAGATAACATCTGATTCTTAATTAAAATAACACAAGCATATTCCATTTACATTTTCAATCAATTTCCAAAACCACTTTGGACTTTAGCTAGCAAGGTGATATTGTGGTTAGAAAGAAACGCAAGCTCTGGTTCATAAGTAGCAATGAGAGAGAAAAATCAGACAAGAGGGTAAACTTTAACAACAAAATGAGCCAGCACAAAGGCAGTGCGGAAAAAGGTAAAGAAGAAATCCATCCCTTGTACCACCTACATTTCTCGACTGCTAGAAGGCCATTTGGTTTTTGGAGAGCAGTAATTCTGCTTTGTTCAAAGCATCAAAACTTCTGGTTAAAACTTGGCAGTGGCTTGTATATGAGCAGGTGATACCTTAAAAATCAATCTATTTTCTTCTTTTGTTATGGAGGTAAAAAACAGCAAAGTATGTCTTTTGGACTTTTGTATTAGTGAAAGAAAAAAGGGCTCTCAGGCAGGGAGCTTGAATGTCAAGTGATTTTTATGGCTATGAAATGGACCCTGAAAACCAGAGGGTTTTAATAGAAGTGTCAGTCACAGCCTTGTAACTACTTCCACTCCAAATTATGACATAGGTGCTCACTGAGATTTTTAAAGCAGCATATGCAACAGTATTAGGTGGCTAATCTGCAGATTACTAGGACCAAGAAAATTCATTCAGGAACTTGGGATAGTGCCAGCATTCATGCCTCCTCCTGTTCATGAGGTGAACTGAACATACTGTAAACTAGGCTCTTGTTTAGTCTTATTTTAATCACTTCTAAATTGGATATGGTTCTCTCTTCACCTCGTCCTTTTACAATATTAGCTAGTCTCCTAAAAATCATTATAAATCACCTGTGAAGGTTATGCATTAGAGCACTTTCAGAAGTTAAGACTAATAACTCATAAACCTTGTCAAAATGTACATGCTGCGGGGTGGTATTTTGAATTGGAATATAACCATTGCCTTTTAATCACAAGGCATTTTCTAAGAACCTTTTTTATGTGAAAGAACAATGCTTGCATATAAATTAATAGCTGGAGTTCTATCATATCTCTCCATGTTGACTTTGTCAACAGAACTACATTTTCCTTCAGGCTATACATAATCCTAAACGACAGTAAAAAAGCCCTGATTTTCCCCAGAGATCTGCAAGATCAAAGGACTGGGAAGGTCAGCTTTCATGAAGTGTTTCCACGGGCAACTGGTCATACTAGAACTGGATGTAGGGAACCTTGCAGAGACACTCATTTTTAACAGCAGTAATGACAGTACTGCATCCTTCTGTAAAGAAGCAGCACTTCTGACCTTGCTCATCTTGACATCTAAAATGTGTCAACACATTGTTCAATGCAGACGGTCCTGAAATACAAAATCAGAACTGACACAAATTCCTGTAATTAAAGGAACAAAAATATCGTGCAACATTCCCAGCCTCAGACCAGGTCAGACCTGTGGAATATAAGCTTTGTGAGCTGCCCAGAAAGCAGCTCTGCCCTGTCCCTGCTGCTTGCTCAGGACTGAATTTCTGTCCAGCTCACCCAGAGGCTCTGAGCCTGCTCACATAGAGAGCCTGAACGGCACTTGGAAACAGAAATGGGGAATGAAACTCTTGTTTAGTCAGTGGCTGAACATTCTGCACACAGTGCACAAAATTCTGTAGAAATCCTGTAGAATTTTCAAGCTAAAAATACGCAGATAACATACTAAAGAGTGACAAAATGTACTGCCAGATCTCCACTATTATTAGCACACTTAATATCCCACCATTCAGCTGAACTGCCTGTGTTGACCAGGGTTTTCTAAAGGAGTATTTGTATTTCTCCAGCCCTGGAGCAGATGAGGTTTGAACCCGAGCTATTACCAATGTGCCCACCCCACACATGACTCTCCAGATTGCTCCTGCAGCAGTCTGTCCACACTGAGCAGTGACCTGCCACCTTTCCTTCAGATCGGTGGGTCACATGGAAAGGAGATACAGAATGCAGAAGTGCCCACCTCAGGGAAGGCAGCACATTCCCTGCCATTTCTTCAGTTCTTCTGGTGCTCAAGTGGTTTGTTTAGGAGTTCACTAGACTCAAAAGTCTCCCAAAAAAAGAAAAATACAGCGTTTCAGAGGAAAGGTTAAATCATTCTGTGTTTTCTGGCTGAGGGAATGACACATAAAAGAACCCCATCCATAGCTGCCACAAACAGCAACAGTATTAACTGAATAGTAACATTTTAGCAGCCAAAATATTTAACTCAAGGCACTAGGAGAAACGATCTGATATTCAGAGGATTACATACGTCTTTTGATTAGCACAGCCTGTACTTACTTTTGTTTCTTATCCTCGACTAGAAGAAATCCGCATAATCTTATAGTATACATATAAAAATCTGTCAGACTTTTTTATATCTAACAGATTCAAGTTCTGGCCTCCCATAAATCTGAGATTATTCTCCTTCCTCACACAAAAATATATAACCAACAATGATAGAGTAATTTGACATGGCGAAATACAGCCTTCTTTTCTCTGGAAGAAAGAAGTTCATCTGGAATGGTTAACAACAAGGAAGGCAGTGCTTCCTGAAACTCAGGACTTACAAATCTCCTTGATATGGCCATTTTTTTTCTCTCTTACACCGTCTCAGACCAGATAAGGAAAAAACAAGAGAGACCATGAGGCAGCCAGGGAAACAGACAATAATCTTCAGCAGAGGATCAAAACAAGCTTTGAGAAAACGAACTCTAGGCTTTATTTTCTTATAAAAGAAATGCATTTGTTTCCCAGTGTGCCTGAGCAGCAGGAGATCTGTGAGCAACCAAAATAATGTGCACCTCAAGCCCAAAAGTGCCATTATTTATTTTAGTCACAGAGCATAAGAAGCTGTCTTCACACAGCATCCTCTTCCCACCCTTCCACAATCAGACTGTTCACTGCATTTTAAGAACAGACACACAAACCCACATGGAGCATCACATCTAATTAGTATTTGTTGAAGTGCATGTAGCATTCCCTGAGCATTATGTGGATTTGAAACACTCTAAGACTCTAGTTCAGCTGTCTGTTAAAGTTAAAAATATTTAAGGTCTTGCTCCCTTTTTTCCTTTTCCATGTTGATTCTGTAAGATAAGACAAATGCCAAAGAAACCCACTGTTTAGCTGCAGAGATTAACAACAGTCAAGGGCAGAGGAGGTAAGTAAGAGAATGAAAAATAACCCAAATGGCCTGGCTCACCAAGAATGAAGCACAAATAAAACCAAGAAAAAAGGTCAGTAAGAGTTATCATCACAGCATCCTTCATGCAGCCCCAAGCAGGCTCCACTACAGCTGAAAGCTGTCAATCAAAGTGCTTTAAAGCTGACGAGGAGCCTCCTTTTATCAGTCACACACCAACACATTCCATCTTCTTTTCCTAAACCTCGAGAAAGCATCTGTTTTCTTTCCTCTCCAGGCAAATGTGTCTTTCTGCAACAAGACCACAGCCCACAGAAGAGTGAGCCACAACGAAGATGGTGTTGTGGTCAGAGCCATGAAGAGCCATGTCTAACTCTGCCAACAACTTTCTTTCAATAAAGCCAATAATTTCCAACAACAGCCGTGAAATTCACAACTTTCAGTCACACAAACACCACTCTCACATAGAAGCTGACAGCCATCGGATTTATGAGACACTCTGTTTCCAGGTAGGTCTGTAAAATCCGGTACAAAGTTTGCAGTACGAAGAAACAGGGATAGAGGTTAAGAGACCTCTGTTGACAAAGCAAATTGCATAGTCTCATTTCAACTGTGGGACCATTTTTCATCTATACTCACAGAGGAAAGCAGGAAGAGGCAAAAAAGAAAGATTACAGTTTATGCTTGCATCGAAGAGTTTTATGTAATCCATTTTTGCCTGTTTGCCTGTTTTTGTGGATTGAAAGAAAAACAAAGAAAAAACAGTATTTCAGAGGAGCAGTTGCCATAATACTCATGGAGGTGCATGATCTTTTTTCAAAGAATTGAGACAGTGAGAACAGTTCCAAACTCACTGTTCTTACTCAGACTTCAACAGTCAAACCACTGATATATCTCCTACAGTTTCTTCCTCACAGCATCCTGTTTCAAGTTAAGAACAGGTACCAACATCTATCTCTCACCTAGTGAAATAGGGGTTAGAAAACAGGATGTGTTGTTGGAGAAGTATGTCCCACAGCTGGGATTTCAAGAAAATACCTGAGCATTCTGCCATTCTGTAGGTGGAGGCTCTTCTGTTTAGATCTCTGTTATATCTCACTGGCACATCAAACCCAGAGCAGGTAATAATGGGCCTCAACGAACATATGGGTGACACTGAAGCATGTCTGAAAGGTTAAATCTGCCCCCTGAAACTTGCTGTCCCCCAGTGTTAACCATCCACCTGTTCTATCAGACTAATTAACAGCAAACAAAGACAATTCCCTACCAATATGGTGGGAAGAAGAGGTCACAAGACCATCACAAGAGTTTTCATTTGGAGAGCAGTTAAAAATCTTTCCATTTGCAATCCCAGTTTGCCCCACCCTCTCTCTGCAGCCTGGTGATTTAAAATTCCTCCCCTTTTGCTGCAGAGAGATTTCTTCAAGCCTTGCTACAGACAGGTTGCACCGAGCAATGTACGGGCAAGCGACAGCCGGTTTTTGTCCTCAGTGGACAAAAACAACGAGTACAAAATGTGGCACGAAAGAGTGTCAAGGACTCTGATGGCTCAGGTGACAAAAACAATGTGCAGGATGTCTACCTGCCACTTGTGTACATTATATTCAGTCCTAACCATTTCCACAGGTACTCTGCTGTCAGAAACCTCAGATCTACTCAAAACAGCAAAACAAAAATCTCCAAAATACTAAAGAATAAAGAAATAAATTCAAGCAACTGTCTGCATTCCCTGAAACAGGAGATGTGAAACAAAGTGGGTTTTTATCTCATAAAAATTTGCAGTCACAAGACTACATTGTTTTCTGTGGACAATTATATTCTTTTCTGAAGTCTTGAAAGTCAATTATATATTGTATTTTAATATTAGAAACAATATATAGTATTTGAAAGCATGACTAAGTAATAATAGATGTCAAGAGCAAATTACGTGGAATAAGAAAATCTGCCAAAATAGCTTGAAGTCAAAAAAAAGGCTAATCAGAGGAAATGCACATCTTGTAATTGTCAAACCTTGAACGTTCACTGCAGAAGTGTCTTGGGCAACAAACTGCTCTCTTGGTTTCAGTGCAAAAAGCAATACGGGCAGTGTAATATGAGGGTTTAAAAGGTCATATAAAGATATACACACACAAAGTGGCTTTGCTTCAGACATATTCTCCATGACTTTAAATTCTTGCCAACTTCATTATTTATATACTTCTGATGCAAGCAGATTTCAGTAATAAAGATACCAAACTGGAAGGTTAGTTGCAGGCTGGAGCTATATGTATCTCTCAGAGGGACCTGTGGGAATCATATTCAATAACATGAACTGCACTATGGTGTAAACAAAATTTAACCCAGGTGAAATGAATAAAGCAGAAAATGACTGAATTAAAAGAAGATGACAGGATGGAAATGTTTCCTGTAAAGATATAGCTCCATAATATATTCATAGCCAGAGGCATTAGGACAGTTTCACACCAGTGGACGATTTTTTATTTTTAAAGCCGTTTGCTAAAACAAATAATCACATCTACTCATGGATTTTTAGAGAAAAGATTCTCCTTTTAAATATTAATAAGTTGAGGTTTATATTTAATTTTATATTATGGTAAGAAGTCCAACATAGGTGTTGTTGGTTCTTTAAAAATCTCAAACTATTTCCATAGTATTATTCACTTGATAATTCTTACAGTTACAATACATTTACAATGTGAAGTCAAATTTTCAGTACATAATTTTAGAAATTCTCACATCTAAATGCTGTGATACTGTCATAGAAAAGTAACAATGAAATAAAAAGCATGATCTATGAAGCATCACAAGGATAGAACCAGCTATGCTACATTATCTACCCATGACCCACATCCATCTAACCAGAGGCAAAAGGAAAAAAAAAAAAATTAAAAATTCAAGAGCATCTCAATTATTTTCACCACTTGGTTACTATTCCTCAAGCATTAAAGACACCCTCCTCAGCTCCAAAGAAAAGGAATTCATGCAATCATCTAAAGGGATTTTATATTCTAATTATCCACATCTCAGTAAAATAACATATCATGGAGAGAAGGTAAAATACCTAACTAGAAACTGGTTTGTACGGTATCAGCGCGTTGTCTTTTTGCAGAGCTGACTCTTCTCCTACAGAGATGTCATTAAAGGAACAACATTTGGGGAAAATGCCCCAGGTCCTGCAAAAATCATGACACCCAATGGTGCTGCCCCCAGCAAAAATGAACCAAGAACGACCAGATGAAAAATACCACAAGTTCTCTTTTCCTCACTTATTTTTACTTCATGGTGCAAGCATGAGCAGCCCTTATGTCCTCTGCCAGGCATCCTCTCCCATCTAAGCCACTCTAAATGTATATATGGGCACAAAGCCGCACCTACCACAGATTAAAAAACAGAATTACAATAGTGACAATATCATTTTTGTTCCACTTCCCCACTACTACATAAGAATCCCTCCCCATAGGGGCTACTCAGACTCATCTGCGTAATTCTACAGATCTCAAATATGTTGTTTCAGCAGAGGTAACCATTATGATAAAACACAGGAAAAATACATCAAAAATGCATAATGGTATAGGCTGTTTTTTCTTGTTTGTTTTTTTCTTACTTATCTCCACAGAGCAAGTGTAGACAGAAATCACAAATTGTGGTTTAGAATCAGTAATGTACAATTTAGACGCAGACATCCTTGTTTTCTGAAAACAAGCAATGACCTACACCCCACAGTACACATATAATGCTATGTTAGTCCTGAAAGCATATTTTAGCAGTATTTACAGTTACACTGAATTTAGATTAGATTATCTCACTTTCAAATTAATTTCTGGAAGTAACAGAACTCTCACAACAACACTGGCTATTTTTGAGAAGGAAACAGAAGAAAAGTAAATGAGAATTCATGAATACTGTGATTATCTGCCAACATTTACAAGCAATTTTGGCAGTCCTTCCTTGGGCGTTCTTAAAGGACATCACTTCAGGCACATACAAGCTGTGTTATACACGTATTACATACCCACAAAATATATAGGTGCAACTAAAGGGCTTGGATGTGATTTTCTTTCTAAAAGTAGGAGGAACCAAATACAGCCAAGTCAGCCCTTAATAACAGAGAAATCACTTCATCTCTCCACTATAAACTTGTCTTTTAAGGAGGCTTTACCTTGGCTTTTAATAACCCAAAGAAATAAACTCTTCTGTCTGGCTGTGTGAAGACAGCTGTGTCCTTGGAAGTGACTTTGCCAATTCTCAGGATCTTTACTCATAGAAAGGAACCCAAGACTTGTTGATGAATTTGTAGCAGGTCTTGGTTCACTCCTTGCCTTACAGTGCATGTGCCTGGTGTCCTGGGGAACAGCTGCAGCAAATTTCATAAAATAGCTGATTATTAAGGTCATAAGTAACTGCAATATCCACCCTTTTTATATGACAAATACTTTAATGGTTGTTTCCAAACAGGAAACAATCTCTAAGTCCACAAACTGCCACTGCCCATCAGAGCAGTGCTATTTTATATACTATGAAAAAGAAAGATGCTGTTGTAAATTAACAACATGACAATTAAGATAGATTGTTATGGCTGACCTGCTCAAAACTGGAATCTGTTAAAATTTGTTTGAATTATATAATTTTCAATTTATTTTTTCTTGTTTATCATCCCTAAAACGGATTATAAAAGAAATATCTAGTTATATCCGATACAATGCACTTTATAAAACACACTCTGCAGTAAGTCCTTAATCAACTTTCAGGATTGTCAAGGGTTTTTAGTTTTTGTCCCCCTCTATGCTGTAAAAACAAACTTAAAACACTACCTACATTCAAAGACTGTATACTTTCCTACACAATCTAGAGAAAAGATGCTCTGTGCTAAGCAAGCTTCTGCTGCCTTACTTGTGGCAGCATTCCCAAAAAGTACAAATACTCACAGAATGTGCCAATATGATATATACACAGAGAAAGACTGGAATTACGCCCTCCATTCTTAAGTTTTGTTTCTGTGCTTACATTCCTCAAATTTTCCGTGTGTACATGACCTGATATGTCAGAATGCCAACACTACGTGGCCTTTGTTCTCTCCACCTTAAGCATTTTACACTATACACTAATACAAGGGTTTTTCCCTGTGAAGATTAAAATTCATCCAGCCAAAATCTTCAGAGCCACAAGGAGAAGAAATTCCTCTCCTTCTAGTTCCTGCCAGTGCTTATTCATTCACTAGAGCAATCTGAAATTTGAGGACTGAACAACAGCTTTATACTGAATCCAGAAATTTAGAATCATCTACTGACCTGGGAAGAAGCTAACTATAGCTCTTAAGTGTTATACAAATTTTTTAAAAATAGACAAACCACAACCTTATAATATATCCCAATATTTATAAAGTCAGATAAATGGTTCATATATTCTGAATCAAATGTTACTTTAAAAAAGTTTTCTGAATACAAATTACCACTTTATATTCATTACCTATACTTTTTGGATTAATTTTCCTTGGATAGCATCACACTGAGCTGTACTTTACATCATTATTAGAAAATTGAAATCCATATGACTAACCATAGTGGAAGACAACTTAGTGGGGTAAAGACTGACAAGGCCTTTTATCACTCAGTCAGATATATTAAGTTTTCACAAAATCCCTTTTCCCCAAATTTAATAGGTCAAGGTTTTCAGCCTGTTTCAATACAACTGACAGTATAAATGAAAGGCTTATGGAAACCAGAAAGCCTAGGAGTCTTACAGTCCTTATGCTTCTGATATGGTCAATCTTCACATTAGGTATCATTTTTTAATTTATATTCAAAAATAAGACATTCTAATAGTGAAAAGAAAAACATTCATGGACTTACTCCGTGGTTTTGTTCCACCCTTTTCTTCATGACTCTAAAGAAGCTATCTTTCCTTCAGTGGAAAACAGAAATTGGTTGTTGCACATAGTTATTTTTAGTTTTGACTGACACAAAATTCTTCCCTCGTTTTACTTCTCAATTTGGCTTAGAAAAAATGTCTATGCCCTTTAAGTCTGGCACTTAATATACAGAAGTGTAAAGAAGAGTGAAACATGAAATCCAGAAATGTGAATATACTATATATAAATTTCTTTAACTAGATCAAATTTAGCATTCATGAAAAATCACATTAAATGCAATGAGGTGACATGTCTTCCATTTTTCCACAAGTTAACAGAGTAGCAATGTCAACTATATTACATTTCTCACTTTGGTTGTTCCTTCTCCCTGGAAGAATTTCCTCCAAAGGAGCTATTTCAATTTATTTTTACAGTGAATCAGTTCACTGTTGAAGCTGTACAGCAAATGGACTAAGTGACCAATTTAATTTTGCGGATTGTAGCAGGAAGATATAATAATGGATTTAACACAGCAGTTAATTTATTTAACACACAGTAAGGAAACTTTTAGCACAACCAGAACAACCTATAACTTTAACAAAGAGATGTGTCTTTTTATAGTGGCTGGACGAGTGAGTAGTGGACTACCTCCTTCTATAATGTTGTATTTAATTCTTTTCACATTTGCAAACTATATATATCATGGAGAGGATCTGAAAAAAATTCCCTACAGTCAATTCAGTGAGACAAACATTAGATACAGAGAAATTCTGCTCAATATTGATCAGATTCTGCATCCTCAGTGACCTACCACCATCCATCTGCTCATGCAACCTTCTTTCATCCTATTCAGTAATGAATACACCTAATAAAACCTGCTGAGAAAAGATAAGGGGAGGAGAGATGGGAAAAAAAAAATAAAACCCCTCTTCAAAAAGAAACCTGTGACTCATGACTCAGTCACCTCAAAAGAGAGGCCTTAGGAACAGCCAGGCATTATCACACCATCTCTGACTCCCTAACCTGCAGATGATTAATGGCATCGCTGAGGGAGTTGTTACTGCTGTCAGCACACACACCTCAAATGCCATCAGCTGTGAACTCTATAAAAGCTGGAGCAGAAACAAGATTTCAGATGGGAAAATGGAAGAAAACTTCTGAGGGATGAATAAAATCTTTACTTTCTCCACACGGTTAATGAAAAGAATTGAAAAGCTCTGTGTTGGACATTCCAATGGTGAAAAACAAAACAACTGCAGGTGGAGGACAGAAAGGCTTTTCTAGAAAATGAAATTCCCATCCCAAAAAGCAGCTTCCATTAACTTTAGAATTCACAACCTGCCAGGGTTGCAAAAGACACAAAACAAAAATCTCTTGTGATACATACAGTTTTTTCCCGTTTTTAATTAATTTTGGACAGACTGATGGGCTTTCCAGAGCTGGGGCTGTCAAGAGGTGGACAGACAGCTGTCCTGAAAGAATGAGTGTGTATCAGGGGAAAAAAAACCCTTGTACTGTCACACTGCTGTAGTGGGTGACCCTGGCTGGATGCCAGACACCCACCAAAGCTATCAGTTCCCTTCTTAGCTGCACAGGAGAGAGAAAATATTACGAAAGTTCATGAGCTGAGATAAGGACAGGGAGAGATCATTCACCAAATAACTGTCATGGGCAAAACAGGCTAGAATTAGAGAAACTGAGTTTATCAATGAAAAAATCAGAGCAGGATAACGAGGAGTAAAAGAAACCTTAAAAACACCTTCCCCCCATCCCTCCCTTCTTCCCAGGCTCAACCTCCTCCTGTCCAGCAGCACAGGGAGATGGGGAATGGGGTTTAATGGTCAGCTCATCACAGGTTGCTCTGCTGCTGCTCAGGCAGAGGAGTCCTTCCCCTGCACCAGTGTGAGCTGCTCCAGGGGCTGCAGGTGGATCTGGGCATCCCCACGGACCTCCAGGGGCTGCAGGTGGATCTGTGCATCCCCACGGACCTCCAGGGGCTGCAGGTGGATCTGTGCATCCCCACGGACCTCCAGGGGCTGCAGGTGGATCTGTGCATCCCCACGGACCTCCAGGGGCTGCAGGTGGATCTGTGCATCCCCACGGACCTCCAGGGGCTGCAGGTGGATCTGTGCATCCCCACGGACCTCCAGGGGCTGCAGGTGGATCTGTGCATCCCCACGGACCTCCAGGGGCTGCAGGTGGATCTGTGCATCCCCACGGACCTCCAGGGGCTGCAGGTGGATCTGTGCATCCCCACGGACCTCCAGGGGCTGCAGGTGGATCTGTGCATCCCCACGGACCTCCAGGGGCTGCAGGTGGATCTGTGCATCCCCACGGACCTCCAGGGGCTGCAGGTGGATCTGTGCATCCCCACGGACCTCCAGGGGCTGCAGGGGCCCAGCTGCCTCACCCTGGGCCGCACCAGAGGAATCTCAGCTCTGGCACCTGGAGCAGCTCCTGCCCCTCCTTCTGCACTGCCTGGCTGTCTGCAGAGTTCCTCCTCTCACATATTCTCACCCTGCTCTTCTCTGAGTGAAATTCTTTCTGCACAATAACTATTTTTTTCCCTTTTAAAATCTGTTTTCAGAAGTGTCACTATCGTTCTTGATTGGCCCAGCCTTGGCCAGCAGCAGCTCCATCCGGCCAGCCAGCTGGCCTTGGCTCTGCTGGACAATGGAGGAAACTTCTGGCAGCTTCTCACAGAAGCCACCCCTGTAGCCAAAATCCGGCCACCAAAACCTGGCACCTCAACCCAACACAACTACTAAACTTACTGCAGGGGCTGACACAGCTCTGGGATGCTCTTTACCCAGTCTGTGGTAGAGACAAAACAAACCAACCAACCAACCAAAACCAGAGAAACCACTTGGTCTCCTTCTAGGGAACCTAATCATAAACAATTGCCAGAGACAAGTTTTTCCTTACATAACCACTACCAATAACTAAACAACTCTCCCATAGTGCAGTACCACCTGTACTTCAAAATATCAAATGAAAACATAGGAGACCTTCATAAAACATCTGTAGATTGGAATTCAATCCTCATAAGTGGTCATGCAAGCAAGTAACATACATATAGTGGCCATACTGTGACAGATAAACAGTGTCAATACTTAGATAAAACTCAAGAGAAGAAACAGCCTTCTCCTCATGACTATAAAGCAATTACACTTCTGAGCCTGAAAACTTGAATTGGTTTTCAAGGTCAGTGACTCAAATGGAAAAGAAAGGACAGACCCATCCTGGCAACTTGTTGAAATACTGTCTTGAAAATGAAAATCTATTTAATCTCTCTTAAAATGAGCATGTCTACAGCCCAAGCTGGCAATGAACCAGCAGGCTGTTATAAAGAAGCTGGGTGGCTGCAGCACATGCGAGAGTGATGCACAGGATCCTGATGAGAAAGCGAGTGCCCTTCCAAATTTCTCAGCTCCACGAGTACCTCTGCCTACCAGCTTACAACAAGATGGTGTGGTAGGTCTGCAAGAACCTGCACATGGCCCTGCTGAACTGTGCTGTCCACATCAGATATCACTGCTTCCAAAACAGTGCAGTGAGAAGGACAGGGATGAGCTCACCCTCACACACTACAATGCCTGTACTCACCTAAGAGTCATCCACGTTTAAAACCATGGAATTACCATAAAAAACTGTAAGGATCCATAACCTAGCACAGAAACACGGCCATCCATGACATTAAGACATGGGTACCGCTCCATGTTAGCCAGACAGCTATTCCAAGTGAGTAATTTCTCTGACTGACATTGCTAAAGAAGGCAGAATTCAATTACCCAGGCTGAAATAGCATACAGGTTCAGCTGGATCTTTGGTGACCAGAAGTGTTTAGGGCTTTCATTTCATGTCTCATTCAAAAGATAAATGAGTACCATTCCAAAGATTAGACTGCCAACATAGAGAGAATGTCTCTTCAGAAAAAAATCAAATAAGAAAGGTAATTTCACACTTTCATATATAAACTTTACCATTTTGTTTGTCTCTGAAATGACTGATCTACTTAATAGATACTACATGCTGAAGGAAATAATTCAGATGTTGCACATCCTAACTAGTAGGAAACTCCAGCTATTGAACTGCCTGAGTTGCTAAATCAGAGGTTCCTTTTTAAAAGCAAGATGATTGATGTATTTAGGAAGAACTCTATTTCTGCAAATGTGAAGGACTGAACAGATTTTTATCATAACATTATAAAAAGTTTGAAAATAACTTTGACACACAGTTCCTGAAGGTTGAATATGACTGTTATTTTAGAGTTGCTTCCATCATAATGGAACTAGCAAAGGAAATATTCAACCAGAACCATACGAGTTTCCTTTTATGCTTCATACTTTCCTCACATTAAGAACAGTAGTATTTTAACAACTTGCATATTCTTTCTCTGGGGAATACAGGCATGAACAAAAGCCTAACAAAAGCAACAGGAATCTGCACAGTGAGTTAGTGAGCACTGAATCAGGTTTTAATGCCACACTTTCTAGGAGACAGATTGGTAAGCTTTTCTCACACCCAACAGGTATTACTCTATTGTTGTTTTTTTTCAGTATTTCACCAGGCATGTTATGTTGGATTATCCAGAAAAGTCTGCTGTGAAGGGGAGTCTTCAGGTACATCACATACTTTCTGCAGAGAACTGACACATCACTACCAAAGAGACTATGGATCATAAAAATGTTTCACCTGATACAGAAAAAGCCTGTGAGGGGAAAAGACAGTTTCTAAGGTTCCATATCAGCAAAACTTCCTGTTTCATTTCTTCTCTGTACATATACATGAGTACAGTCCTGAAGATAAACCTGTTTTCTTGACTCTGAATGCTGAATTTAATTCAGCAGATTCAGCAAAGGGTCAGCTCCTTTGGTTGTGGCTTCTTCACTGTAGCGTTGTACAATTTATGAAATCTTCCTGGAGCAGCCTGTTGAAAACCACGGGTGTTACTCTTACAAAAACAGATACTCTAAAGGATGGAAATTCAACAGAATTTTGAATGGTTACAGAGGCTATGTCAGTAAAGAGGGGATGGCACTACCTTCAACAAGGGTTTAACTCACATTTTCACCCTGACTCCTAAAGCAAAGTAATTGGATTACTTATCCTTATTGTACATAAGCTACAATCTACATAAGTCACCTAAGAAAATGATTTATCCCATTTTATTCACCTTCCAAGGATTACATGAATAGGGACATGATCTCTTCCACCAAATGTCAGCCCAATGAAAGCAAGTGGCTGACGCTTTTGTGGTGATTAATTCCTATCAACATGGGAAACAATCTTGCCCAAGACTCCCCCAGCTGTGTGTTCTCCCTCCCTTTTGCCCCTTCCAGCTCCACACAGTGTTTACAGGAGCTCAGAAAGTGGAAAAAAAGAGAAACGAGCTGTGCCGTGAATTCCAGGAAGAAAAATCCATCAAAGGCCAGGAGGCTTCTGTGGCTCTTTCCTGAAAATTGGGGCTGCGGGGAACATGGCGCAGGGTGTCCCAGGACACAGAGCTGGACATGGATCCCTCCTGGATCTCCTTGGCACCTGTGTCCCAAGCAAGGATGGTCCCAAATATCCTCCTGGATCTGTCCCAGGAAGGTCCCTGCTCCCTGGTGCAGGAGGGGAAGGGGTAGAGACAGCCCCACACTCATTCCACATACTCCCCCCTGTGCTGGCTTTGCCCCTGGGGTGCTGACTCCCACGTTCAGGGTGTCCAGCCTTGTTCCCATGGGGAGGATCCCTGGCAGCAGCCATGGGCACAACCAACTTTTGTGGAAGGGTAGGAGCCCTGGTGAGGGAGGGGTCTGTTCTGGGTGACCTGAAACTTGGCTCCAGTAAGGCCCGCAGGGAAAGTGTTTTTGCAGGTGCTGGGGTCCATCAGTGCTGGTCTCTTTTGAAACATCACCTCCTAAGGACACAGCAGCAGGCAATTCCCAAATGTCAGAAGCCAAGCAGGTGAGGCAGAAGGCTGGCTTGCCTGAACAAGTATCTTCTCTGGGAAAGAAGATGGAAAAGGAAGATGTGTACCCAGTGGAATCAAGGTCAGGAGAAGAATACAGACATGCTACTTGCCACTGCAGGGAGAAATCTGGTGAGGTGAAAGCTCAGCTGGAGATTAACACAGCCAGAAATATGGGACACAATAAAAAGAGGGTTTTCAAATATATTAATGGCAAAAGGCAATGCAGAAGTAACATTAGCCCCTTCCAGGGTGTGGATGGTCACCTCACAAACAGGGACAGAGACACAGTACCAGTGTTTAATGCATTCTTTGCCTCTGTCTTCAACATTCACCCCAACCTTCCCAGTGAAAAACACGTATTAAACCCACTGGACACTTCAGAGCCCAGAAGAGGGCAAGGCCGGCTCCGCAACAACCAAACCCCCCCGAGCTATCCACCACATTCCCATCCTGAATCCAAACCCAGCTCTGTGTCACTTACTGCATAGAAAGGAACCCTATCCAAGACAAATCCAGACCAGTGGAAACACTCAGACAGTGCTTTGGAAAAATCCTGATTTACTGAACACCTTCTGCTCCTCAGATCTGACTGGCTACCACATATACATTCGTCATCTTTGGTGGCCGTCTTGGGGCAGCCTCCTGGAGATGGAGGAACCTCCATAGCTTCCTGGGGCTCCTCTCTGCCACCAAGCATGGGGTATTCCCAGTTGGCACAGCATCCTGGGACCTGTGGGGTGACAACTGGCAGCTCCAATATACTTGCTGCTGCACCACTTGCTCCTCCTCAGAATGCTTCACAGGATCAGGCTGCGCTCCCATTTTTACTTCTGGGCTTTTCCTGGCCACATCAGAGCTGAGGAATGTGCTGGTGTGGTTGATATCCTGGGCTTCAAGGGAGCTGGGAGGCCTGTCCATGGGGTCACCGCTGTCCTCAGGCCAGCAGGTCTCACTGAGCCTCTGCGAGGGATGGAGATTTTGAGGAGTGAGGTGCTCTGAGGGAATGGAGACTCCTTGAAGGTGCTGGTTTTCCAAGGGCTGAAGGTTCTCAGAAACAGGAAGGCTGTCAGAAGGAGGGAAGCTCTCAGAGGGCTGGAAGCTGTCAGAGAGAACAGAAGTTCTTGGAAGGTCAAGGCTTTCAGAGCAATGCACATTCTCAGAGATGGGGAGGCTCTCAGAGGGAGAGAGCCCCTTGGAAGGAGAGAGGCTCTCGGAGGGCTGGAGCCTCTCGCATGGCTGGAGGCTGTCAGAGGCAGTGGAGGCTCCCGGCAGGATGGTGGATCTCTGACAGCCTGATGTTCTCAGACGGATGAAGGGTCTCTGATGGAACAAAATCCTTGAAAAGCTGGAAGCTCTCCCAGGGATGGAGATGCTTGGTGTGAGCAGCCTCTTGGAGGGATGGAGGCTCCGGGAGGAGCTGGGCGAGCCACAGCAGGGCAGGTGGCTTCGCTTCATCAGCTCCTCCAGTTCTTTCCACAACGCCTGCCACATCCCTGAATACAGCGGCACACGCGTCCCGTTGCGAGCCCACAGCAAGATCACCAGTTGCTGCAGCTGCTGGGCCACTGCCACGCAGGGCCTGCAGCTGCAGGGGCTGTCCAGGGGGCTCGCGGGAGCACGTGGCCGCTTGCGAGGGGTCGCCCGAGGCCTGGAGGACCCAGGAGCCACAGGGGCTCCTTGGCTCCTCCGTGAGCCTCTGGGCCGGACCCTGGGGCGCTTTGGCCTCTTCGGTGCCCGTGCATGCCGCCTCCGTGGTATCCAGTGGCCAATGGCCCACCAGACAGCCACGGCAGCCAGCAGCAGGGCAAGTGCAGTCATTAGGACGCCACCGTCACACATGGCTCCGGCACGTCCCGTCGCAACTGCACTGGCTGCTGTGGCTGCTGGCCCGCCTTATATAGCCACGGCACAGTGACCTCACAGTGCCGTGGGCCAGCGCAGCCCTGTGACATCACACCCTGCCTCACGCCACGCTCAGCCCCTTTGTGCTGCCACAGCCCCGCCTCACCCCCGTGCTCACCAGTGCTGCAGCGGGAGCAAGGGCCTCCCTATGGGCACTTGAGGCCTAAGGGCCTCCCTATGGGCACTTGAGGGCTCTCTGGAGCAGTGTGGGTGGAAGATTCTTGGCTAAGTAGGACACAGGGATGAGGAGGGGAATGACAACAGTGTCACCTCCTTGCTGGGAGAGCACAGGACATGGATTGTCCAATGGGACACTGCAAAGTCCTTGAGGAGGGCAAGCCCCGCTCAGCAGCAATTAAACCATCCCCTTCCTATCTACCATATTCCCTTCCTGAATCCAAACCCAGCCCTGTGCCACTTACTGGGCAGAAAATGGATCCTATCCCATTGAAAACCAGCACATCAGCCACTTCTTCACCCAGCACACCCTTTCCCAGCACAGCCCACAGCTGGACACCTGCTCCAGAAGAATCTGTGAGGGACAGGATCCAAACGCCTCTTAGAATCCTGAAATAGAACCTGCACTGCCTTCCCATTGCTCATGAGCCTGGTGACCTTATGGCAGTGGGATAATCAATCACTTAGACAGGAACTGCCCTCTGGTATCTCTCGCTGCCCATGGGTGATGTTGGCACTGTCCTTCCATCACTTCCCAGTAGTGCCAAGTAGGACCATCTCCACCATTTTTCCTGCTAACGAGATTAGATTAGCAGGGCTGGATTTTCCTGGAAGGTCCAAGCCCTTCCTGTGAAGTCGGATACAGCTGGAGAAGATTGAGCCAGCGTGGACCTCCTTGGGCTTTCAGGACCTTGGGTAGATGATTTAGGGGGCTCCTGCTTGGACATATTGGGATGAACCCCATCCAATGCCACAGCCTCATGGATATTGTTCTGGTCCAAGTTGTCCCCAGCAATCCCAAATGAAAAATCACTGTCCCTCGCACCACTGTGCCTCCCCCGTTGGACATCCATTGGCACCCAGAGAAGCCAGTGGTACCTGGCAGAGCCAGGATTGCAGGGACAAGGACACCGAGAACAGGTGAAAGCAGAGAGGACACCCAGAGAGCCGAATTCCCGCAGGATTCTGCCACCCTGAGTGGTCAGCTTTCTCCAAAAGGATGCTCGCCATGGCTTTGGGCTTTGCAGTCCTGCTGGCCCTGGTGGGCTGCACAGCCACAGAGGGCTGTGCTGAGTGCCAGGCAACGACAGAGAGCCGGGAGAAAGACCGTGGACAGGACACGGGATCCCAGTGTCCTCCCATCCCCAGTGTCAGCTTGCTGGTTGCATTTACTTCATTTGCTTAAAGTGTTCCTGTACTAGAACTTTTTCAGGGGAAAAAAATCTTACATTAAAAAAGAAAAAATACAGGAACACCAACTTTTTGTCAGAATTAAATACACAATAACCTGTACAACATTGGCATACTACTTTTCTCCATTCCTTTCACTTGTCAGGGTATTTCTCAAAAAGAAATTGGTTTCTTATGCTGGTTCTGATGAATGAGGCACATTTTCCATCACTACACCTTGATTAACTTCAATAAGATCACTCATGGAAGATGCTAGCATTCCCTATATTAAACTTCGGCGGAAACATGGCTCCACATAGTAAAATGCTCAGAGCTGTACAAATTTTCTTAAGAGACTGAATTCTCTACTCAGTTTGAACAGGAGCTTACTCCTAGATCAGCTAGTTAGATCAAGGAGTTAAGAATGGCATATTCATCATTGATACCTTCAAGTTACACAGATTGTTCCACACAAAAACACCATTCTAGATGCTCTTCTGTTTCACTAGAGCCCTTTACTATTCATTTCACCTAATTCAGTTGCACCAGATCCTAAGGGTTCCATTCAGGTGAAGTTCCCAATGAAGTCAAAAGGATTTCTGTGTTAAAAAATTTAAGTACCTCTCTATGCCTGCTTGAGTTTTATTGAGTCTGGAGTTTTATTTCTAGGTTATCAGCAAATTTAAATATTCATGGTTGATTCTCCAGTCCAGAGCTCGCTATTAATAAGAAAAAGTAAGGTGGCAAAGAGCTTATTAAACTCAGTAATGTTCCCTAAATACTGCCTGTAGCTGGACAGCCTGAGGTAGCTTTTATTCAGTTTTTAGCTCATCTACTACCTAATTCCAGTACTTCTCCACAGAATTGCTGTTTTTCACTGAGGTAGGCATCTGCCTGGAAAAAAAAGTTTTAAAAAAAAAGGCAGTTGCAATGTCCTGGCAAACTAAGTTATAAATTAGCATTACTGCACTGAACTCAAAAGCAGACTTGCTGGGTTTTTTTCCAATCACAGTAAAATGAGATGTCATTTGTAGTTAATTCACCATGAAGTTGGTATTTTAAAGCAACTCTCTTTTCTGTACAGCTCACATCACAAGGAAGGCTTCACATATGGAAACTTCTAGGTTGAAAAATGGAAATTTCATTACCATATGAATATTTCTATTTGCTCAAATACAAATATTTGCTCAGAATTTTGAACATTTTGTAGTTCTCTGTTTTCTTTAAATAGATTCAGTGGTGATTCTGCCACTTTAAACGAATTTAAATCCCACCGGTTGGGTCCTTAGAATGCAAAAGGAACCTGAAGGAGATATGCCTGCACACAAAAGGTGTGGGAGATGCTCCTGGTGATAAACTGGATGGATGCTAAGTCAGGGACTGAATACTCTATGGAAGGACCTAAGCAACACAGGCTCCAACAGAGAACCAATCCCAACACCCCAGTTTGTGCAAGGCTTCTGCACAAAATTTGGCCATATAGGCTCTCAGCTGTAGGAAGTTCAGCAGGAACACAGGGCTTTTATATTCAGAGTTCCGAGTTTGCTGCTGCTAAGTCTAAATGTAATGTTCCTCCTGTAGTACTTAATTAGAACTTATGGATGAATAAAAACAAACACTACGTAGCATCACCAGATACAAACAAAGAAAACAGGAACAAGCAAACCTCCCTTTCCCCTGGTGATTTCCAGGTGATAAGTACATGGCAAAGAGAGGTCCCAACATTTTTCTGCCTGTTTATCCAGGATAGCCTACATTCCTCTTCTCTCACCTAGGAAAGACAGGCACCTCCCCCCATCCTTCTTCACTAACCTGGGTGTTGGCTAAGCTGTTGTTCTCACCTTCTCACTCCTCTCTCCAGCTGCAATTGCTGTTCTTCAGGAACATTTTGCCTTTCTGAAATACATTATCCCAGAGGTGATACCAATGCCACTGAAGCGCTTGGCCTTGGCCACTGTTTGGGTCCGTCTTGGACAGGCAAAAATTCTGGCAGCTTCTCAGAGAAGCCTCCCTGCTCTCCCTCCCCTTCCAAAACTTTGCCATACAAACCCAATACATGGGACCACAAGTCATACAAATAATAAAACATTAGAACATTAGAACCATTTGTTACTCGTCAAGACATCATCTCGGGTAACATAGGAGATTAACGTAGTTGATACTCCTTTAATTAGAAACAAAGAAAAATACACAGACCCAAAGACCTGCACATAACAAATAAACTACACAGGAAGATAAAAATATTACTTAAAAATCCAACAAACCATTACCACCAACAAAAAAATGCCACCCCAAACCCCATGTCTCCTCAGTGTTTTTTCCTGGCTTTTAAAATCGAACTACTACAGTATATGAGGCAGAGTAAACACCGATGAGTTGTCTCCTCACATGATGGTCAGCTGGGTGGTGAAAAGTGTTCTTGGTCTGAGAGACTGACACTAAGAACAACCTTTTCTTCCATCAAGAGTTACATGCTGATTTGCAGACAGATGTCCCCTTGATCCTCAGAGACGATCTCACTCAGATTTTTCTAGTAAATATTCTTTGATCTATTCCCTGATATCTTTACAAATGACAGCTTTGTTTTTTCCATCACATTAAGATATCACCCCTTGCCATTCTGCAAGAAGCACTGCTGGGGCAAACGCTGCAAACAGCTTGGCAGCAAATAGAGCAGGACAACCTCAGCCACCTGGAACATCTGCCTTCCCTGGGTCTGTCACACCCTCAGGAGTGACATATCAACCACAGCCACTGCTCTCTGTAACCAGCTAAGCATCACCTGCTTCACCCCTCTGGCCTCGCACTACCCTGGCTTTGCCTCACCTTGAAATTAGAGGCTTTAGAAAGAATCTCATGCAAAGTCTTGTGCTCACAGCTACACAGCTGGTTTGTTTCCCAAAATAAACCTCACTTCGTATTTTACCAAAGATCATAGATAGGGAAAGGTAGGGAGTTTTGACATTTAGCTTACTGTACTCATGGAAAAATCTCTTTCTCTGCTCTGCTTTGGTTTTTATTTGCTCATTTTTAAAACCAGGCTCCTTGACTGAAATGTCTTTGATAGATACACACCTAAAGATTGATCCAGCTTAAGAATCAAAGAAATGGCACATAGAAATACAATTCACACACGTTTTCTGTAGGGTCCATGGGAATAGAGCATGTAGGGAGTTTGACCCAAAGGACTGCAGAAGTATATTCCAGATACATATTCCAATATATTCCAGAAGAAGCAATTTAAGAGTTGAGAACACAAAGAAATAATGCAGCTTTTTAGACAAAAACTGCAGGTAGAGCTGATTATGATGAAACAAATCAGCTAAAGACCTCCTCATTTCCATGACCTAATATCACATACCGAAGATGTAAAGCAGAGCAACATTTCATTACACACCTGTGAAATCAGTGAGGTGCTGAAGTATCCATATATAACTACTGCAATACAGCAAGTCTTGATTTATTTACTTGCAATATAATTAATAGGATGCAAAGCACATTTCTCAGCCACGGTACATACTGAAAAATGACCTCTCACCCCAATATTAGACAATTCTCCGCAGGCACAGCCCAAAACAGCATGGAAGAAAAAAACCCAAACCAGTAATTATCACATCCTGATGCTCTGCTGCCATGTCTTAGCCTTGCTTCCGTTTATAATCAGCAGGTAATTCTTTGACATCTCTCTGCCATTTTATGTGATGTGATAGCACATTTTCCAGTACTTTACAAAGACTGAACACACATGTACTGCTGCCACAGAAATATCTAACTCCGTGAGCCCCAGCCCACATAAAGCCCTTCTAATCTACCAGAAACATATTCCCCATTTATTGTACACCACTTCAGACAGCAGCTGTCACAAGACAGGAGAAAAGCTGTGGTGCATTTGCAATGAATCCATTTTGGAGGCAATGCTCTGCCATTGCCAAAAGCCCTCCTCCAGCCCCTGGAAAAATAATGCCCTTTCCTTTCTGTGCCCCTAGTTGGGAACCCGCTGCTTGAAACCCTTCTGCTGTTTCCTGCACATCACCCAAAAATATAATTTGTACAGACAGACAATGTTAGTAACTCCCACTGCCAGGCAGATCCCAGAGCTGTTCAGATGTATTTCTTAGACCCACGCACAGGACTCCAGCACATGCAGGCAGGTGTTCAAGGAATGCCTGCAATTTCCAGGCACTCAATCATCTGTTTATTCCTACCTTTGATATCACAGATTGTCCTGTCTATCTCATCCTCACCACTTCATCAGCAGCAGTAGTGACTAACACTCCATAAATACAGAATAACTGTGAACTTGTCCACAAAACCAGCATTAAAACTCCACTGACCTGTGGCTCATCCACAGACGGAAAAGCAGCTCGATGAATGATCTAGAGTTTTTCTCTTTTAAAGGTTGCAAAAATATGAGACAGATGGAAAATTTGGGCACTTGAGTTCATGCTGCCAGCCATTCTCACAGAGTACTGTGGTTTTACTCCTCTCTGCACACCAAAATCTCTCAGAAGCCTTTAAGAGGAATCCCTGCCAAGGATGCACCTGGGTTCAAGCCCACAGTGTTACACACAATTAAGGATGCCTATTTCCAGGTCAGCCATCATGCTGGAATCATACAGCAATGTCACTAAAAACTCCAGCATCAAAGGCTTCCAACACAAGTATCACAACTGTGTTAAACACAGTCAAATGGTAATGATCACAGAGATCACAGACTTCAGTCCGCGCCCACAAAACATTAAATGAACAAATGAAGAAGGGATTTGAAGACAGAATCAGATCCTAAACACTACAAAAATTTAGTTAGAAGCATCAAGAACATACTTAAAGAAACAGCATTATAAAGAATGGATGGAGAGACGAATTACTCAACAGCATCTATGAACATTAATTTTCAGTTCACCTTCAAAAAGGAAGGATAGCCCCACAACTGTTATGATGATTTCTCATGTCAGCTAAAGCAACTGGCAAGAGGTAATTCTTCTTAGCAGCATGCTGAATTATGTATCTGTACATAAGCCTTAAATGTGTATTTTAATTTCACCTGAGTAAATTACCGGTATAAATCCTACCCTTCTCAAATATCTCTGAATTTTTAATTAACCTAATATCATAATTTCAACCAGGCAGTCAGAAACGATGAGTAACATATGATTCATATTCAGAAGTAAACACACCAGCTTTTCAACAACATTTCTAATTACTGGCTCATTTTACCCTTTACATGGCATTGAAGCCAATTTGGGTCATACTGTTTTTAGCTGGTGATGAGTCCTTTCAAAATACTCACAAATAATGTATAAGAAGTTGCTGTGTTGTCAGTTTGAAGGACATTTTCAAATGCACTGTAGCAAACTGAATACATTACCAAAACAGATCATTTTACTCCTGATACTCCTCACTTCACTGTGAGCTTCCACTAGACAAGGTTTTTCCAAGAACATTTAGGCTTTGATTTGAAGCGTTGCCCCACCATCTCATTGTTTTTGGTCTGTGTCATAATGACTGAGGGAGTGGTACCATATACTAAATAAAACAAAGTGCTTATTTCTAATGTTAAAGACAACAGGGGAACAAACAAATACAGAATTTGAATACTTAGGTGCACTTTAAAAACTGCAGCAAACAGCAGTAAGACTATGAGGAAAGCCTTCATTGAACTGCCTCCTGTCCCTGAAAGTACTGCATCTTTTAGGAGTGGTCAGTGAAGCAAAAGGAACCCTGCTTCAAAGGTGGTTCATCACCTCTCTACTCTGAACATTTTGTTTGGCCAGGACAAGCACCTTCAGAAGGCTGGAGCTGTTCTCACATAGATCTGACGTGCACTTAGGCACTGGAATATGCATATGACATGAAATGTATATGCTGAAGTTTTCAAACCCTCCAACACCACTAAAATGCGACAGATTCTCATACACAAAGCCCTGTTCATTCTCAAACCAGCTTGGATGTCAGATTTCTCAAAGTTAGCATCATTATCTTGATTTGTAGCATACTAGTAAACTCTATACATCTTCAAAGAAAAAAATAAACTGACTCCTGGTTCAAGTTGTATAGATTTTATTCACAGAAGCTATCTCCTTCTGACATCTACCTCTAAATTGCTTGATATAATGAGAGTACCTTACCTGCCATGCTTCCTTTAGTTGCTGTGCTAACTCATATTGTAGATCAAAACAATACAAAAGACATGAAAAACACAGGAGTCAAAAATGGTTATGTCCTCCATTTATCAATTTTAAACCATCACTTCAACAATTTAGAGAATCTGTGCTCCAGATATGAAAGTCCTTTTACAGCTATAAGAAGAAAGAATGTTCTTAGATCCCTGGGTGAAAGAATCACAGGCAGAGGAGCTGAAATCGGGCCTGAAGTCCTGGTGGGTGGAGCTCTGAGGGAGGAATGTCCTGCATTATTTCCCCATGGTATTGCCAGTACTTACTGCTGAATGGCAGCAGACTTTGGAGGTTTTTTCCCATTTAAAACAAATTACCCAAAGGCTACAGGCAAAAAAAAATTAGGTACTCAGATTTATTCTAGATGAGATGAAAATATTAATGTCCTAGTTCATTCTTAAATAATCATAAACAATGCTGACAACTAGAAACTATGGGCTTTTAGTACACAGTGATTTGGCTACATCCTTGAAAGTATTTAGCAGTTTTCAAAAGCTACTTAAAGCAGATTTATTGACAACTGGGCTTAAGTGACTTTAATAAACACACAAATTACTGCACAATCACTGGGTTACAAGTGGTTCCACTAATTTAACTGTAAAAGTTATTTCTCTGCTTTCATTTTTTTTCTTCCTGAAAAAAATCACCAATTATAACCTCATCCATACTACAGCATACAACCTGCATTAACAATCCACTTCATATTCAAAAATAAATACAAGTGCAAACAGTTAATTAACAAACATGCAGTGCAAAAAACTCCCATCATCGAGTTAGTTAAGTGACATATAACCTCAATAAATACAAACAAAAACAAAATCTCAAATCTGCTATATAACGAAACTGGTAAGAGTCACAGATGGAGTTTGGTGAGATCCCTTCCTCCTCATTTACGGGTGACAAGGAACCAGTGCTTTGTGAAATGAACTGAAAGGTGGAACTGAGGTTGTCAGAAGCAAACCATGAAACAAAAATCTGGGAACAGGCACAATCTAATCATGACTAGTGAGATATCTTTGGATAGGCTGTGATTCTATAAAGACTGTGACTTAGAAACAAATCCAATCTTAATAATTCAATAGCTTGAAGTAAAAGCAAGCACCCAAACTCTGGTCTAATTTGCACAACAGATTCAGTATAAGCAGAAGGAAACCTTGAGCTTGCACTACAGGAAACTGGTGGAACAAATATTTTTCATTTGATGTCCCTTCTAATTAACTAAAAGTGCATGCTGGAAGCAAAAGCAGATACACCCCTGATAAAATTCAACATGGAAAGTTTTAGGCAAGACTAACTTCCAGGGAGGAAAAGGCAGAAATAAACAGTCATATCTTCAATGGAGAGAAAATACCAAGCAGAATGAAAGAATGGAAAGTAATTACCTCTTCCACATATCATATTCCTCATTACCAAAGAAGATGTTTTTCAGTAAAGCTTTACCTTTCTCACAATGACTTCCTGTGAATCCAGAAGGGCAGAGACATTTGTTGGGGGCTACACAAGTTCCACCATATCTGCACCCTTCTTCACAGAATGCTGAAAGAAAAAAGGAAAATGTGGGTAATACTCTTCTCTTTTTTTAACATGTATTTGTAGGATAATAAGAAAAACTTCTAAATTCTAAGCAACTAACAGAATTCAGCACATTAAAATTCAGTCCACCTGCAAACACAAAGAGAACTCACTAAAATGACAAGAGCAAAAATCTCAGATTATACCGTAGGCAAACCACCTCACCAATAAAAGATGAGTAACCATCTGGAAGAAGAAGAGAGGAAAAAATACATTGTATGATTTTAATGGGGCTGATCATCTTTCAATTATACCAAATATGCATATGACAACTATAATGCTCTAGTAATCCACAGAAAACAGGGTGGTCAGATGGTGTTAAATACTGTGTTCCTCACTTCTTGCAAATACTGCACTGAAATGTCTGTAAACAAGTAGCATTTTGCTTTTTTAATTTTTAAGTGTAAAGTATGTTTTGTGGAATTAAGAAATTAAATAGGGAGAGGATCATGAATGAAAACATCAGAAGGGCTCAACTCCAATATAATGCCTCTACTGAGATGGGATTCCTGATGGAGCAATACTGAAGTACTTTAGAAGTGTATCTGACCAATAACTCGGATTTGAAGCAGCTGATGGATCTCATCACTGTGAGATGTCCCTTTTGCTCACAGCCAGTTTGGCAGAAGTGTGCAAGGAGGCTGCTTACTGTTTACTGTTACCCATTTTTATTTCTTTTTGTCGTGTGTGGGCAAGTTGTGGAACTGTGGTCAGAGGAGGAGAAGACAAGCATCAGGACATTTCCCTACTTTGTACTGGTGACTTCAGTAAGATCTTTGCTACAGCTGAGAGCAGGCCCTACACCCTGACACACTCCCTGCCCCCCAATATTTATTAAACTTCACAAGTGACTGAGTGGGTTTGACTGCACTTATGAGAGAAGTTGCAATTAATATTTAAACAGCAGCTCTCTGCATCTAAGCTAATAACAGATTTGCAAAGTGTTTCCTGCAAGCTAAAATCACAGATGGAGTGTTGGCAAAGAGATGTTACAAATGCTATGAAAAGGCTTAAAGTGCTAGATAACAGAAGAAATGTTTAAGATTTATTTTCCAATGCACTAAAAAGAAAAATAAAGTGAACAGAGTTCTAGGCATTAAAAAGAGTCTTTTGCAATTGTTAACCACTTAGAGGCAAAAAAGCACATCATTGTATCTTGTGACTAAACTGACAGACACGTCTGTCTGACTGTAAATATATAATTCATAGCATGCCATACTATTTTATGGAGAAGAATGCTAAAGTGCTTTAGAGAAGACCACAGCAGAACAACATCATAAGTGCTCCTGGAGCAAGGCAGTGGCGTGGAGAAAGCAGAGTCACACTTCCTCCTCATCAATGCATGCACTCCATATGGGAATCTTCTAAAATATATCTATTTTGGAAACAGCCAATTTCTGAATGAAAATAAATACGGTTTAAAAGTAGCTTTTTTTATTTTTGCATATAAATATTTGTAAGAAAGCATAAGTGTGCAGAAAGCTGGAAGTACAAGTATGAAATACAACTCAAAATATATAAAACCCATGATGAGACTCAAAACCAGATCTCTTGAAACAATGTTTACTCACTCCTAGCCTCAGCATCCTCAGAGAAGGTGTAAGTTAAATTCTACACCTACATGTTTTCTGGTTTGAAATTGCAAGTTAACAGAGACTTTTGTGAAGTAGTAATAAATTTCTGCACTACCTCAAAAGAAGCAGAATCTGTGGCAGAGCTGATATAAAGGAAAAAACAGAGAAAAATATTGGCAAAAAAGTGAATAGTTCTTCTTTAATATATCCCACATTACACTGGAAAAGAACTACATGGGGATCTTAAAAGAATTCGTAAAGGGCATGAAAAAGAAGATGTTTATTGTCTATAGCAATCATGCATTTCCACTGAAAGTCATTAGTGCCGATAAGGATAGGAATGTAAGAAGCCTTCAGTCAGAGCTCTCATCAGCTTTCTTTGCCAGAATAATGGGTACTACCAACTTAGCAACTCAGTGAAACTTCTGCTTCTTCAAACAAATCCTACGAGGAGGTCAGCAGAGTAAGGTGGTGGTTTCTTCTGTGCTCTTTTAAGATTTCTAGAAGGGAAAGGCTTATGAGACAGGGCTGGTCATGTAAAAGATTTTCCCCTTAGAACTGATGTGTTATGTCAGTGCAGCAGCCAGGTCTTGACACCCACAGGCACAGCCAGGTGTGCCTTTCACATCTGGGAGAAAGGCTGGGCCAAAACGTTCTCCCTCTATCCCTTCCTACAACTATCCCTCCTCTATGCACATTCAAACGTGCCAGTACATACTTGTTGAGGAATCTGAAACGTCACTATCCTTGTATGTCACATCTTAGCAAATTACAGGGCAAAAAAACCCCAAACCACACTATTTGTTCAGGGACTCCCTAAGGAACTGCTGCACTACAGGCTGCTGTGAGAAAGGACTCTGTGCTGCCCAGGAGTTACCAGGCACCGGCTTGTTACAGAGGTGTTGCAGGATGAGGCTGAGCAAGAAGCTGAGCAATGGCTGCAGGAGGAAAGAATTCAACTCTCCTTTTCAATTTTTGTAGATGCTGAAAGATCCTCCTCAATACAGACTAACTGCGCCTGCCTTTGTTGCTCAGGCTTTGGTGGATTTGTGGGATGTGGTTCATTCTTACATTTTTGAGCAAGAGAAGAAAACCCCAAGGAAGAGTGCCGGCATTATCCTGCTGTTTCCCAGATGGCTCTTCTACAAACCCTCTCATTCCTGCATTGTAGGCCTGCAGGAAATAGAACATCAAACCCACGAATCTCAGAATATAGTTAAAAAATCAGACTAAAGGCTACTCGTCCTTAGCTGCTAAAAAAAGAGCACACAGTTCTATATGCAGTACTGATAGCACTACTCTGAATATTAAAAATGCTCAATACCTCTAATAATAGGTTTCAATTACATTTCAATATACAGTTTCAGTTCCTAGCAATTTTACCCAACTTCACTCATTTGAACTCTTTTCTCTAATAGCTCTGCCTCTGGCTGAAGCCTTTTAGAACATTTTCTCAAAATTAATTCATTTCCAATAATGAGATTTTTCCTTTACAGCATTAGCAGAAGAAATTAAATAAAATCTTTACATCCCTTCTGTACTTCTGCCTTATGGACAAGAGGATCCAACAGGGAGCAGCTCAGTGACTGAGAGGGAAATCAGCTGGAGTGCCCATGCCTTCCTGAAGCTACTTGCTTTGGGGCTCATGCTTTATGTTATATGGGCTCTAGGATACAGATTTCCACTGTGGTTTGGACCCCTCAAAATTGAAAGTCGATTTGGAGGGAATGGAACTACCAACACCACAGAATCTGCAGTTATAAATCTTGATTGCAGAGTCCCTCCTACTCAAAGTTGAAAGACAAATCATGGCTGGATCAAATACAGATAATGTATTCCCACAAGTAGATCCTGTCTCTGAAATTATTTGCAGGCTGGCAAGCTTGATAGAAAGGAGAGTGGTTACTGAATTTGCCATAAAGGTTTTATCAGGAAAATAAAGTGAAGATGCCATTGGGGTAAAGTCTACACAAGTAAACTTCCATTGTTTAAAGGCTCATTCAGTATTCTGTATGTAAAAGAAACAATCTATTGATTTCAGGAGGCTTCTGCCAAAGTGAGCAGATCTCTCTACTGCCAACAGATTTCTTCCTCCAAAATAAAAGCCTGTATTATATAAAGAGTCTTCCTAAATAGACATCATTTCTCTGCAGAGGAGGGATTTTATTTTTGATGCACATCCTCTTTGATGATGAATCTGTAGAGAACAGAAACAGCCAAAAATATAAGTCTGCTGATACGTCATTTTTGTGATGATGTTGGAGGAATGGGGGAGTCTCACTGCAGAGTTCCACAAAGAGCAGCATGAAAGCACCATGCTCCCAGACATGCACAAGCTGCATTATTCTGATTTTTGTAGGCAGCACAGTACATTACCTCACTGGGCTACTACAGGAAAGCAAAAACTGCAGCATGGAACCCTCAAGTCGAGCAAATACCTCTCACTTCCAAGTGTAGTACAGTAGATACTACAAAACATTTATACTGGAATATATAAAAATATTTTAGTCTAAGAAAATAAATAAATAAAGCCAAATACTTGCCCTACAAATTTAAAGGAATGTTACTTGACTCTGAAGAGATACAAAGGTCACCTTGCCAAATAAATCATATATTAAATATTATTTTTTTATGTACTAAATGGCTGTGAAAGAAGAGGCATGCAGGAAAGGCAAGGAAGAGGTCAAGCACAGACTGCCTGGATGAACAAAAATATGCAGCTTTGGAAGAGAGATGGGCTCGGGTAACCACACAAGGAATTTGATAATCAATTGATGGAAGGAGCACAGTTTCATTAGCTGATTGGATTTACTCAGACAAGTACACAGAGGGGTGCAGTTGGTAACAATCCAACTCTGTCAGCCAAACACCAGAATAATCGGATGACACCAGTAGCTCAGGTGGGTTTAGAGGACAGCTGAGAACATGAAGAGAAAGCACACAACCGAAAAAAGGGAGCAGTAGAGGCTCTGCTCTTTTCCTCTGTACTCAAGTGTGACGCTATCGTCTACAAAAGTACAAAACTTTTTGGTTCAGTGAATTACATCCGTTGGACACAGGGTGCAGCTTATTTCACACACACAGTCTGCCAAATGCCACTGGACTCCTTTTACAGCTGGCTGGACTCAGAGAAGGACAAATCTGGCAGGAATGAACTTTGGGTAAAAGAACTGTCCTGGAAAATTTTCTTCCCATGTGTTGGAGCAAGAAGGGGAGTGTGGGTCAGCCTGGCAGTCAGAATGCAAACACACCTGAGACTGGATGACAAACCCTCAGCTGGGCAGCTCTCACTTCTGTGAGGGCTTCCAACCCAATTTATGCTTCCGATTTTATGTGTCGTATGTAGGAGGGTTATTCACTTCAGGAACAGCCTATAAATCTCAGGTCTTCTATCAGCTGATTGTAAAGATATTATTCCTGAATTATTTTTCTAGAAATTTCACATAGAAGAGGTACTTTGCAAACGTAATTAGCATAATTGCTGCCGAGTGTAGTTAAAATTCCAAATCCTGGCAGTACAAAATGTGTATGAGAGCTAAGTGTGAACAAAGATCAATGAAGTCAGAATTTAGGTTTAGAGATGGGGATTTTTCAAAGCACTCAGAAAAGCACTAAGGAATTCTTCCAATCTGGCAGGCACAGTGAAAGATGGAAAAAAGAAAAGTCCTTGGTAAGATTATAAAGAATAACAAATACATCAGGAAGAAATTATGTAAAATATATTGAATACAGGCATACACACATACTGTGTGTTATTTTGTGTGTCTATGTATACATTTGCATGTTATATAATATTTATCAAAGTGGTGAACTAATATTTTAGAGTTTGTCACTAGGCTATTGCAGCTGATGTAGCAGTGAATCTTTTCAAGTTCCCAGTGCTCTGTCACACAGCACTTGCAAAATTAAGATTTAGGTGAATTTGGAAGGCTGAGCATATCTCTCAGCAGGCTCTGAACTCTGAGCAGTGGGCCCTTTCTTTACTGTTATATGATGCTAAATTCTCCTGGTGCTTGCTGTTTTGCTTGACTGATATGTAATCAAGCTGTGGCCATTTGTAGGCGAGCAGCAGGCCATTCATCTGGATGCTTTCAGGGTGGGCTCAAGTGCTGTTTGGCTGGAAATGCTGAATTTATTTGAAAAATGAAACCTATACTCCTTAAAATTAGTACAATGAATCACAGTGATAAATACTAATAATTTCCTCTGTACTACCCCAATAATGGAGCTTACTTTTGAATGCAAGTTACCTACCCTGATGAATACATTTTCACCTAAAATCTTCTCTAAATGAACAAACAAGCCATATTTAATTGAATAAATTCAGAAAGCATATTGATTAGACAGAATCTGCCCCTTCTGCTCTACTGGTAAAGTGACATATACAAAACCCTTATTAATGCCAACCTTATATTATGGCTCCGAGGACAAATATGTGACAATTTTCAAAAATATATTTGAAAAAGATCAATAGAAGCAGTAAGAGACAAAAGCAATATAATAAAATTTGTCCTGTGATGTATTATGCTTTTGAAAGTATCTCTCACATCCCCAGATGATTCTGTGCTAAATGAATATTCTTGTTGCCATTTTACTGCTCTGCTTCCTCAAGGCTAGCTCTTCAATATTTTTAGTGCACCATTTTAAGCCAACTGCAGCTGCCTCTCTAGTAACCTAATAATAAGCATGACAAAATAGAGCAGAATGCTTCTTCCACAAACCAACACAACATCATCCTTCAAAATTCAAGTCAACAGTTTAAACTGCAAAACCAAACTGAAATTTACTTTGAGAAATGACATGGCACACGGTACTATTGCAGTTTTCCTTTGCATCACATAAATGTGCTTATTATACTCCCTATTAGTTTTAACAAATGGGTATAGAATAATTTATATTTACAAATCTAATACAGTTTCTTCAGAAATCAGTAATGCTCAACAAATCCTAAGTTAAAGAAGCATATTTCAGAAGCACAACAGAAGCATTTTCTCTGGCCTGATCTATTGTCACAACCTTAGAAAGACATTGCTTCAAATCTTGTTGAACTCATTGAAAAAGACCTGAACTCGATAACAGCACATGCAACCTGAGATCTGCTTGGCCGCAGTGCAGTATGTGGAATATTCAGACAACATTAAAATAATTTTCCAGCAACCTACATTTCAGAGATCTCTCATTCCAGTGTTCCAATCCATACAAGCACACTCTGTAGGTACATTCAGCAGAGCAGAACAGCTGGATTACCCCTAATGCAACACACACACACTTGGAAATCACTTTTTGCCTTGCCCTGTAGCACTGACAGGCACCCTCAGCAATAAAACACAGGCCTGGTTACCAGTGAGAAACATTCTGTCTCAATGGGAGAGATTTACTCTATATTGCTAAATAAAAATTTATCCAAGCACCCTCAAATAACCGTGCATTATGAAAAACACCAGAATGCTCAATAAGTGTAACAAAATGCCTACAATGTTAATAAAACACTGTATTATGGTAATTCTCTGTATGAGGAACACTATCTTTTGAAATTGTAGGGAAACTTTAAGAAAGCATTTTCAGTCACGGCTGGAAGTGAGGATGCTGCTTGTGTGCAATCATAGCCTCTAAAATCTTGCATTCAGCAATATTTTTTAAAGGTTGCTGGTACCTTATTGCAAGCATAATTGAATCTGGGAAAAAACCTTTGTTTTGATAGCTGCACAAAATATGCAATAGCAAATCAGGAATTATTGATAGCACTTAACTATCTGAAGGTGACATTACTAGGAGGGAGAAGGTGAATATGGGGGGGAAAATGGCAATGGAATTTTCAGGGATGTAAAGGCAGATAATTTACAAAAACATTTAGAGACCTTGAGCTCTTTCTTTTTAAACAAGGACATTAAAATTCAGGTGTTCTCTCTCACTGTCTTACAATTATACTTATGCTGCAAGTAACAGCTACAGTGGTGTCCCTGAAAACATTTTCTAGTGGGTTTTCCCATCACCTTTCAAATCTCACTCACTCTGCCAAGACACACCACTCAAAACAAAATTTCCTTTTTCAAAACCAGATCCCATTCTATTGACCAACACCAGAAGGATGGGAATTGTCTATTCCAGACATCAGAGTCCCCTGCTTACACAACAGGAAGGACTTCAGTAGGTGAAACTTTCAGAGCTCCCCCACAACCCCCTCCAGCCCTCCCTCCTTATCAGCAGAGATGCCATGTTCGATACAGACATTTCCCCATTAAGGAACAGAATTAAGAGTTAATCTCAATTTACAGAATCTACCTTACCTTGCAGTCTCTAACAGATAAAGGTCTGAATTCACTAAAGATGCTGCCAAGAAGGCAATCAGGAGATGAAAAGCCCTGGATCCCATAAGCAATGCCCCAGGGCATTCTGTCTGGTTCAGATCAAGTTTGTATAAGGCAAAGAAAGAGTAACAAAGAAAACAATGAAGAGGGGTTGGGGAGATGGAGAAAGAAAGATTCAAACACAGTGCTGAAACATATCACACTAAATAATGAATTCTCTTAGGTAGGTCTGGAGAACTTTTGCCCTCCTACACCTCCTCTGACCTTTGCAGCTGATGGATCAAAAGGAAAATACAAATAACTATTAACTGGACACAATTAATCTCAGTTCTTATCTGCACTTTAAGTTATAAACCTTTTCAGCAGCTAAAATATCACCACAATAGCAGATTCTTCTCAAAACAACAAAAAAAACCAACCAAAAAAACTCACAAAACAAACAAACAAACAAACAAAAAAAGAATTTTTTTTAAAAAAGGTCTATTTTTAGCAATTATTTTAATTTTCCCAGTGGCAAAAGACATGTTCATCTCAGTACCTGGATTTACCTAAAATAATCTTACCAAATTAGTTTTATCCATTAGAAATGAGAATAAGCTTCAATATTTTGGCTTCTCAAAGAGACACCAGATTTTTCAACAGGGAAAAAAGAAGCCTTGAAAAGTTATATTCTTCTCACCGTTCCAGAGAAATTTCAGTCTAAAGGCAGAGATTGCTTTTGCTCAAGCTGGTGTGACAGCAGGTGTTACACACATCACCATCAGCTTTATAATCATCATAATACGTTGCTTTTAAATAAATCCTTTCATCTCAAGCTTTTATACATTATGAACAATTAAGCCTTACAACCCCCCAGTGAGGAAGATGTATTAAGAGCCTGAACCTGCCAGACACTTCTACAGAACAGAGTTAACTACAGAAATATAATTTAATAAAGAACGCATTTAACAAGGAAGAGCAGAAAAGCAAATATAATCTTTGTGTGTATAATCTTTGAATGAGCCAAGAGCATTTTGGAAACCCAAGGGGCCACCCTCTCTGCTAGTGTCAATTAGTAATCTATACCAATTTACACAGTGCCTAAGAAGTTACCCTCTAAATTCTTGGAGCTACAAGACTCCAAGGAGCACATCACTGTCACTGCTTACAGGAGCACACTGCTGACTTGTGTTTTTGCATACACATGTCATCGTGCAAGTATTTGACCTGATATCTAGAAAACGTGCACAATGCTGACTTGAGGTTTTGCAACCTCTTCCCATTCCCTCTACTCTGTTTGTATTTTCTGTAGAGAACTGAGTAGTAACATGCTGGGAAATGTCAAACCAAAAGGAAAATTATCTACATTTGCTTTTTTGAGAGCAGCGACACCTTGGTCACCGATCAGACTTCAATGATTCTGCATCAGTGCAACTCCCACTTTTGCTGTACAGGCCCCAGCACAGTATCTTGAGCCTCAAAAAACTAAAGTAATGAAAAATCTCTACAGCTGGTTTCAGCATGCTTTAGATTGCACAGGAGAAGTTTCTTCACCCGAAGGGTTGTCAGACATTGGAACAGGCTGTCCAGGGCAGTCACCATCCCTGGAGGGATTTGAAGACATGGGAATGCAGCGTCTGGGGACACGGTTAGTGCTGGGATGGTCAGCACTGGGTTAACAGCTGGACTCCAGGATCTTGCAGGTCTTTTCCAACCTTAATGACTTTATGGCTCTGTCACAAGTGCTGGAACTTTCCAGAAGCACGGCACTCAAAGCTTGGAATGTCTGGCCAAAATTTTCTTTCCCAACAATATGCAAAACACTCCAGATAGTGTTTGTTTGCCTCCCAGACAGATAACAGCGCTTCAGGAGCACCATGGGACAGATGCTGCATAGATTTTTTTAGTACTTTGGATTCATTTAAGATGATATAGTTCAACATAAATTTGAAATATCTTTCTTATGCATTAGTCTGCAAACAGTACACAGTTTAGTCTCAGTGTGGAAAAAATAAAGCACCATAAAAGACAGCTGTAATCCTTCCATAAAGTACAGTGTGCGTTCCTAATGGAATATGATTTCAAAACATATTTCCAGTTCCACCTTCTTAGGATATCACGTTACAATGTTTAGTTTGCAAAAACAGGCTACAGGAATGCTTCCTATATTTCTTGGCAATGCAACATTTAATTTTATGGTGCATAAAATGCATTTCTCTTAACAGATGTATCGGCTCCCTGATATCATGACTAAACTGCTTCATATCCATAAATGTTATGTGGGGAACTAGCGAGGCTATGGCATTTATTTTTGTTGTTGTGGAACACACTTCTGCTTGCTCCTAACATCCTGCTTTCCTGAATAACAACAAATTTAGCTTTGACTGCTCTTAAGAGATTTGATCACATGCATGCCATATATATCCTTTCATACATTTTGTGATTATGCACAAAAAGTGTCCCAGCTATGCATTCTAAAGTGCATAAGAACTACAAGGCTGTTTATAGATGAGAAATTACTACAACAAATAAATTTTTTTAAAGTGCAATATCAAGATATTTCCCACAAAATGGAATTTAGCCTTTGGCTTGTCAGAGGTTAGCCCCCTTCCCAAATCTAGGTTAAACATCCCATTTAATCATGTCCTGTCAAAAAATTTAGATTTTGCTCTGCATTGAAAAATTCTAGGATGGAGAAACATAACTGCAATATTTCCTAATTAATTCAGGGAAAGCCACGTGTGTATGTTTCACAGTTGAGAACAAAGGCTGTGGGGTCCCACCAGAGCCACACAGCAGTCGCGGCTCAGATCATCCCCGCACGGATCCTACAGACGTCCTACAAACAGTAAGGCCCAGGAAGTGATCTGGAAGAAGACAAAGGGTCAGTTGTATGACCTGATTTGTGGAAATTCTTCCCTATATAAGATGTGATATGAAATAATATTAAATACAGTAAGACTCATTTGATTGTTGGCTTTTTCCAGTTGCCTGCTGTGACTGGCTTTGATAAAGGACAGTGAGGTATTTTTGAAAACCACTGCTCTTTCTGCTCATGCATGTTTCTGTTCTCAATATCCTCATACTGGGATTTTCTGCAATCTGGTAACAGCAGATCTGGCAGATGATGAGCTCCTGACTTTATAAAATACAATCTTAATAGTCCCCAGTCCTGCCCTCCGATGCAGCTTACTGGATCTTTGAGAGGCTCCACTAAATCATCTAAAAATAGTTTCCAAAAACATATTCTTTGAATCTGCAAGTATCATCCTAAAAGAACAAGCAAACAAGCTCCACAAAGTGTGTCTTCTTTGAAACAATCACAAATCATAGGAGTAACTTTTGTGAAAATTAACTTTACTGAAATACTGCAGTTCAAGCATAAACAGACAGCTACAGAGGAAACAGATGAAGACAAAATTAAAATTATTAGATTGAACTGCTGATGCAAAGGCATCTCAAATATTTCAACACCATGAGCAACCAGGACCTGGACCAGAAAAGAAACTACTTCAGGCCATGTTTATTTTATCTATCAACTGTAAACTATGGTAAATGAGAATTTGCAATGCAATGGCCCATTATTTTGATACTCTTGTTCTTATTAAAACGTCACTCACCAGATATAAGAAACAAAACAATGCTGTGTCATAATTCAATGAAATAATCAGGAACATAATGCACTGTAGTATATTTTCTCATGCAGTTCCTAGTCTTCATGTGCCTTACTGGAAATCAGCCGGTGCAGGTGACTGTGTATCGGAACAGGCAGCCCAGAGCGGGTCTGGAGTCTCCCTCACAGGATCTGTTTCAGAACCATCTGGACACCATCCTGTGCCGTGTGCTCTGGGATGATCCTGCTTGAGCAGGGGTTGGAACAGATAACCCACCGTGGTCCCTTTCGATCCTGCCCGTTCTGTGATTCTATTTCCAGTTACATAAGTGTGAAGCTGAAAATATGCCTGATAATGGCAGGTAGAAAATAAAAATGAAACACCACAAGTACTTAAGTAATGTATTGCTTCACTAATACAAATTCCAGAAGACTAAAGGAACTTTTGAAATCTCTTCCTCTCCATTCTAGTGAAAACAAAAGTCCTGAAATCTTAAACCTCAAGTGTTCTCACACAAATGGCTACATACAGAAGCAATTTCTGTTTAAAGACACTATTTGAGTTAAGATTTGACTTTTAAAAAAAGTATATGGTTTCACTGAGCAGCACTCAAGTGGTCATTTCTAACGTATACTGACAAAACAAAGTCAAATTGTGGGGAAAAGATACTCACTGAACAGCTCTGTGAAACTTTATGCACACTACTGTTACATTGCTGCTGTTTTGTTTTTTCAGAAAAAATCTCCCAGTAAAATTAAGAGGTGTGTCCAACACGATCAATAATAGCAAAAAGAAAATAAATCTCTTACAGTGTACATAATCAGTCATTAATAGCAAACAAAACTACTGCTGCTGGATAGCACCAGAATAATGATGGCCTGTTGCTGTATAAACAGAAAACTTGAAATAAAAATATAAACTGGACAGAAAGCAAGCTTCCAGTTAAAATTACTATCACTCCTGTGCACTGCAGCCGACACGTCGACATTTCAGAAGCTGACATTTCATTATCAGACCAGAAATCTGGTAATTGTACCAGCCCCAAATGGGCTTAAAGAAAGTAATGGGCAGCAGCAGCAAACCTGTACAGGAGAAATCTGCTGCACAGGAGCGCACAGCCTGACAGGCTTGTGCTTCTGAAAGGTAATCCAGAGCCTGAAGTCATCTATTTAACCAGGAAATAGTTAGTGTCAGCAACAGGGCAAGATTCTGCAGACTGCCCTGCCTGTAGTGCGCTGCCACAGACTCCCACATCCATCTAAAATAAACCTTTTAAATTGTAGTCTCTATGGCACATTAGCCAGCACAGTAATTCTCAAGCTCCAGGGGGCTGGCAGAACATCAAAAGCTACAGGGCAAGATAAAGACAGTTCCTTTCTTACAGTGGAGTGTCAGATACAAATAATACTGGGGGTTTGCTATGTCCATGAAAAAGCTCTGCTTTTCCAGGATCCACGACCCCATTTACTCAATTGACCAGTGTAAGGGTATTTAAATACACGTTAAAGACATTAAGCAGCTGAATGAAGATACTTAAGAAAGAATTGATTTTTGTTGTTTTCATAAGACATATAAAGGAATAAGATACTTCTGTATCAGTTAGACACTCAAGGGAATTCAGCCTAGGTCATTCACCTATTGTTTTGTATTTTGTTATTGAATAAATCAACAAATCCAGCACCACAATACAACTTTCACAGTGACTTGGATCTACCTCTGTTGTGCCACTGAGGAGGTACTTCAGCGAAATGGAAACATTTCTCAGAGCTCTGGATGAAGTTTGGTGAAGCACATGAGATTACAAGATTTGCCATGTGCAAACTTGTAAGAAATCAGAGTAAAACTAAAAATGTTGTGACAGACTAGGAGGAAGACAAATAAACAAGGTTTCCCCTGGGAACAATAAACAGTCAAATCACTGAGGCAAAATGTGATACTGTTCACTCATGAAAAAGCAAAACCTCACAGGGCAGTAACAAAACACAACAGCCCCCCAAATAATTTTAACACAAAGATAAATAGAGGTAGTTTCTCCAAATTGAAACATCTTAATCATATTCTCTAGCATATAAAATTCATATACTGCACCTTGGTGCTTCAGTAACTTGTATGTCCCAAATAAGCCTGTAGCAAGCATGGCTTTACATTAATAACTACAATTTCATGCTACCAATACTTTTGAGCAGAGCGCACGAACAGTTGATAATGTGACCTGCAATAACAAATACACCCAATTGTATTAGAAGAGTGTTGCTATGAAGTTCATGTTTTACATTTGCTTTTTATAGTAAATACTTCCTTAAAAAAAAAAAATGAAACCAAAACAACAAAAAGCCATTCCATACAGCATGGTGCAGAGATTCAATGAAGCATAAATCTAACATATTACACCTTGATTATGTGCTGAGTAAAATCACGCAGGTCAGGTTTAGAGAGGTTGCCTCCTCTACTGTCCTAATCCCTGGATGTTTTAACCCCCAAGAAGAAAATGTAAAGATGCTCAGTGATGAAAGGAAAGCTGAATGTGATCCCAACTGATTTCTAACACCATTGCCATCACATCAGGAGGTGTCTCTAGATCCTTGCAGTATTGTAGAGGGCTTTTTATTTTCTTTTTGTATTTTTTTGCTGAACAGAGGCTCAACCTCTATTACCATTAATTTGTGTGTACAATCTTCATGAGAATATCCATGTTGAGGGGGAAAAATATCCATGTTGAGGGGAAAAAATTGCTGACGCCGAGATGTCAGTAGCAGATTTGGTTTGAGAAGTCTCTGGGGTGAGAAAATAGAAATACCCAACATGGATTTTTTGTTTCCACTCAGCCAGCTTCCAAGATTTGCCATTTGGAATAATCAGAGTCTTTGGAGGAACTCCAGTTTCTTTAATACACTGAAAATCCATCCTGTTTTTTTTTCACTTGTTCTAAATAGGCAGAGGCAAATAGTACATTATCAAGTGTACTAATTGATCCAAATGCAGTGCAAACTAAATTAAGGGGGTTGGAAACGCTGGAAAAATTAAACACAGCACTAATAAAGCTGAAAATAGCTTAATAAAGCTGAAAGTAAGATCTGAACAACCTAAGGCTATTTCTGATACCTCTTTATTTCTGTTTAAATAGATGTCTTCCTGTAGACTGTTATCAGCTCAGCAGGAGCCTTTCAAGAGAGGCATTTTTCTCATTCTGTGCATTTTAAGTTAGGTTTCTATGAAATTCAGCCTGTCTGTAAAAGCTGCTGCCAATTCATATTAAAACCATAACTGCAGCTAAGTAATGACAGTATCATGAGAGCATGCGAGCTTGCAAATTCAATCCAAACCTTGATCTCAAGTACAAAATCTGCTAGCTCATCTTGCAGATAGGGAGTTACTGCACGCAGCAGGAAGAACACACCTAAATGAACAGAAGAAATCAATCCTCATTAGAAGGATTCTCCTCCGTATAAATGGATTGTGGAAGGCTTTGGCTGGCAGCAAGGCACTGATCGTTTGCTGAAAAGGGTCCATCATCACGGGAAGGTGTGGCAGCGGATGGGGCTGAAGAGAGCTCTGCTTGGTAAGGACACACTAAATGAGATGAGAGAGGAAAAAACACCCCAGCTCCAAAGGACAAGTGGCCAAGGGGACTCTGAATGCCATCTCTTGATCTATTTCTGTAGAGAAGGAATGCCAGCTGGGCTTCAAGAGGAGGGACAATCACCAGCAGGAAACTTGGAGCTTTGCTCAAACTCCATGCAAGAGAAGGGACAGATGCATTGTATTTTTTCTCTTCCAAAAGCTCCACAAAGTAACACAAAGAAAGTAAAAAAGGAGCAGAGGAAGAAGAAAGTAAATGAAACAAAACAGCTGGGAAGTGTGAAAGTGTGGAAGAATTGAGAAACTGAAAAAATGGACAGAAAAATGACAGCACCCCTCAATGCTGTAAATCTCATTGCAACCAATCACCAGAAAAAGGGAATGCTGTTGGCTGCACACGAATCCTAGCCACATCCTTTAAAATTTAAATTTTAAAAATCAAAAGAGAAGTGCCTGCTGACTTCAAAAGGCAGAAGAATCTCATAAAGGAAAGAAGTAGCTTGCAACACCTAAAACTGTTCCGAAATTAAAAAGAAAAAGCTGTTTTCAGTGGAAAAGGCACCAAAGTCACTGTGTCATTACACATACGATGCACATAAGAGTTTGAAAACAGATTCTCATGACTAAAACGTGACCTTAACAGATAAAAACCCATGGCCCTGATTCAGTTTAAGAATTGTAATTCTTAACTGTACACACTGTGAAAGGACTTCTCCTGTAAAATTAAAACACTGTCCCACTACTTCTAACACAAATTGATCATTCACTCTAATGGTTACAGCTCTTCAAGACATTTTGTAGCAAAAATGTATATGAATTCCATGAATCATCAATGAAAAGGCACTAGAAGTAACTGGAAAAGAACATTCTGCAGGTCTGGTGAAAATAAGGTGAAAATAGCAGCTCCAGCGACAGAAACCCCAATGCCTGCTCTCCCAAACAAGCATCTGAATTGGCAGCTCAGTCTAAGGCATAATGCTCTGAACTCCAGAAGGCTATTACATGCTGTTGTCTTCCCCATTTATGCCCCTGGCACATCCCCAGCACAGTTACAGTACTGTTTAGTTACAGCTTGGCCTTTTGCACATTTAATGATGGCCACAGATGTAAGGGGTGGTAATTTGAGTGGTACAGCTCTGCAATAAAAATAACATCATATATTTCTAATATGCATCACAGCTTTTCCCCAAAGTCTACTGCAGCTTTGACAAGTACATGTATCATTGTCGGACAACATTTAACCTCTAATTCAAGTCAGAATTGAGATCTGAACAACAAAAGGTTTACGTTGAAAGGAGGAAGGCTCAGTATTATCTACAGGACTCTACAATCCAGCTCTTTCTCTCCTAGAAGAACTGAAGAAAAAAAAAAAACCTTGAGCCATTAGACAAGTGAGAAAACAAGGCTTGCACAGAATCCTGTTTGTTAAGGACTTCCAAGGTCAGAGCCAGCCCAGCCGTGCCCGCCACAGCAGGTACCACACCTGCCGGTCACCAGGGCCACCTTGCACACGAAGGCACATGGAGAAGAGGGCACAGAGCACAACGCCTTTGTTCAGGGACTGTTTCAGTGTGAAAAGACATGAGCCCCTGAAGAACTAATCTGAGGAATTAAACTGCAGCAAATTCTTAGTCCCTAACACACTGAAACAAATGAAAACCCACAGCTCTTACAGCAAGATGAACTTTAGTGAAACTGAACAGAACGCTCAGGGAAAGAAACACGAAGTACAAACTGGTATGAATGTAGGCTGCGATGCTGCTATAAACTTTTAAAGGGAGCAAAGCAGTCACAAACCACCAGTTCTAACCAGTTTGGTCTATCTGTACTCAGAACCTCTCCTGCTACTTCCACTCTGACCTTACTTCAACAGTTAAGGCTTTCTAATAGGCGCTCTCCTCATTTAAAGAAGAATTTCCTTTCTTCCAGGACACAGCTGCTGCCCAAACAAGTCAATCATGCTGTCAGCAGAAGAATGCACTAAAAGTGATCCCAGTCCTGGAAGAGATAGGAGCTGAAGAGAGGCTGAAGGGGCATCAATGAGACATTCATTAACTAAAGAAGTTTCAACAAATTTAGCACACATCATCTTACTGGTGTTTCACTGGGGTTACCAGCTGCTCTGAAAATGAGAGGAGCACTGGGAAGTAGCCAGAGAACTGATCAAAGGCCTCACTTCCTCTCCAAGACCAAAATATCCAGGACAAGCATCATCTCCCCAGCAGAAGTATTGACCAAACCAATCAATAAGCTTATTAAAAAGGGGCTTCAAAATTGATTTTTTTTCCCCAAGGGTCCTACTTGTTTGCTGCTCTGAAGTCTCTCAGGGAGCTACATTTTCCTTACCAAAGTGGTAGAGAAATTACACAGAGGGGCAGTCAGCCAAATGGATATAAATCTCCATCTTACTATCATACAAATTCAGTGGAATGAAGGAGGGTATAATCACTGAGTCTCTATTATTTTTTGAAAGGAACCCTTAACTGAACAGGAGTCTGAAGAAGTTTTACATTTTGCTCTCAGGATTTGCTGTTTCCCACATAACTTCCAAGGAGCCCAGTGCCCAGACACAGGAGGAAGACTCCAATGGTTAATACTACCAACTGCTGAACTTGTAACTGCCACAACAACAAAAACACAATTAACCTGCAGAAAGTATTTCTGTCATAAAATATTCCTAGTAGTACTGCAAAAAGGGTGCTTGTCATCTTCTCAAATCCAGATCTGAAACTTAAATCAGGCTTTTCTCATGCTCCAAGAAGAAACTGCAGGGAGGAAGAGTGACTCAGTTCCAAACTTGCGACCTCTTGGCAGGGTCGGTGGTGAGGAGGAAGGAGAGGAGAGGAGAAGATGAAAAGAACTTCTCTGCCTCAGCCCTGCTTTTCCTGCTGCTTGCCTGCCCATCTGCCCGAGAGCACTGCACACTCAAGCGCTCGTATCCCTTCTGCCCAGCTCCACGGTGGAGCTGCCCTGACATTGTGTGAGGCAGAAAGGAAAATCTTTCTTTAGGACAGACACTGTGTTTGTGTGCTTTTAGCTCTGGAGGAGAAACTGCTTATTTAGAAGGGTGACTTGAATTACACTAATAGATATGGCTTACCCAGGCTCTTAAATAGCAAAAATGCATTTTCCTGAACATTGACTACATTTTTCCCCAAAAAGATGACGGAATCTTGTTTGTTAACCCAACTGCAGCTGCAGAAAACACTGATGACTTTTAGAATTTCTGCACAATTCTGAAATCTCTTCTTTCTTGTCACTCTGCCGCAGCAACATTCCATTTAGCAGATATTCACTTTATAGTCTCTTTTGCAACAGACATTCATTTACATCTATTTTACATGAACTAAATTTGGCATTGACTGTAGTAGACCAGATGCTTAAATGATACACTGTGGTGCTCATCTTTATTTACTGCTCTGGCTTGAGCTGTATAGATTTCAAAACATTTGCATATGCGCTGGTGAGATCTGAACTTTTTTCACATGAATTTAATTTTTCCTCATTCAGGTCAGGTCACGGACTTTGATTTTAGGTTCTCTTCATAACAGTCCAGAATAAACATTGCCATGGACAAGCATCAATTTAATCCATACATTGGTATTTCAGGTGCAAACATGAAGGGTGCAGGGGGATGCTTTGTTTGATTGGGTTTTTAAGCTCTTCTCAGTGAGGCCACTTGTCTTCATCTCTCTCTTTCAAGGCTGTTGCATACGATGCTATGTGTAAGAGCTGGACTTCATCAGTAAATAAGTAAGGCTCTTCTTATCGAGAGCTTTCTTTCAATGAAAGAATACAACTAGCTTTTCTTGTAATTTTTTTCCTTGCTTTTTCATTTATCTACTTGGGCACTGAGATCCATGCGCCGATCCTGTGCCACAGACACATGAATCATAAAAGCACAATAAACCAGCATCTCAAACCACAACTACCATCACACTGATCACATCTCAATTAAGACATGGAGCACACTCTGAGGAGAGAGACAGAAGAGCTCTTTTATTTGTGCCATGAAACCAAACCATTGTATCTCTAAACTTTTAGCTTCTGCCTGAAATAAGATATTAATATTCTTATCTCTTCATTTACTGCCTCCCCTAAATAGTTTCACTCTCATTTTTGATTCAGCGCATTAACTGCTAGGTTAGATTTCTTATTCAATAATCCAAGTATTAAACGCACATAGAGATTTTCTCTTTTTGATCCTTTTCATTGAAATGCAAACCATGTCTTTATTATGTCTTTAAACACCTTGAAATAGAACAGCTTACCTAAAAAGCGCTTCTTTTCCACCTCCTCCTTAGTGAAAGACCTTGACCTAGTAAATACATCATAACTTATCAGTGTCAGAAAACTCTTCCCTGTGTTTTGGAATCACAGTCATGGTCAGACAGATACCTGGCACTGTCCTGGTCTGGCCAATCAATCACCTGATTTGCCATCAAGCAGAAAATAAGACATGCCACGGAGTCATGGAGAACTTGTGTGTGCAGGGGTGGATCCAGTCACGGTGCCTACGGACAGGGACAGGTCATTCCCACCCCCAAGGCCCCAGCTCCTGCCAGCAGGCAAGGACACCACCAAGCAGGACACCACCACAGCTGGTTTTGTTCCTCAGTGGTGCCAGAGAAGCTGCTTGGTGCCAACAGGTATCACCCCTCGTGCAGCTGATGTCCCACTCCCCCTCCTGGGGCACACAGATGTAGTAAAGCACTAAGACCTTACCCATAAATATCCTTCACACACACCACAGAGACTTTTCATGTTCATCCCCTGCCTATTCATTCACAGACAACTAACAGTGAAGCAGAACAGGCCAAGTTTTGCTCAGAAGTGCTGCTACAGCTACAACTGTGGCAGCAGAGGAAATCACCAAATCCTTGCAGCCCATCTCTGCACTTTGCCGTCTTGAGGCTCTTCCCCATTGAGATCTGTCTATTAAATAACTGTATAGGAAACCAGTCATTTAAAAATTCTGGCATTATTACTTCTTGATTGCTCAGGAATCTTCTTACCTTCAAGATGCTTTATTCTTTAAAATTTTGTATCAGTTACTCTTGTAACTACAGTGTCCTTTACACTTTTCTTCTCCCTTGATGTTTATCTCTCACTGGATTTGTACGTGGCACAGATAACACTTCATAAGCCTCATAGTGCTATGCTAAAAAAGCAACTCTCTTTAATTCATTTTTATCAGATAGATTCTGCATTCCTGCACACACGCTCACAGTCATCACTGAACGTGTTCCCCATTTAAAATCATCTTTCTGGAACAAACATGACAGACCTATATATAATATCTTCAATGAGATCTTACATGAATTTTTGTACAATATTAAAGCTTCTTTGCTTCTTGTAAAAGTACCTCACCTTTCACTGAGCTGGTTCATTCTCACCTAAAGCAACAGACCAACACCATCTCACTTTCTACATTACTTCAGAATGAGAAGCCCCAGCTCTACAGAAAAATTCCCTGTAATCAGCTTCTAAGAGTTCTTAGGCTATTATAGTATTTAAAGATGATGATTACATTAATCCACAGGATCATATCGTTCTTCCTGGAGGAGAATTCAGGGTGAAAGTCCTCCCAAAACCCCCATAAGTCATCATTAATACATAAATTGTTAAGATTAATGAGGCCTTTTTGGTATTTTGAATGGTGACCTACCATGCTATCCACTAGCTTTCACACAGAGTTCTCAGTACCACCCTCTAATCGAGAAACACCACCTTCAACGCACCCAGATCCATCCTCACTAATTCACCACAAAGGCTTCTGCTGAATTTCAAAACCTGAACACTGGTTTTGACACAGTTAGCATTGCTGAAACAAGCACTGTTCATTTTGGTGCACAGGAGCATCAACATTCCCAGGACACTTTTTGCATTTAGAGACTGCTTCAGCAACTTGATAGACTGCAACAGACTTTGCTCCCTGCTCATTCCAAAACCTGCAGTAAGAACTTAGCCCAACGAGAAGTGTTCACAGAGTAAGGAATTTCAGCAATCAGGATGCCTGTGAAGCCTGCTGGGAACCAACCAGGCTATTGCAATACAAGCAGCAGACACTGAGCACATGTGTTTTTCCAGTGCCAAATTCCCAAGTTGTTATTCAGGGCAGCCACAACCAAATTCCCGAACCAAGGCAACACAGTTTTATGTTGCACATCCCTGCCTCAGATCAGGAGCAACTCAAGCTTTCCTGACCAAGCTCTCTGCACTTGTTTGTTTTAGCAGAAGTTGCAATAATGAAGGAGCCTACTGAGTGCAAAGTTGCCTTTCTACAGCATCATTTGTTGACAGAGATTGCTTTTTAACATTACTGTCATGCTGATGATAGACAACAGAAGTCTACTGTGCTTTTTCAATTCCACACAGAGTTTACCACCAACAAAAAGTGCTGCTGTCTATCAAAAATCAATCTTTCCAACTCATGAGTATCAGTGTGCAGTAATACCTAAGTAAATTTCAAGGCAAAAATCTCTTCACAGGGAAACTGAATAAATTTTCCATTATTTGGAATTCATAATCTACAATAAACACAGCTACTAACATGTAAAACCATGATAATAGGTGACTAAGCAAAACAGGTACTGCAAAAACAGCAGAAAAAAGGGGCAGTTCAACTTCCAAGTTCCAGATGGGGAAAAGGGTGATGTACTCAACATTTTTGCCTCATTCTTCAATGGCACCCTCTGTTCCCACACCGTTCAAGCAGACAGACAGCAGAATTGGGACTGAGGGAGCAAAGTGAAAGTAAAAATCAGGTTCATGAGCATCTGAGGAACCCGCATGTCAGTGAGATGCCCCGCAGAGTCCCGAGAGAATTGGCTGATGTAGCTGCCAAGCCACTCTCCGTGATATTTGGAAAGTCATGGAGCCAGGTGAAGTCCCAGGTGAGGGGAAAAGGGGAAACATTGCACCCATCTTTAACAAGGATAGAAAGGAGGACCCTGGGAACTCTGACCTGTCAGTGTCGCCTCTGTGCTGGGAAGGCGATGGAACAGACCCTGCAGAAGCTGTGCTGGGGCACATGGAGGACAGGGAGCTGACTAGGACAGCCAGCATGGCTTCACCAAGCACCATTCCTGCCTGACTAACCCAGTGGCCTCCTGTGATGGGGTGGCTGCAGCAGTGCACAGGGGAGGGGCTACAGATGTCATTTATCTGCACTTTTGTAAAGCCTTTGGCACAGTCCTCCACAACATCCTAAACTGGAGAGAGATGGGCTTGACAAGCGGACTGTCAGATGGATAAGAAAGTGGTTGTACAGTCACATCCAGAGGGTTGTGGTCAGTGCCTCGGAGTCTCTATGGACATCAGTGACAAATGGTGCCCTTCAGGGGCCCATATTGGGACTAGTGTTATTTAGTACCTTCATTAATAACACAGATGAAGGGATCAAGTGCACCCTCAGCAAGTCTGCAGATGACACCAAGCTGAGGGTGCAGTGACACACCTGAAGGACGGGATGCCATCTGGAGGGACCTGCAAAAGCCCAAGAAGTGGCCCTTGGGAATCTCATGAGGTTTAACAAGACCGAGTGCTGCTGCTGCACCTGAGTCAGGGCCACCCCCAGTATCAACACAGGGTGGGGGATGAACAGATTGAGAGCAGCCCTGCCCAGAAGGATGTGGCGGTGGGTGAGAGGCTGGACATGAGCTCGGAATGTGAAATGGTAGCCCAGAAAGCCAAACATGTCCTGGGCTGCATCCAAAGCACTGTGGGCAGCAGGAGAGGGAGGGGATTCTGCCCCTCTGCTCTGGTGGGACCCCACCTGCAGGGCTGCATCCAGCTCTGGGGTCCAGCACAGCAAGGACATGGAGCTGTTGGGGTGAGTCCAGAAGAGGCCACCAAGGTGAGCAGAGGATGGAGCAACTCTGCTGTGAGGAAAGGCTGAGCGAATTGGGATTGTTCAGCCTGGAAAAGAGAAAGCTTTGAGGTCACCTAATTGTGGCCTTCCAGCACCTGAACGGAGCCTACAAGAAAGATGGACTGAGACTTTTCCAAGAGCATGGAGTGGCAAGACAAGGGGGAATGGCTTGGATTTAGATTAGATATTAGGGAAAGACTTTTTACTGTGAGGATGGTGAGGCTCTGGCACAGAGTGCCCAGAGAAGCTGTGGCTGCCCCATCCCTGGAAGTGTCCTAGGCCAGGCAGGATGGGGCTCTGAGAAACCTGGGATAGTGGAAGGTGTCCATGCCCAGGGCGGGGGGTTGGAGGCAGATGATCTTTTAAGGTCCTTCCAACCAAACCATTCTGTGATTCTATGAAGAGATTGAGCAGTACTTCTTATCACAAGGGAAAAAACCCCAACACAAACCCCACAATAATATAAAATTGATACATTCCTGCACTACAAGTCTGGATAGGTCTGTCTTCATGTTGATGGTACTAATTAGCTCACTAACAGCATCTTCAGATAAGGTAGTGTTATCTTCACCTGACTTTCTAAAATGAAAAAGAGACAGAGCACAGTCTGTAAGCATGTCCAAGATTCAGATGCTACAAATGGGAATCATTTCTCCAGCAATATGATGCCATTACTAGAAAGCTTTGAGTTATGGACATTATCAAGGACAAAGTTTTAACCTCACTGTAATCCACTTAAACCATTGTAGGATACAATGATCAAGTTTTAAAAAAAGAAACATCTTTTGTAGTACAGCAGGGGATGCTGTCACAGCCATGTGCAAGCTTTTCTATGTTTTTTTGTGCATGAACCATAATTTTCTTAGTAACACAAGCAATAATAAATTATTCCCCATTTACAATTGCTAGATATTCACAACACAGATATTCCATACTGGTAAAGATCACAAGAATGAATCTGAAACAAAGCCCAAATCCATGAAGAAATTTTCAACAATTGCAAGCCTCTCGTTAAGAAACCTTCTCCAGCTCCTAGGATTTTGCTGATCCTCAAGACCTTACTCTTTAGGTGATTGCTGCAAAAGGAGATGTAGAAACCACTGCACTTTACAAACATGTAACTGCCATAAATTCAGCTGAGCTTCTGACCTTTGTTCCTCACAAACTCCTGGACTGCTCTTTGCTGTACTGCGATATTCAACTTGAATCAAATGCAATTTAAACCAAGACAACACAGGAGGCAGTTAGGTCCTGAAGTTACAGTTTATGTTACTATCTCTGAAATTTGGGGTTTATAAACATTGGCTCCACTTATTTTTCAGCAGTCTTCTACAAAACAACACCTGCACTTCCCAACAACCACCTTTTGTTTCCATGTGCCTGTCCTGCTCTCCAGTGATGCAGAGATTGCCAATGCCCAAGTCAAACCCAAAGAGAGACCCTGAACAGAACAAAACTACCAATTTACATCCACGCTCCCCAGGAGAATCTTATTGTTCTTCTCTGGCCTTTATTCTCTTCCCACATGTTCCTGTAACACACAGACTTTTAATCCAACACAAGTTTTATCAGCATATTGCCTCTGTGGGGTATATTAAACTACTCTTGCATACTTGCAATTAAGAATGGCATTTCATGATCCCAGGGAGAGGGACAGTATGAAAATAATATTGCAGGGCCTTCAGTAGCAGCACACAGATCTCTAAACCACACCGGGGTGTTAGGGCTTATCAGTTTCCCCCAGCAGTGCATGGCTCTCTTCCACGTGTTTCCCACAACTGAAGAAAGCCCCTCACAAACCTACAGGTACATCAGCCATTCCTCATTACCTCCTGACAGCTTGTATTTGCTCTCCTCCTCCACATTTCAGTTTCCTACCCAGCTCCACCAGCTGTATTAATGCAGCTAAAATGCTTACATCCCACCTCATGCTCTGTTTCTGGCTCTTTTGTTTTGAATAAAAGATGTGCTAGCACCTACATGCACCTTAAAACCCTCACCTGTCCTAAACATAGACCTTCTACCACTTGGAGGTCAGAAACAGAAAGAAGAACAAGCTGAGCTTGGTTTATGTGAGGAGTTACTGTATTTGCGCCGTTTTCATCCAGACTCCAAGGAGGAATAAATATGATCTCTCACAACATAAAACAAAAGCACCACTTGAGAGGGAAAGTCTGCCGAGATACAAAACAAACCCCAGGGAGATCTATCCCAGTGGTCTGAGCACCACAGATGAGCGAGTAGAGCTGTCAAAACAGAGAGAATTGCTGAAATGGTCTGCATCTATCACCACCACCAGCTATGCTGGAGTGGTAGACTCCTTTCAGGAGAGATTAAAATGTAAGAATGAATGCTGAGGCTGATCACTGAAGTTCATATTGCAGTGTGTGTTATCTTTATTACTGTATTTTCTTATCAAGAGTAATTACAGTAACCTTAATAGCACTTTCATCAATCTAAGTGTCTATTTGCCTCTCTTATTTCATCCTTTTCACTTTTAATTTCTGCGCTTTGTATCATCTGCTTTATCTCACACAGCATCTTACTCAGTAACACTGCTAAACCTGAAATCATGCTGTAGAAGTCTAGCAGAGGAATCATTTCACCCATATGTACATAGGTGCCTGGAGCTCATCAGTGCTGAACAGCAACTGGAATCTCCCCAGGACACTCAGGGATCACATTTGGATGATTCCAGACGTTCTCCATCTTGGATCTTCAGTGTTCATGTTTGAAACCAAAGATGGGACAATCAACAGCACAGTGTGATCCCATGACAACTCAGAATTAAGATTAAATGCCATGTCTTGGATCACACAGATATTGGCTGGAGTCCTGCCAAGAAACCTAGCTTTGTACACTATTGAAATTCATTTCAATTCTTACAGGTCAGATATTTAAGCTCACCTTTATTCCAGCTTCCTCAGCTTTTACCATTGGTTTGTTTTGGTTTTGCCTTTTTTTTTAATATGGCACTATGTAGACAATGTAGTTATTTCTGGCTCTTGGTCTTCCCAGACTGTAAAACTTAAAAGCTTTCTACTTATATTCATGCATTTTAATTAAAAGAAAAAGTGTAAAATATTAGACTTCCAGACATAATTAAACCTAATACACTGTTCCAGATCAGAAACTCTAATTAAGTTTCAGTATTTCCTATTGCTAATAATCACCCAGTCAGCAAATACCACCAACAAATTCCTCTCCCCTCTTCCCTTTCTGCCCCCAAGGCATTGCTGCCCCAATACTTAATTGGAAATTAAACATTTTCTTGCTGTACAAGCTAGCCACACTGGTACTCCTATTTAAAGTTCACAATTAGAGATGCTTCTAATATTGAAAGCATAGAAAAAGTGTAAGAAAAAAATATATTTCTTGAATGTGTAATATTGACATTCTGCAACCAACTTTTTGTGGCAAAGAACTCTGGAATGTAATTTTCCAACCAAAATGTTCACAAGTTTCTTGTTTGGAAAGAGGGTGAAGACCCAAAGATGAAAATGCATGAGACAGACTAAGGTTCACGCAGATCGGAAGACAAAGACACTAACACTAGAAGAGATTGCAAAAATAAAGTAATCCATACACCCCACTATTCCTCGGCCCAAGTAAAAAATCCTAGAAAAAATAAGAGTAAAAATAATTTACCATATTTCATAATTCTGCAGCTAGTCATTGAAAACTCACCTCCTGGAGCTTACAGCCTGCGCCCTGCCAAGGGAACAGCGCTTTTCCTTCTTACTGTCAATGTTACACTGTGTATAAACTAAGTTGAGGACTTCTGCCTCTAGGACTGTCAATATAGATTCTGTTCATACTAGATCAACTTGCCAAAAAAAAAAAAAAAAAAAAAATTAAAAATAATTGTCTGCTTAGTCTGTGGTGGCATGTTGAATTCAAAATTGGAAGCATTTTTCCTGATAAATTCTAATCTAAGAGACACCAAATGGACATTTCTTCCTGACAGTTTAGTATTTAACTATTAATTTAATTTCACAGTATATATTTTTCAAAACTCAATAAACCAAATACATTGAGGTATCCTTCTACCCAAGCAGCTAAGAAGCAGGACTAACCCCCAGCACTGGATGACAGCAAAAGCAATGTTGTCCTGGTGGAAAAGTCACATTTCATGTTGCCAGCTGGGAGACTTAGGAGAAAAAGTGACCTTAATATGCCTCTTTAAAAAAAAATGCTCTGAAACGGTTAATATACTTCATTCTGTGTCAGAGCAAAGCTCTACAACTCAGTTAACAGGAACCAATGTAAAGGACACCCTCAGGACACTCCACAGGTCCTGCCCTTTCAGCAGCAGCTCCTCAGCAATGATGGCAGCAATTTGGAAGTCAGAAAGAAGTGAAAGAAAAAACATCAAAAAATAATTGTTACGGACAATTCAAAATAACTCCAAGGGCTAGAGTCTGTCCACTGGCTCCGTCATTAAAATCAGAAAGGAAAAGATGAGACAAGAAGGGAACCAGGCAATTGCATTGTGCTGTTTTTCCTTGAATCACCCTCCCCTCTCTTCTCACCAGCCCTGGCTGCAGGCAGTGACAGGCATTAGTAACACACTTGTTCCCATGCCCTTATTAACTGGTGCTCCGAGACACTGACAATAATTTGTACAAAATACAGCCCCAGTGCTTGTGTGAACGGCAAAGCGTTCTGTGCACAGAGGCACCGAGCTGAGGCTCCTGCAGGGGCGAGGACGCAGCTGTGACCTGAGCCATCCGAGTGACTCCAGGAGAGCAGAATGGAGTGTGGGTGAGATCCCCGAGTCTGCCTGAACCTGCTCCATTCTCCCCTCCCTGGATATTTATCAAGTCAATATTGATCACAATAGACAAAAGCACACAGGCACCAAGCAGCTCAGCAGCATGCTGTGCCAGGGAAGAACCCACACAACCCGGATATGGAAGGAATACCAGGAAATTCAGCAAAATTTCCATCCATACGGCTGCATTCACAAGCCAGGTAGGTTGGGTATTACCCTCACTGCCACCACACACTGCTGGACCTCACTGTCTAATTGGTGTTTTCCAACCTAAATCATCCTATGATGCTACAAAACACCACCACAAAAGCTGGCGTCACTTTCAGAAAATTCATCCTAACACAGAAATTCCATAGAATATGTTATCAATATATCTATACAAGCACAGCAAATGCCTCTGTGAAAAATAAAAACATTTACAAATGCTTCTTTCAGCATAGTTCAAATGCACAACTACAAAATGAGATTAATAAATATGATTTGCAGCTGCTGAGGATCAGATTTGAACCTTCCAAATGACTGCACTGACTTCGGGCTTGGAAAACAAAAATCACATTAAGGTTTGTGTTGGTTCAAACTTACAAGATCTATTTGTCTTCACATCGTTTTATACCCAGTACTCACTTCCCTGCATCCTTGAAATAAGGCAGTAAAAAGAAAAAAGATTTCATGTCAGCTTCTCAACATCATGAGTGAAATGCAAAATAACCCTGCTAGCAGAAGATATTTCTATTTGATCTATCACCAATATAGTTATCATACATTCATGATGAAGTCTCACCTGACTTACTGGAAAAGACTTCACATTATTATGGTTTAATGACAAATACCCAATGTGACTGAACGAAGTTGATGATTTAACTAGGGACTTGCATGGAAAGTCAGGTAGGTTGGGTTCAGCAATAATTCTGGCAACTACACTGGCATCTTAATTGTATAAAATTAATAGCGGAAACATGACAGAAAGTGTTACATTGGCTGCAGGTAACTAAATGCAGAGAAATGGACCTTCAGGTATACTTTAAGTAGCAAAGAGCAAAGAGCAAGATACGACACTGAAGGCAGTGAAGCCTTTTTTTAACTTCTTTTTGAGCATAGTGAGGCCCTGGCGCAGGGTGCAAAGAGAAGCTGTGGCTGCCCCATCTCTGGAAGTGTCCAAGGCCAGGCTGGATGGGGCTTGGAGCAACCTGGGATGGGGGAAGGTGTCCCTGCCCATGGCAGGGGGATGGAATGGGATGATCCTTAGGGGCCCTTCCAACCCAAACCATTCTATGGTTGTCTCTTTGGTGAGTCTAGGTGGAATTCAAATACCATTGCATGAAAGTTTCTACTTTGCTCCTTTCTAATAAGAGTGCATACTTTTCTGACATTTCCACATCCACAGCCATTTATCACTGCACACACTAAAAAGGCCACGTTAAAGCCTCTGAATGTGTGTTCAACAGGCCCCATGAACAAATGTCATCGTCTACATAAATGTGAAAAATTGCCTGCACAGGCACCAACCTCAGCATCCTCCATCTACTCCATGTTTTATAAACCAGGGCGTTTCCAACTGTAGGATTAAAATAACTTCCTTTAAATTTCCATCCTCGTACAGCAGTCAGCCCGTGGATGAGTGAAGTGCTCAAGTGGCTCAGCTAAGTGGAGATAAAAGTTGCTTTTGCTGTACACTGAGGCTGCCAATACCAGACACATGAATGCAGCCTGTGGCACTCCAGAGCAATCGGTCCTGCGGACCATTCCAGCACTGCCGTGCGCTCCAAACAAACCCTGGGAAGTGTCAGAAGAGTACATGCTTTGGCATGAAAAAAATTTTGATGAAGATGCTTTTTCTCAGGATAGCTGCAAAATTTCATGAGAAGCAACAGCTTAAGCTCTTGTAGCTGTTTGACATATTATCTGTCAGATGTAATTCTCGAGGCAAGAGCAGACTGTCCTCATGTATACCCTCATTAACATGTGTCTACTGTGCCTATCTAGAAGAGATGGAGCCTGACTGGACCTGTCTGGTATGATCTAGAGACAATTTATGAGGTTTATCAGCGTCATGGTGTCAGAAAGAACGATTACGTTTAAATAACAATTAAATAACTATATCCAGATGAAAAGGCCACGTTTCTTAACGTTAAGCTAAGTCACATTCTACAATGCAATTTATTTGCACTGAAGGCCAGCATAATTCTCACCAACTGCTGGAACACAGCAATCTAAAAGACTTTGAAACACACACAAAAAATGCAGTTCAGAGCTTAGAAACACATCATAGAAGTATCTGAAATCGTATTTCATTATATGTATCATATTTCTGTTTAATGTGCCATCTTCAGTTTCAAGTATGAGGTGCAAAGAAACACTGCTTACAAATTTCTAACATCTACCTGTATCAGTGACAGGCAATTACCCTTTTTTTCATGCAACAAATGTCATGTATTAGATATAACTTACTCCGTCACCACGTGTAATTCTCCCCAAAAGAGAACCAGACCAATTGGAACACTGATAGAAGTAATACACAAAGGAAAACAATGGAAGGAAAATTGAAAAAAAACCCACCTGCTTGCCTCAAACGCCGTGTGAACAGAATTTAGGTAACTACACCTAAAAGTCATTGAGCAACCAGTATCATACATACAATTCATCATTACAGACCATTCTCATGTAAAAATCAAATCCCCTTGAGGTTCACATTGTGTTTCCTCTGGGTTAGTGATTAGCAAGTGGCCATAAGATGGTAGGTACATTGCCTGCTCTCTACTCCAGCTGTGTGCAGGTGCTTATTTGATTCTTTTACTTTCATCTGATGAGCATTTAATGCAATGGGCACAAACAGCGAGGGGATGAAACCTTAACATCTGAGCTATTTCTGAATTTCAGGGCTTTTACAGCAGTAAAAGTATAAATAAATGATGGAGCACTAAAAATCACTTGGCAGTAACCATTACCAATTACTTACAGATTTCCACTCATTTTTATTTTGGTTTCAGCTACTTCTCTCTGATGTCACTGAAAATTAGTTTCTCAATCTTCTTCTAAGCACACTATTTGCCAAGGATTCAAAGATAAGGAATAGGTAGATTTGGCTATTCCATTCTCTCTTCAGAAACAATTAATTCAACCTGTCCTTGATATCCACAGCAGAAGATGAATGCTTGCTGTCTGTGTTTATTCTACATACGTATAAACACAGCAAAGAACATTCAGCACGAAACTCAAAAACTGAGTGCCTAATTATGTAATTCTCATTGGAGTCAATCACTTACTTTTAGTTAGCCACACACCTTGCTCAGTCAGGTGTAAAATTAGGACATTAGCAATTGTCTCACTCGCCCCTCTCTGAAGGCTGAGGAACACTGCACCATGCACGCAGGACTGATTTGATTGCCTCCATCTTTTATTGGGAAATAACGTATGTCATGGCAATACCAGACAACTATTGTTTCCTTTGTTCTGTTCAGAGGGAGGAAACAATGGGTGTCAGGAAAGCAGCACAATCATGTGTCTCAGTAATAAAAGTGGTTTATTAATGGGCATCAGTAAACTGTGATAATTAATGCAACAGAATGGATATTGCCTACTTAAACTCTGCAAGTGTTCTGGAAGCTCCACACCCAGCTGCCATTTTTTTCCATCCCTGGGCTCTCCACTAGTAGCAGCCAAAGCCACGAGACACTGTGAAACCATATCCTCAAGGGAATGGGTGGAGACATTTTAATAGTACAAGTAATGCTGAGAACAGTTATTCAGTCTGTTCATCAGTGGCAGCAAATACATCCCATAATCTCTACCCTATGGGTTACAACATCATTAACAGACTACAGAGGAAGACAGATAAGATGCACAAAGGTATGGATGTGTATTGCTTTCATATTTTTGAAAAACAAGTTATGTTTCTGAATTCTACAGAATTTTAAAATTTCAAACCCTGCTTGATGTGCCTGTGTACAATAAAGTCATATAAATAAATAGTTTTGAAGCTCAGCTTCAAAATCCAGACTGATAATTCCCCTCTTCACAGACACAACCAAAAAGAAGAAAAAAAAGGAGGGGGGGAAACTGCAAGCACCATCAAGGTGACACACTAAGTTGTCTGAGTATTTATTGACAGAATAACAACACAGGTCACACAGCTCTGGCCCTTCACAAATACCAAAATAAAAACTCTTAGGTTTTATGACGTACAAATTGTTCATTTTTACTCTTGGATGACTGAATTTTAAATTATGTTGAAAAGCAGGACACCTTCAATTCCCACTTCTGCTTAGTTTACTTTAACTTCTAATTCCCTCTGCACATAATGTGTTCTGAGCTATTTTAATTCACATTATTCTTGTAGTTTGCGTACTGAATTCACCTAATAATTCATTTTGATGATACAATCTTCAAAGCGTCATTTGTTGTTTTTTTAGTAGGTTCCAGAATAGATTGTTTCTCACAGCAACATTTCTTTCAGGTACCATTCTCAGTACAGAGTTTAAACTTGCTGTTAGTCTTGCACTTAGCATATGCTCACTTAGCACAGCCACATTTATTATTTTTATTGTTGAACACTTTAGGTAAGAACTCCATACACACACAGGGGTGCCTCAACTTTTCAGCACGCTACAGAGGCTAAAATACCAGCACCACTGTGAAACAGCTGAACTGGAGAATCTTTCCAGATAAAAAGATGCAAATTGTCCCATCAAACATCCTGCATGGCTTCCAGATTTGCCATCCCCAGTGCTCAAAAAATAAATGCAACCTCCAAAGCTAGCAAGCCAACCAATGTGACTCATACAAATAAAGTAAGCCATGCCTACATACAGGGCAATCCAAATTTTATTACTATAAAATACCATTTTCAGTAATGTGGTCAAGTAAACGGTCTGCAATAAGTTTTTCCTCTGACAGATATCTACTAGAAGTTGCACTGTAGAAAAAAAAAAAATCCATCTATTTCTCAATATAAGTAACAGGTAGATGGATTTTTTTTTTTTTTTTTTACACTGGCCCAGGACCCCCACTTTGGCACAGAGATTTGAAGGATATGCCTTTTGCTATGTCTGTGAAAAAAACCTCAGTTTGTAAATGTTTAATCACACACTATTAATCTTACGGCATTCATCATGTTTCACAGTGGTGCTCAAGCCAGGAAAGGACAAAGAAAGAGGAGAAAGATGCAGCTGGGGAACAGAGGGAACAGGAAGGCAGTGAGGACTGCAGGAGCTGCAGAGGAGAAAGTCAGCTCTAACACACTCACCTGGGACTGAAGGCCCTTTCCCCACATCCTCCTCCAATGGCTAGACCACAAATATCATACTCTTTAAATCTCGGGAAAATGTAGAAGAAGCCACAGAAAACCTGGACAATTGCTGGAACAGCTAAACCACTGCCCTACACCAGAGAGCTCATGCAAAGGCAGACAAAGCAGATCTTCACTCCACTGCAGGCATTTGATAAAAACATACACTGGTTTCTGAAGGGCCTTCCTTGTAACATCCTAAATTCATTACAAATACTGGGACAGGAACTAATAGTACTAGGGTCACACAATGAACAACAAAAAAATAAACACAGAACACGTACTTTCAGGAATTCACTTCCTTCACTGATTTATGTGTCTATACTGTGCATTGAATGAGGCAGAGGGACCAAAACCCCACAACACCTGTGATTTTATTCATAAGGATTGAATGTGCGTGACTTAACACTGAACAGCCTAAATTTTACATATCCACAAGTGCTTGATTTTGGAGTCTTTCTGTTCGATTCTTTAGGTATTTAAATTTTTTTTCATGGTTTCTGTGGAGAAATCACAGCGCCATGGTATAAGAACAGACTTATCAGACTGGGAACAGAGTCTGAATCCTGGATCAGGTACCAAGGGTGGATGTCACATTTGACAAATCACTAAATGGTTTTACTTTGATGTATTGGAGTGGGGGAAATTAGTAGGAAGAGGAGGCTGAAAGGAGTTTTCTGGCTGGCATCTATTCAACTGCTATGGCAGAGAACCGCCTCCAAAAACCCTTTGAACAAATAAAACATACATTAATATTATCCTTACCCAAAAGAGATTGCTCTAACAATAATTCTATCCAGAAGAACATAAAAATAAATCCACTAGGTTACTCCAGAGGGGCTATTAGCCCAGCATCTCTAACTACCGCCCAAAACAAACATCAAGGGAAAGAACACGGCAAGAATCTGATGAATAAAGATTACCCACCACCTTTCTCAAACCAAATATTGTGCCCTCCCTGTTTGGGCTGTTCTTCCTACATATAGCAGCTTTTTCATCTGCCTCACATCCTCACCACCCTGTGACCAAGGGCGCCCCTGATTAATTATGTGCTGTGTAAAAATCTACTTTCTTCTGCAATGGGGTGCCAGCACAGTGTTACCAAAACTGTTGTCAAAACCAACAACTGCAAGGCCCTTATTTTACATTTGAGCAAGATACTTATATATTCAGTTTTCAATATTGTTTGGTTATGGTCCTACAGGGAATAGAAATAATTTCATGTTATTTGGCATCTCCTTGCCTTTTAATGTGCTTATTCTATAAACATGAATCCTGAAATGGTTGCACACTGTAACTGATTTCACAAGAGAGAAAACTCTGCACTGCTATTCCTATTGTGCTCCCACTGCTGCTCTGAGCCAAACCCACACCGCAATCGGCTTTGTGCAATGACACATTTCAAGACACTCTTAATGAACTGATTTTTCTCAGCCACCATCAAAACATAAGCATTTTGTTCCAAATAACTGCATGTCAAGCTTCCAGGGCAGGCCAGAAGAGTTGCGGATCCAAACACACAGGGTTTCACTCATAAGGATTACAAGTTTAGGGCAGTCATCACTGCTGACCAAACCACTGCCCACGGTGTCTATTGCTCTACTGTCAAAAAAGCAGCAGAGACCAGAGAACGAGTTCTTTCAAATAAAGGATGTGTTAGAGGGCTAATAATTGATAATTCAAGATTTCAATACTAGAGGGAAAAAATGTACTAGCTTGTATAACACAAATTAACCATTCTAGTAGCATTAGAAAGCTGCATTTGACTTCAGGAGGCTCCAAATTGGGCTCCTCAAGGTTTTGGTGGCAGAGACCTGGAAGGAATGTATCTGCTGCAAAAAGGAGTTATTGGCTACGGTGATCTCAAACACAGTGTAGAAAATAAGCACAATGTGTGGAGCAGAAATTCATTATAAAGTAACACCTTCACCTCTTTGCTTTTGTTAACTACTCCCTTAAAAAAGAAAGCAATGAACACTGAAACAGCCTCATGCTTCTACACAACCCAGTTTTACTGGCCAGGAGATTGTGGGAAGAATGATCGGTTAACTTGTCATCCCCTGGTAATTCTTTTGTGCGTGCTGCACAGGACTGTGACCCCAGAGCGAGCTGCTGACCCGAAAGCACTGAATGCAAACCAAAGCAACAGCAGACAATGAGCCACTGAGTCAACAAGAGACTCCAGAATGTGAACCCAGCAACCCTCAGAAGCACTCATGAGTAGGGCTGCTGAGCCCTTTGCACCTACTCATACAGGCAGAAAAACCTGTCAGATTAAGTTTCAAAATACTTCAGACAACTACAGCCCTTCCTTCCTTTTATACAGCTACCACGGTTCTCCGGACTGGACCTCTTCTCCAGCGAGCACAAATCACTGTTACACTCCTTTTAAATTAGTTATAAATCTACAGCAGTGAGAAAATCTGTGACTGCAAAGAGATCAGGATCTGGATTCTGACAGGTTACATGAATCATGGGTTTTAAATGAGCTATTTTCATAACTGATGTGCATTCTAAATCACCTTGAACAATCTCAGCACAGAACAGGATCCAATCAGCAGAAAGCACTGTGCCCTTAGAGAGGCTGTAAAATCAGCCCCCCTGCTACCAACGCCGGGCCACACAAACCCAACACATACAAAAATAATTACATCTGAATTTCAGTGTCTCACACAACTAAATCTAGGCAACGACCTTTTAAGGGCAAGAAAAAATTATTATAAATCATCGTAATTCCATCAAAATTATTTTAATCATTACAGTCCAAAACCAAACCAAGAACAACACTAGAACTGAAGGAGTTCAAAAAGTTCAAGGAAGGAGTTCAACAAATTCACAAAGTGAGGTTATGTAACTCAAAATCCAAATATAAACATAGCAATTCCCACGACCATACCACACTTGACAGCTGTCTAATCATGAACAACAATACAAAGATTCTTATATTAAAATTCCAAATTTTCAGTTTTACTAGTACAGTGGATTTAGGACTACAGAAAATTTAGTGGCTTCAATAATACTGTCTTGATTCTGTGTCCAGCCATGCTAGTTCTAGAATAAAAAAAAGTTTTAAGAATTCTAATTGCACTGGTGTACAAATACATACTGATTTAAAATTATTAAATCAGTTATAGCAAGAATGCCTCACCCAAAAAGTGTGACTAGCCCAGAGTCTTACACTTGCCGTGGTGTTTTCCACATGTACCATGTGACATCAAAATGCATTTGAATGCACTTGCCTGTTTTTGCAGTGATTTATTTACTAGATATTAGGTATAAAAAATATACAAAGCTCAAGACTGTGAAGAGTAAAGATAAAAATCTAAGCATGAGTCAAAACTCACTTATTCTTTCATGAGACTGGTGAATATTACACCAAAACAGCAATTAAAGCCATGACAAGGCATATCAACCATTCAAAGCCTTATAGCTACAAAAAAATTCCAAGGCTATGGGAAAGTCATGTTTGTTTCTTTCCATCTTGGCCTACATATTATTCATAACTCACTCCAGTGCTTCAGAAAGGCTTTCAACTGCATTTCCAACAGACACACATGCATGCAAAAAACATAAACCTAAGTGGCAGTTAGTTACCTTAGAGTGATCTGATATGCTTTAATATCAAGATATCAGCACGTCTGTCTCCCATTGCTGACATTTAAAGTTAATCTACCTTAGCGTTGCTGATGTCAGTGTAAAAGGGACACAAAAAAGCAGACTACTCAGTACAGAAATAACTGAAAAGAATTTTTTTTTCTTCTTTAGCTCTTACTAAAAATACTCGAGTGTTTTTCATAGCAGAAATTTTACAATACATACAAATTTCTTTATCGTTAATCATCTGTTTACTACACCATCACTACACTGCCTGCACTGGAAGATATACAACTTCTTTCATGGACACATCTTTCAGATTATTAATGTATTTCAGACTAAGAAATATACAAATACCTGCTTTGAAACAAAGAAAAGAGCAATGAAAGAGAGCTCTCAGAGTGCCACTGGATAAAGCAACATGTCCATCCAACTACAATTTGTGATTAAAACAGTGTAAAAGAGGCCAACTTACTGACTGACATCAAACAGAAACAATTGTCAAGCCTGAGATGCACTCTTGTTGTCAGGAAACATTCTAGGTGTATCATGAATAAAGACTCCATATGATTATCCCATTTACCATATGAAAAATAAGAGTATCTGTTCAAAATCTGGTTGCTCTTTATATAAGGTCCCAAATAATGTATTCCTGAAATGACCAGTAAGTCCATCAGTAACAAGCCCACTCCTGAACACACATCCCAAAGCACAAATACTTGTACCCACAGTGCAATTAAGAAACCAAACTTCCAGATTACACCAGAATTGAGTCACTTAAAAATAATGGCTCAAGTCTTTAAGACCATGCACTGAGTTGTAATCCCTTAAGTGTCTCTTGTGTAATGTTTCAGAAAAATATAACAGGATAAAAATAACCATAGTCTATACTCTGGCAGATATAAATCATTATACAGTCTGAATATTAATTAGAATAAACATTGGTTTGATTTTTATTTCACAATATCTGCTATTTTTCTGCCCAGGCATCAGTCATATTGCACACATTTGCTTTATGGTGTATGATTGTAACGAAATCCACCTCATTTAATCATTCCAATAAATCTACACCTCAGTAGAAACCACTAAATGAGATGTTAATAGCACACTAAATATACCTGTTAGACAGACTATACATGTGAAATATAAAAGCACAGTGAACAGCATTTGCACCTGATGAAGTGTTAAACTTCTGTTCATTCTCCAAGACAGAGCTACGTGAGGAAAGGATTAGCAAACACACCCTGTCCATGCTTCTGAATAATTGCTCCTGTTTAGCATCTGAATATGTTCAAGGCCACTTCTATTTTTCTCACAGTATATAAGGATGCCTGTGGGCAGAATTTAGGCCTTAAAACAAACATTTGGAACAAAATACCATGAGTTAGGACAAGGCTTGTACACTACATCTAAAAATCCTCATACAAAAGAAAATAATTAATTTCAACAAACCTTGATGCGACATGCACATTGCTCCTGACAAAATCTGATGGGTGGGAGCTTGTTTGTTTTAAGGCATTTAATCCCAAATGCCATCCATTATTTGAAGAAACCTGATTATGCTTCACTACACCTTGGTTCTTTCCTCTGCCTTCAGTTTGTGTACAGGGCACAAGCTCTGCAATAAACTCTGTAAGCTGTGGGACTGCACATCCCACAGCAAGAGTTCTCTGCCTTCCCTCTCACTGAGGCACAGGAGACCGCGGGGCACAAAGTCTTTTACGTTTTAAACAAATGGCACATATGACTTCAACATGTCACTTCCACAGCATGTGCTGCAAAGCTGCCAAGCAGAACTGGAACTGGAATTTATCAAGGCAAAAAGCAGAGAAAGACAACTTCCCCCGATATATTTTTTAGCCTCCCAGATTCAAGCCCTGTCAAGATTATACACAGAAACACTGCAACAGCACACAGACCAAGAACCTCTAAGGTCTAAAAATTGTATTTATCTCTGTATTCACTACCCCTGGTTCTTCAGCAGAAGCCGTGAACAGTGAGTTTTACTCATTTTATAGATGACAGTGTTTTATGTTCACACACACAATCCTGTCTATGGGTGATGGGTTATTCATAAACTTGGTTGTTCTAGGAAACTGAGACTGTCCTAGGAAACTGGAACTTCTTTCATCTACCCATTGCCACTAAACAATGATTTCCTACAAGGTCCATCCTGACAGACACACTTCAAAGCACCATGCTGTACCAAGTAGCCACCATTAGCCCACCACAGCTTTTTTTAACTAGAGCACTCAGTTGCTAAACCAGTTTTTATCACCTTTCCCTTCTACTCTAAGTGAAGCCTTAATGCTGCAGTATTACATCCTATCCTAAAGTTTCATGAAATTGCTCCAACTGTCTTTTTTCTGGCCTCACCTATGAATTCTATAATTCATTTAGAGACTTTGAGTAAAAGGGCATGACATGTGTTCGTCTACCCACCTAGAACATTTTTTTATGTCCCAAGTCGCTCTTACTTCTTTATGTTTTTTCCAAAGTCTCCTTCACAGAAAAGAGCAATTTAACAAATCTGTAGATTCAGAATCTCTCTCTCTATTTAACTAGTTACACCTCTGTCCTCTGCTTTTGATGCTGTAATTTCATCCAGAATGGATGAAATTACCCTGGTTTACATAGCATTTTCTGAAGAAAACCTAAGATACATCTGTCTGATTCCGGGTCCATTGTTCTGTCCAGTTTGCTGATGGTGATGGCACAGCGTGGTCCTGCCTTATCCTCCAGCTCACCTCAGCTTCATTCTGCTCTCATCCATTACTGCAAATTTCAGTGTCTGCCTGACATGCTAAAGCTCACTCCTTACAGAGAAATTCAGAGTATCCACAGGAAATCTTATTTGTCTCTATTTTATTGTCTCACTGTCTGGATATTCATAACTATGTGTTTGTAAAGATTTTATTGCATTCATCTCCACTTCTCTTTCCATTTTCGTGTCACTTAAGCTACAGCAGTATCTCTTCCAATGCAAAATTGCCTTCAGTCTTGGTCTGTGCCCTTTTCCACCACTCTCCTCTATGACAGTTTCCACATCTTTGACACAATCTGGTCCTTAATTACATAGTCCGGTCTACTACATTTACAGTAATGCAATTCCTTATGCACAAGATTTTTTGCTACTCAAGTTGTCTGACAGCCTGATTATACAGGGTTTTTAAAAAAAAAACAACTCATTTTCCTCTTCAATATTTGGGTTTTGTTTGGGTTTCTTCCCCTAAATCCTCAGCAATCATTATATTCATGTCCATATTATTTCTGTTCCTTTTTATTACCTCGTGCTTTTCACAAAAATTGCAAACAACACAAATTCCTGCCAGAGTAATTGAGTTATATTTGCCAGCAGTCCACAATACCATTTAATTCAACCACGTTTTCTTTTCTAAAACAAAAATAACAGTATCCTGTTTTTTTTTATAAAGACTATCAATGCGTTATTCACTAAAGCCAAAGAGGATCATTATTCTGACTTTACTTTTTATAACACTGCTAAAATAGATTGTTGAAATAGATTGCAGAACCATACACAAAGCCAGTCCTTTTCTCTCATCATAAAATCATCATTTTTCTGTTTATGGTTTTGCTGAACAATATTAATAAGATTTCCTATTGAACCACAGAGATGCATTAATTCAGCAGTAGTTGGAACCATTGTTTCGTGCGTGTACACATCTATAACATGTACACATTTATAAAGCACTTGCAGATGTCTCAAGGAGAATAGAAACATTTATCTTATCTTCAGATGGTATTACAGCAAACATATCACCTTGACTTTTATCTATGTTTTTCCAATCTGTATCACCTGAAGATAAAGCCCTGAAATACTACAAGCCAGCAGCAGTTTATAGTTGTCCTGACATGTTCACACCTCTTTCCTTGTGCCAGCCCCAGCATTTGTGCAAGGAAATGCTGTGACAGGGAACTGATAATGTATCACTGGTAAACTCAGTAAAAAAAGAGGCAATAGTGGTGTTCCTGCTATCATGGACAAAATGGGAACATTTTTTCAATTAGATTCCAAACTTGTGGAAACCTCAGGTAAACCACAGAACCACAGCCTGAGAAACTCAAACCAGTACTTTACACTGAGTGTTTTATAATTTACTAAAGTGCAGCTGATTCTAAGAGCAACTGCTTGTAGTGACTGTTCCATGTAGTGCTGGATTATTCTTATCCTTAGTGACTTTAACAATTATTAGACTGAAAACTCCTTTCTACAATCTCCAGTTTTCTTTCCAATTTATGCTTCCCAGTCAGAATATAAGAACACATTTCTCTGAATTTCCATGCACATCTATCTTAAAAAGACAATTTTAATGACACTTGCATGTGCAATTCAAAGCATACTAAAAATACATATTCAACATGCAGTATTTTTGTATACAAAAATACATATTGTGGTAGTTCAGATTTTAACAAAAATTTGAGAGTAAAAACATTATTGTATTTCTCCAGTGCAATTTAATTCCTACAACATCACTAGGTTAATAAATATGCAGTAGCAGTTTCACTTTGAGTTTCTGGCACATTAAAGGTATGCAAATGAAGAAAACCAGTGTGAAAACACAGGTTTTATTAACTAATCCAAACATCCCTGTTTCAAAGAAATATAATTAATATAATTAATATAATAATAATAATAAAAAGAAAATATTACAGTCAGGCTGTTCAGTACTCAGACTTCCCTGAAACTCAAGTTGTCTGTGCTGCAATTCATATTTATTGTAATCAAAGACTGAAAACACACTGCAGTGAGTTTCTCCCTGGTATCCCTGCTGATCTTCAATAGAGACAGGCCAAGGTTTAACTTGACCAACACTTTAGTACATTTTTCTATTCCTTCTTCAATCCTTACAAACCATTTTAGTTTCAAATGCAGGGCATGGGTGGAAAGTACCCAAAAAAATTCCTATCAAAACCCATCTGATGGTTGCTAATTCAGCAGCTGAGAGACCAATCTTGGTGAAGGATTTCAGCTTGAAACAGGTTCAAAGTTTATTGTCCCTTCAGGAATTGTTTGGCCAATTTACAACAGTCTGAAAAATTAATATCATGGCTGTTGTGCCCCAAACTGTACAGAACATTTTATCCAGTACATTCCTCAGTTTTAATAGTTGTCATTTCAAAACCCCTAAACTTTAGTGTTCTAATACTGTAATTCTAGTTAGAAAATATGAAAACCCAAGCAAGATAAAAAATAGCTTTTTATGAGACAAATATAATTCACAAATGCATGAGTTACAACTCAATAGTACTTCAAGACAGAGCCCTCACTAATCCAACCCTCCTTTGTCTTTATATGAGATATTTGCTTCTCTTTCTCTACTGAAAGGAAAACATAAAACTAACCCTAAATAAATTACATACCATAAATGAATACTTCACAGAAAGCATGGCTGGCTCTCACTATTTCTTGTTTACATAACTAAGAAATTTTCAAAATATAGATTTAAAGACTTATATGTGAAAAAGAAGTCATGATTTTGATGCAAGTAGTCAAATAACAACCACATGATGCTAGCATAAGAGACAATTATCCTGATTTAAAATGCATCTCATTAAAACTTTAAGCCAAAGGTGAAAGCACATACCATCTACAGTTTATAAAACATGAACACCACTCAAAAGCTGAATTATACTAGCTCAAATGATAGTATTCAGTGCAGTAAATGAAAAGTTCTTTTCTCTTAGCATTGCAAAATTACTTCCTTCTCGCTAAGAAGCTATGCACAAATCAATTCCCATCATGTCCATTTGCCAGAAGACGTCTTAAAGCAAATCACTGCAGAATCCAGCCATCATAAGTTACCAGAACGCAGGTGACTGTCAGCAAATATTACTAAAGCCTGACACGATTCCGGTGTCTCTGCAAGAACAGCCTTACCTCGGCAGATGGTCCCGTTGCCCACGTACCCAGGTTTGCAGGTGCAGCTGTGTCCCCTGATGGTGTTGGTGCAGATCGCATTCTCATCACAGTTGTGCTGCCCACTGCCACACTCATCGTGCTCTAAGTGAGGTTGAAAAAGGAAAAATAAATTTACAAGATGCAGTGAGCTGATGTGGCATTTGGGAACCAAGTGGAGTAACCAGGATGCTGCAATGGCTGGGGCTTGGTGTGGGAGTCACCTGTGGGTTTGCTTCGGTTCTGAAACTCAACATGTGCATGGCGAGAGTAGATTATTTAGGTTTAAAAGCAAAAAAAAAAAGAATTGGTGAGGAGGCAAAGTACAGCTGTGACAAAAAGCTATGGACAAGATTATCAGAGAAAAATATCTGCTGTGAAGATTAACCTTTACATCACTGCCCATCACCAACAGCAATAATCATAAATACAAGATGAGTTACACAAGAGGGGCCCTAGCAGCCCACCCTTTACACAGAGCTACACAGTTCAGTTGGCACAACTGCCTGCTCTAACTCATGCTGAGCCGACTCCTCCTCTAATAGCACACCCCACAGTAACATTTCACATTTTTCAAGCACCAATCACACCATGGAGGCTCAAAGAGGCTCTCAGACAAACAGGCCATATTTTGCTTTCATCCAGCAATTCCAACTGCTGCCCCCAGCCAAATTTGCCACAGCTCCTGCACTCTACTCTCCTTTCTGTTCTTGAGAAGCATCAGTTAGAGATGACGAGCTACCTAACCCCGAAGTTTTTCACTTCTTCCTGCAATTACAAGGAGCTTCCCTCATACAGCAGGGTTGTAAAAAGAAAGCCTGAATATTCTACACTATTGCACTGGTGCCTTTACAATTTTCTTCAGTGGAATCAAAAGGAAGCAATGAATTTTCTTAAAACCACGCAACAGATAAGAGACAAAACAAAAAATCCCAATCTGGAACCCTTCTCTGTAGCCTTCATTTACACAACTGGAATCATAAGGCTGATATCTATATGCTGAGAGGTAAAAGCTGTGCTTTCCTGGAATTAGGATTTGCTTAAGCTTTTTACCAGTGCATCCGGGTGTTCAAAGGACTATGGACTAAGTCTGGCCTTCTAGAGACCACAGAGAGGCAGTGCTTCTAAAACACCAGCAAAATTCTCATTTTTGCAGACTAAAGGAAGCCCTTTGGAAGAGTCTCGCCATTGAGAACAGCAGCATCACAGGCTTTGACAGGCTACAATTAACCTCTGCAAGGCTCTCACTGCGCCACAGAACAGAACAACAGCAAACTTCAAGATAACTTCAAGACACATGCAAGATTTGAATGGTGAATTCTAAAGAATCCACTAAACCAAGCACTTCTGGAACACTGTTGATAACTATTTGCAGAACATATATCCAACATGTTTTCAATTTTTCAAATACAGTTGACAGCAAAATGATATGGATTGCAACTATTTTCTCTTAAATAACATCAAAGCAATATATCAGCCTCTCACTCTTTGCTTTTAGCAAGAAACTCACACACACTCTCATATGTGCCTGGCTTCAGCTGATAAACTCAGGCTTGCATTTACACTTGTTAGTTTATGTTGGTCCCTAGCTCTGCTTAGGAATTCACTTCAGCTTCTTGCCAATTTTCAGAGGCCTTACATATTCAGAATGCCAGGGTTCTTCAAGGGCTGCCTGTTCTCGCCTTCATCTTTTAAGAAACTGTACCACAGGCTGATTCTTTGCTGCTTCGGTCTCATGGTGCTCAGGCTGCTGGGTCAGACACAAAAAGTATCAAGCCATCCTCCAAGGAAGTGTTTTGCAGCAGCTGAAGCTGAATTACGCTTTCTTTTAAAAGAGACACCCTCTCCACAATCTCCCCCTCCTCTTGCTACTTTTAATTGTCATTAGCTTTCCTGTGTTAGTATTCAAGCTATAATGAGAATGCCTTTGTGACAGGCTCATGTGTGTACACAAGATTCCTACTAAAACAATTGCCAAAATTAGTCTATTACCTTCTCAGCATTTCAAGTATAAATAAAGATTTCCCAGCGGTACCAGATGTGTTTTGCCAAAATACACAAGAGAGGACAGTCTGCTGCGTTGTTCTAGGACTCTGACAACGTAAATCACTATTTACCATTGCTGCAGATGTACAAATGCTGGAAATATCAACACATTTGGCACTGACAGAGCTGCTATTCCACAGTAACACTTTAAACAGAGGTCAGTTTTTTCAAAGCCGATATAATATAAGAGCAACAAATCTGACCATGGGAACCTGCCCTTCATAAGCCATCCTGACGCTGCCAGCACAAGGAGGACTAGGGGAACCTCACCTGCACGAGGAATCCCAAGATTTCTTAGCAACAACATGGCTGCAACGATGGGAACTTTAAATGAAGTTATCCCAGGTGTAGGGATGTCTACAGTTGATGTTGCTACAGACCTAATAAGAATGAGAAAGCATTGATTCCCTGCCAAGGTACAAAACTCTTTTCATCCAGATGAAAAATCCTTAAGCATCTGTCAGTAGCAAGTTTTCCTGGCTTTTCTGTGCCCTCACAGGAGCTCATCCTTTGGAACACTTGTGTGTTCACAACGGGAAGGGAGCATGGAAAGTGGGCTCACGCTCTGCTGGAACTCAAAGGAGATTGTGAGTAATTTGCAAAGAACATTGCTTTCTTACACACACTGCTATCCAAAAATCCCCATTCAAGCACATCAGACAGAGCCTGCTTTTGCTTTAATGTTATGTTAAATACTGACGAGACAGCAAACAAAATTGGCAGAGAAGGACACTACACAGCAAGGGAAAGGAGTCACAAACAGCAGCATTCCAAAGAACCAGAGAGGGCAGAGCCAAGACAAAAAGCCCAAAGTCATGGCTTATTCTGACAATTTCCCTTGCAGCTGGGAATGAGAAGCACAAGAAAAGGACTCTAACAAACAAAAACAAAACTTTTTTTTTTTTTAATACACATATATATGCACATATAAACAAATAAGCTGCTGTGCTCAGGAATGAAACTGTCATCATTATGCCTGATTGAAGTCATCCATCTCTCTGACTTCTATTTGCTATATAATAGACACAAAATGAGCTCACGATCAAAGATGAAAAGAACTGGCAGGCTTACTGAGAAGAACAGAATTCCTTGACCCTCATTCCCCTGGATTATTAATGTCTATTCCAAGATAAGGTACCACTGCTGATAAACAGTTACAACAGCAGCACCATTCTTTGCTTACAAACAGGTTAATTTGTTTATGAAATCTCCTCAGCATCAGCATTCCTGTTACTCAGGATTGTTGTGGCACCTATTTCACCAGAAGATCAGTTAGTTTACTGCACCTCTTTTTTCCCCTCTATAAAATAAGTATATTACAAGATACTCGTTTTTCCCTAGCATTTGTAATCCTGAAATCCTCAAATACTAAAGATTTCACAGAAAAATAAAGGATATTAATCTTCTATTGAAAAAAAAAATATATCAAAATTTTAAAAAATGTCCACTGTTGATTTCCTTTTGACTTTATTTATTCTTCCTGTAAGCAGAGATGAGGGATGAAAGGATATATCATCTCTGAAGCTTCAGCTCACCTGGCCCTGTTTCCCAGCTACCAAACTGATGAGGCCAGTAAAACACACATTTAAACTTGATGTTTTCTTTTTGGACAAAAACCACCTAAAATTTCCAAAATCTTTCATGAACTCTTCCAGACTGCTAAAGAGAACCTTCTGAGAATTTTCTGGGCTCACACCTAGGTCAGGCCATCTCATGAAGAAATGACTCTGAGCTTCATTCCTTCTTCAGCCATCTACCTCCAACAGCACTTGAAACAAATTAATAATCCTTTTACAAAACCACATCTCCAACACCTGCTGTAAGATTTTACACATCAATTTAGAAGCCCACACCACTTGTACGACGGATCTAATGTTCGTATATGGGGAGTTTTACACAACAATGTTTCAGTTGTGAAACCACTATAATTAATATTAGCTAAACTTAGCTGTCTTCAGAAACGTAGCTGTCTTCAGAACCCAAGGCTCTATTTAAGGTGAAGGAAGTTAACCCAGGGCAGGCTGGAGCAGCTCCTGCACACCCCAAACGAGCAATCATTCCAGCTGCTGATGGCTATCAGTCTGAAGTATAAAATGGAATATTCAAACAAGGACAAAAAAAGTCAGCAACCTTCATGTACATGTATTTCTGTCAAATCCTTCTCACCCTATTTTTCCAGCCTAATCTCACTAAGGAATCACAAAAATACCTTTGTTTTGTGGTATTTAAAAAATACCTTCTGCTCTGGGCTAAACTGAACTGGAAGAATGCAGGAGGGAAAAGCACTGGGGGCAGAAGGAAAGGTGGCAGACAACAATTTTGCCTGCCTGAGGTAATACATTCTGCATAAAGCCACCCACATGACACTGCAAAACTGTTTGTAAGTACAACCAACCACATAAAAATAATTCAGAACACATGCAAGGTACAAAACAGGATTTATTTGTCATGTACTTATATCAGCAAATGCACACATACCTAAACACAAGTATAAACAATTACAGGTAAATGCAGGTTTTCTCCCTTCATATGGACATGAAATGTAGTGTTTGTGAAAGGTTCTAGGCAGCTCTGACAATGAACATCAGAAGCATCAGTCAAAAAAAACCATAGTTCTATACTCTCGAAGCTTTGGGTATTATAAATACCCACATTTTTACTAAAGAGATCTTGTCAATAAAATCATTTTCTATTCATTATTTAAGAGGACTATGACCTTTGCTTATATTTTGTTTGTATATTTTTTTAAATGCGTTTTCCAGAAGTACTGCAGAATTTATAAGGTGCCTCTACTTTCCCATGCTGAAAGAGACAACACTTACACTTACCAGATTTGTAAGGGCTATAAAGGCAGGATCTATACAACTTTAGCTTTCTCTCTTTTTTTTTTTTTTTCTTTCCTGTGCATGCTTGGAATAACTCTAGAATTTGTATTGTTACAGCTTTGTCTAAAAAAATTTAATTTACAATTAGAACCCTACATTGAAAATATATAGCAACAAATACATAGTGAAGCTAAGAACCTTTTGATCAAGAGTCATAAAATCAGGATAGCTCTCCCTTGTCCAAAAGCACAGAAAGGATTTCAAACCTGTAATTTCTAAAAGGTGTACTTAACACAGGATTTATTCTGAAGTAAGAATGCCAACATTTTTATCTTCATTTTCTTTAAATAAAGATGCTCTTCAAAAAAAGACAGACAGCAGGATGGAATTACAGGAGAAATTCCACTGAAGGGTTTTTCACTATAGCTACTTTCACTTCTTATTACAAGAAAAGGCCCCAATTTAAACTTGCTTACAAGATGGAAACAATTTTCTTATTGTAAGGATTCTCTTTCATTACTTCCTCAAAGCCTTCATACTTCAATAATAAAACATTCATCTTTGGAATACACTTTGCAAAGATTCTGACCATCCACTTACTCATATTTTTATAACACTGAAAAGAAATCTAAGTTGTGCTCTAAATTGTTGAGATAACAGTCATCTTGTGGGTGCAGAACCACAAATGCAGCAAACATTTCTGTACACCAAGAGCCTCAGAGAGAGAACTCACAGAGCAGCAAGGTCATTGGATGCCACCATTTTTTATTAATACAGATGCCATTTGTATAGAGTACGTGGCCTAATGTAAAATTAATTATCTGGCAACGGTCCATTATTAAGCAATGGTCTTTGAAAACTCAGAAAGGAGAAAGCCATCTCTCCAAATAATTTTAAAAAGCACCAGCCCTTTGTTGCACGTTATTATGCTTCAGATGTCTACAAAATAACTAGGGCTTTAAAAATGATAGATCAAAAAAATTGAATTGAGGCAGAATTGCAGACTTAGTGGAATCAGAATTTCAGCTCATAAGAAGTTGCGATGCAACAAAAGGGATGGCTTTTAAGCAGACTGAATAAAAGGAAACTTTATTCTGAACACACAGGAAGAATCTCACACAGAAAACCTGGGCAATTAGAAACAAGATGAATACATCAAACAAGAAATTACATTGCAGATGGTAAGCTCGTGAATGATAATAGCTAATTGTGAATCTAGAAAACTCTGAGTAAAAAAAACAAAATCAAATTTGGGTTTTCTGCTCATGAGAATCAAAGAAACAAAGTTAATTTTGTCTATGCCCATTCCAAACTTCAGCATCTAAGCTCACCCTACCCATCTCCACAAGGAAACAGGAAGAAGGAGCAGGGTGCAGAACAGAAAAACCCCATTGTTCCCTGCTGCAACTTTATCCTTATGAGCACTTGAACATACAAACGCTGGCAGAAGCATCCCATTTGCCATGCTTTTAATAAGAAACTAAAATGCCTTTGTAATTTATGACACAAGAAACAGCTTCTGGCGTTAAACATGAAATTATTTAGACTACATTCTAAAAGAGTAGACACATGCTACTCTTGGGTAATTAGGAAGAAATAGTGGGATTTAATTTGAATATAAAATTCCAAATGTGCCTGCAGTTGCCTCTTGGAATCAAAGAACTTTCTACAACCTGCAGGAGTTCTGCTCTACCACATCCCCTCGTGCTCTGAAGTTCTCCATGTGATCCCCTCATTTTGGGAGATGGGCAGACACAGGATTCAAGAAACATCAGAACATCACTACTTTATACAACAGCATAATAATATTTATCATCTTGTTCTCAATGCCTTTCCCTAAGGATCTCACTATTCTGCTCATCTCTGACCACAGCTGAGCAGGGAGCTGACATTTTCAGTATCTCTTCTCTGAATGGTAATGGCTAATTTAGAGCATTTGTATATGTACCTATCTTCTTTTTTCCTCCCAAGGGAAAGGTACTTTATACTCCAATTCTCTGTTCTGCCTCACTACTTTATAAAAACAACTGCCAATAGTGCCCATTTGAATTTCCATGAGATGAGTTCACTGAGCAGTGAGAAATTCTAAATTGTTGTAATAAAAAAGTTTATTTTTGACTAAATCAAGATGAATAATAGGTAGCCTTGCTGACAGTAACATTGCATTTGTTTTCCGCAAGAGGAGAAGACAAAAGAAATGGATCTCTTGCTAGCAGACTATAAAGTATTTGCACATATACCTTAAATGCCTATATAACATTTGTAAGGAAGTGGGAAGACAGACATTTGGTTTTATTGTTTTCTGAACACAATCATAAAAAAGAAAACAAGAAATCAAAGTAAGAAGTGGAAAATCTGAAGAAGTGAGATCCTGAAAAACTGTGTTTTAGATTTAGACACACTTCACCCTGATCAGAAGCTCACCAAGATTAAAGAAAAACAGCATTGAACGAACTAGATCAAATGTCTGGAAATTCAAGAATCACTGCAAGGGTACTCAGTTGTTTTTTCTTTACATTTAAGAATTATTTCACTAGTCTTTTAAAATGCATTTAAATTGAGTAGACATGTCAAATTGGTAAATACTACTAAAACTATCAAAACCAGCTAGTAACTGGTTTAGTAGTAGAGTAGATTAGAGTAGTAAAGTAAATTATTAATGTGAAGAGCCACAGTATAAAGGGTAGTCTTTTACATTGAATTCTCATGCCCTATATAATAGTGAAATATTAGTAAAATATTAGTAATCTTGACACACACAGAAATTTCAAAACAGGTACTTATCAGGGCTGATAATAAAATGACAATCTACATTAAATACTCAACTGGATACTCTGCTGAGCATGGGAGAGTCAACTTCGAGTTGTGGAGACAGGCTTTACATTCAATTCAGACAGGATCTAGACAAGACATCCATTACAAGAGTTTGAAGATCTACACATTGCATCTTTAGAGATGCAAACGAACAATTCCGTAAGGAAGAAACCACGATTTATTGTCAGAAAACCTCTTGTGTTATCTTTATGTTGGCAAAGTGCTGCCATCAAAGGAATGAGCTCTTCCCCAAGTACAGTTTTTCCCTGAGCAAAGAGCTGGCACATCCACGCCACTCTGTGTATTCAGGAGCGAGGCTGAGCTCCATGAAGAGCAGACCATTTTCCAGAACTAAAATTTAGTAAGGACTGTGCATTGACTACCTTATAGACCCCAAGTAATCCCTAAATTCAATGGTCATAGTGTGCACAGGTACTTCATTTCTGGTGCTACAGCTCAGAATTTAATCTCTCAAATTCTTGCACAGGATGAAGAAAGCATATAACCTTCTGCTCCAAAATAAGCCCATTTTTAAGACTAAGGGATATCAATTATTAAGACAAAGCCTCAGAGGAACAGGAAATGAGTCACAAAATCAACAAAAATGTAATACTGTACTCATGGGAAATGTGCTGAAAAGCAAACAGATATATCCTCATCTGCAAGAACAAAAATATATTAAAATTGTTTCTCCTTACTGGATTTATATACCAGAATAACCAGTTCATGCACTGTTATTTCTAGAGGTATGCAGTAACCTAGTCTGCATGCCAGTCTTTTATTCACTTATTATTTACTTTAAGAATCCAGAAGAGATTTCCTAAAGGCCATAGAATGACCTTGAGGTGCATTGGTCAGTCAGAGCACAGGGATTGCTGAGCTGGGTTTCTGTTCTGAGGTCTCTCTCAAACAAGTCATCCTGCCTGAATTATAACACAGAACAATGGTTTTTAATTGGAACGTGCTAAGCAGTATGATCATCCTGATTATCACTATGGGATGTTAAACTTCTAATACAATCCCTCACTTTTTCACAAACCAGTTAAGCATCAAGGCACTGGACTTTTATGAGGCACCTTGATTGCATATATTGATTTGTATATTCATAAACCACTAGTTATTCCAAATTTCTCTATGTAGTTATTGCTTTTCTTGACACAGTTACAAAGTAGGTAATTTCATCTAGAAAGCAAATAAAGCCTTGAATCACATGGGATGTACCACACTGAAAGCAAGCAGCTACACAGCTCCAACTAGACTGCAGCATGACATTAATATTGATAGAGACAAGAACAACACTTCTGTGAAGTTCTCAGTTCTCTAAATCACAGGACATTCACTTAGGAAAATAAAGAAATCACATACAATGACAATAGCTGAAATAACTGAGACTTTGTCTAGCAATTGCCACTGCCTAATTTACAGTTTTCAGGAGAGATGCTTGCTGGCCTTAAATCTTAAGATACAGTTTTATTTTGCTTCTTTGTTGTAAAGAGCTGAATGTTGTCCAAGCACCTGCAATGGGTCAGGAAAAACCCCTAAAGCAATATGTTCCAATTTATTTATATAGCAATATAGTAGGACAGGCTGCTTTTTATCCATAAAATTGTGAAAGCCGAATATTTCTATCAAGTTGATATCAGAATCTCATCTTTCAGGCATTTACAGTTCAACAATACCTGAAAGCTTTACTTTGCAGAAATCTCAGAATCAGTAGTACAAAAAGTATGTAATAGACCTTTGGATGCAATTTTTAGCCAACACTTCATCGCAGTTTCATGAACTTATACTGGTGATAAAAGTTCTGCAGAGTTTCAGCTTCCAGCACTCCATGATGCTTTAACTACCATATGAAAAAAAAAATCTCAAAAAGCAATACATACCCCATTTCAAACTAGCACCAAATTCTCTTAGTGCTACTGCAATACAGTAAGGCGGAATTGTCTCTAAATGAACTTTCATGTGTGACAGATGTGTCAATCTGCTGATACAAGAACACATAAAATCACAGTTAGGGTTTTGAGCAGAGTTCAAGAATAATGAGGACAGGACATGTATTAATTCTCTGCACCTATCAGAGATGCAAAGCAAAGGCTTTAGGAGTACCGGAGTGTGTACCGGAGGTGAGATGAAAGTCAAGTCAAAAAGGCTTAGCATACTTCTCCCAATTTTCTGGTTACAAAGTCAGACGTAATTGAGCCATTAGGTTTCCCTTTATGTTTTATGCATTACTTTTTAAATAAGCAAATGCTGCTTAAAGGACAGACTCCACTGCATTTTAAGCTTTGGACAGAGTAGAGATGGAATCTTGCTTCTTACTGAAAGTAAACAGAAAATTTCAAATCATACAATCATTGAGGTTGGAAAAGACCCCTAAGATCTCTAGGTGCAACCATTAACCCAGCACAGCCAAACCCACCACTGAACTGTATCTACCCATCTTTGAAATACCTCCAGGAGGGTGACCCAACTACTTGCCTGGGTAAACACACATCATATTGCAGGAAAATCCATGAATCTGACAAAAACACCCCTGGTTGTAACTCCCCCAAGAAAGCCAGTGAGTGCTGACTGACACAATTCAAAATGGATGTTGGAAAATTACTGTTAGGTATTTAGGCATCTAAATTACTGAATGGTTTATTCTCTCAGAGTGCTGAAAATCTAACTTCCCCCAATGCATTTAACTAAGATAATCGGGTTCTCAGCACTTTTTAAATTATTTTTTTAAGAGCAAAAAAGAAAAAAAAGGAATTCTAGTTCTTTATGTCATTCCTGCATACGAGTTTTCAGTTAACTCCTTTAGCCTCACAGAAATACTACACAACTTTTACACGGAAGTGATCAAATTGCCTTACCCCTCAAGATGTGCAAATTCAGCATCATATATATACTCTCAACTCCCAGAATCAATTTTTATTTGAAAGCAGAAATAGAAACTAGTGCATCATCATCTCCTAGGGCATCTATATTTTTCCCTGGAGACATTCTAGCACAACAGCGATCACAATAGGCCACACTTGTCTTATGAGATCTGACAAGATCACAACCTGAGCTCCTTGGGCTGCAACTACACCTTCTTCTATCAGCAAAACTGTGTGAAAATCCCTCTGCTAAGACAAAAGATGGATCAAACAGAATTTCTATACCATACATTGGGCAGGCTTTCACAACTAACTTACCAAAGGATAATCACAACCCAACTAGAAAAGGGGATTTAAACACAGGATTTTACAAGAGAAGTGATGATGATATAAGAAAGGAGACCAAAAAACTTAGAATATCATTTTGGGGATAAAGAGGCAGTAAGGTGAAGTACCTAAAATCATCAAACACCACAGAAAGCACTGCAGAAATACACTGGGGATTCAGAGCAGGAGTTCCCAGAGCACAAAGTCATATTCACTTCCCTTTTCTGTGCTACTGACTCAGAGAGCGCTACCTGAAATCTCTGGGATAGGACAGGATAGGATATAGGGTATAGGATATAGGATATAGGATATAGGATATAGGATATAGGATATAGGATATAGGATAGGACAGTACTTAAGAGATTGCACTTGGCCTTGGGCAAAGCATGAGATAAATAAGGAAAAAAGCACAACACCAGATGTGAGGAACGTCTGCAAAAATCAATTTACAAAGGAAGGGACAATGAAATTCTGGGCTTAGGTACTTAATACTGACAAGACAAATCCACGTACAGTCACCCAGTGAGAAACCAGGGCTAAATGACCATAAACCACGAGGGAAGCATTAAACCTCAGGAGGAGCGTTACAATGTTTCTCTAGAAAATGTGACATGAGTCAAGTAAGAGAGCGGATGAGAAATGAGAATCAAGTAAGGGTGAACACGGAAAGAACAATTTTCATGTTCACAAGAAACAACCTCCACAAAACACGTGTACCTATGCATATCACCGCGTAATGTACTGCTTAAAATTTAATTCCAGCATGCATTCCAGGGAAGAAAAGCAGCATTATATAGAACATTCCAGTTCAGAAAAGGGAGAAATGACGCTGCTAGGTGAAGCGAGCACAGATCTTCCTGTAGAACACACTCAAAGGAGAAAGCACAGTCTAGGGGTGGGAACATCTGGCACAACCTGAATTCCACCCCTCTCTCTCTCATTAACTGACTATGTGACTTGGTGACGGAGATACTTCTGTAAAGAAACTGTCAGAAAAGTGTTATGTCAGTGAAAAGCTCATCTAATATAATGAAATTGTTTACCAACAGACAAGAATGGGAAGGAGACTGAATTTGGAATATTTGAAGGATTTGAAACAAAAGATTGGAATCGAAGAGAAACCTGACATTTTTCACTACCGGGTGACAGGTATACATTATGACATGCTGGAGCACCACTGACATTTCAAGGCTGGCTTGTGTGTACCAGCACCACAAAATAATCAAGAGGCAATTTGAAAAGGGCTGCCGATAATCACAAACAAAGAATGGCTGAAACAAGTCTGATAAAAGCCCATTAGGAAAGTGATAGATGTAAACTTACTGTTACAGGTTAAGCATCAGAAAGAAAACCACTGTAAAATTATTTGGAGGAAGGTGTCAGGAGGTACATGTCCAGACATTTCCTTCACAGAATTTCATGGAATGAAAAGATCAAATCAAACACAGAATCACAGAATATGCTGAGTTGGAAGGGATCCACAAGAATCATCCAAGTCCAACTCCTTACTCTGCACAGCACTTCTCCCAAGAATCCCACCCTTTGCTCAGGAGTATTGTCCAAATGCTTCTTGAGCTCTGTCAGGCTGTGCCCACTGCCCTGAGGATCCAGTTCCAGTGCCCAACCACCCTCTGGGGCAAGAACATTTTTTCAACATCCAACCTAAACCTCCCCTGACAAAACTTCAGGCCCTTGGGTACCTGTCCTTTGTCACCAGAGACAAAAACAAAGGCATGCTTTACATATCAAATAACGTTCCTGCTCTAGATACTATCTCCAACCCCTGCAAAAGCATTTTGTGTCTTCACTGTTTCCTAGAACACCCCTATTCAGAGAAGAAAAGACAAGGTTCCTGGCTCCCCTGCCTGCTCCTGTCCCACAGTCAAGGGAAGGGAGGAGGAAAGTGATATAAGTATGGCTTGCACATAGTTTGATCAAGACTGTAATTTCAGTCCTTTTAACATCTTCCATTTCGAGGCTCAAACCCAATTACAATCATTAACAATCGGTGTCTCGTGTGTCACTTCTCTGACACATGACAAATGTCTGTGAGTAACAGCAAATACTGTCACAGTAAAAGAGGAACATGTCTTTCCACCAGACCCCTGAGCTATGCTGCACAAGTGCTGAAATCAGCACTAAATTAGCATTAGAGTAATTAAGTAACTTTTCCCACAGAAGACTAAGGAGCTTTTAGTTTTTAACTATTCCTCGGAAAACCTGAACACAGACAGAGCCTGCAGCATGACGGTGATAAATTCCCTGGAGGGAAAGCTCCTGCCACGAGCTCCCCTGCATACAGATGGGATGGATGTCAGCTAGGAGCCCTCCATCTAATCTTCATCTTGCAGCACCAGAAGCAGGATCCTTATGCATAACAGTCACAAACACTCCAATACCGCAGAAGGAGATCATTCAATTAACATGTTAAAAATTAATAGTAATTTGAATACTTAAATATTAATAGTTTAATTTGGAAGGAGAAAAAATGATTTCTTCTGATACTAATTTGACCCTGCATCCTAGGTGACAGCATGAAAAAGATGATGCCAGGTGAATAAAATTAGTGGAACAAAACAATTGCCTGGAACCACAAATTGAATTTCAATGGGATACCTCATGCTGCTACAACCCAAGGAAGTCATCTTGTGGGGCACATCTCACCAGATTCATACGCAGTTCAGAAAATCAAGAGGATAGAAACACATTTCAAATATTTAATAAGAGGCAAGATAAGGTCAACCAAAAGTAAGCATACAGCTGAAAAATGATACATACACAGTACTGTTTCTTCCAACTCTCTTGTAATAAGAAGAAATCTGTTTTTTTCAGCCAGAAAAAGCTTTTCTAATTGATACAGGTTTGGCATCCTAAAAAGTATTCACACTGGGAAAGATGAACGATATGTCACCAAGCCTTGTCACCAGTGAGCATACCAACACTGCCACAACTGCTGTGTTTTCAAAGAGTTTTTGGAAAGCAGCCACGCAAAACAGAAAAAAACTTCTGTGCAGTTAACCCTGCGAGAGGCCTGAGTTCCAATGCATGGTCCCTATCCTTGTTCATAATTGAAAGTAAGAATTCCAGCAAGGAATTCTAGGTCTAGGTGCGGGGTTTCAGAAACATCCCACACAGCTCAGCAGATCCCTGCTGGAGTGTTCCCCAACACTGGAGGAGTGACAAGGAGGGAATACAAGGAGGAAATAAGCTTTGGGAGATCCCTCCTTTTCACCAAAAACTGTGAACAATTAACTGCGGCATAACACAGAGAAAATGTGTCTCACAAATGGAGTGTGTTTAACATGGACAGCTGACACCTTGAGACAAGCCAGGAACATTCTGCAGTGAGGAGCCAGATAAACAAGGTGTCCCCTAAACTCCGGTGTCCCCCTGAAACTTCACCAGGCCCCATGGGGAAGTGACACATTTGGACAGTGTGAACGAACCCCTAGTTCCAGACCCCAAGTAATTTCCATCTTTTGTTTCTAGCATAAAGAACAGTGACAATCTTAGCTCATAATCCTATTTCTCATTCTTTTTCTGAACAATTAATGAGGAAGGTACATATTATAGGTTTATGCTCTTTGAAATACTTGCTTGGCATTATTAGACCCTGTGACTTTGTGTTGTAAGGTTTTCAAAACCCTTTCAAAGGGAAACACTTATTATTCTGTGATGCTCACTGAGTGCCATTTCTTGCTTGAGAAGGCACAATATAGGTTGCAGTATAATAATAATTATTATTATTGGGTTTTTTTACTTCATTTTTTTTCTATCAAGAGATGGCCATTAAGTACAGCAGGATTATCACCTCATCTTGGTCAAGCCTTTGTCATTTTCTGTGTTGGCTGGAAGGAATCACCAGATCTTAGATCAATGCTGGAATGACAACCATGGGGCCAGGCATAGAAATATAACAAGATTAAAAGATGATGAACAGCAATAAAAGAAAAAAAAAACAAACAAAAAACCTGAAAATNGGAAGGAATCACCAGATCTTAGATCAATGCTGGAATGACAACCACGGGGCCAGACATAGAAAAAACCTGAAAATTGGGGGGGGGAGGGGACGACAACGACACAGTAACAAATGTAAGTCAGTTCTGAAAGAAAAAAAAAGAGAAAATATTGAGGCTCAGAAAGAATAAACTCAAATGAAAATTAATTGAGATTAGCTAGAACATATTTAACAGTATTTTCTGTAAAGCAAATAAGTGTATGCTTCATATGGTAAATAAAAAGATTAAAAAAGCAAGAATGCATCTCTACAAGAAAAACTGTAATTCTTACAAAGTTTTTCATATTCTTTCCAGTTATTATAAAAGATGAGATAGCATTTAAATAGCAGAGGAGAACAAGGAGCATCATTGTCTTCACCAGATCACAAACATCAAGAAACTACCGAAAAATGGCGATGTCATCATAATACAATGTCTGAAATTGATATTTCACTAGGTCTAAACTTTCCTGTCCTCCCACTGCAGTTACATGCAGTTTAAGGGTTATAATTTGGACACTTACAGACAGGAAAGGAGAAAAAAAAAAAAAAAGAACAAGAGAAATTCACAAGTATTTACTAGAAAAACAAATCCTTACAGTAATGTTCTGTGTGCTATCTGTGCTCTATTGTAAAACTAAGGTAACTGATTCACGAAAATACTGCTATAATCAATACACTCGAAGTATCCTGAAGGACTCAAATGGAAATATCTTAGGACTCTAATTATTATTGGTGGTGTCGTTAAACACTCTGTGACTGTTATGCTCCTTTAACTGTGGGTAGATTCAGACTGGATATTGGCAAGAAATTGTTCCCTGTGAGGGTGGGGAGGCCCTGGCACAGACTGCCCAGTGAAGCTGTGGCTGCTCCATCCCTGGAAGTGCCCAAGGCCAGGTTGAGCAACCTGGGACAGTGGAAGGTTCCTCTGCCCATGGCAGGGAGGTGCAACTGGATGACCTTTAAGGCACTTTCCAACCCAAACTATTCTAAGATTGCTAACAGTTTGGTTTAAATCATCACAAGTTCACCTAATCTAATTAGATCAGATATTTCATAATAACCTGACTGCCTTTCCAGACATAATTCTACCTTTATCATCCCTAAAGCAATCACATTTTTATATTAAGCTTAAAATGTAAGGACATTGAAAATAATGTATTGTGGCCAATTGAAATTATACCAACAAATAGTATTTGAGGGATTTAAACAGATAGCAGCAATTATCCTCCTCTTTGTAGAGCAAGAAAGTGATAAAAATGATTATTTTTTCAAGATCACTATAATATTCATGTATCTACTTAACTTTCTTGCTTGGAAGGTCCCATTTGTTTTCTTTAGAATTGAATAAAAATATTTTCAAGATTATGATCATTTGGTAGTTATGAGAAAATTAATAGCAGCTGCAACAAAGGTATGTAAAATGAGTAAGAGAATGTACAATACTCTTACCCAGTATTAATAAAAAGGCTCTCTTGCGTAGTGAAATTAAAGGGAAAAAAAAAAACAGGGTGGACAGATAGAAACAGTCATTCTACAGAATAGGTCTAACTGACAAAATACTTTAGGCAGTATTGAATTTAAGTCAAATAATATTCAAAATAGTCACCCCTTAATGAACATGAATAGCACAAATCATCTTGCCAGCTAGAATTTAATTATGAAATTATTGATTCTTATGGTTCAGGGCACAAAATGATCATTAGATGGAACCAAGGAAAGGGATTCCTTCTATGATATATTATAGTTGCAGGGAGGCCAGTGTTTTCTCTGAAACAACCAACTTTGCTGACAGAGAATAAATACTAGGTCAACTGCAGTTCAGGATGCCAGGTCCTAATAAAAAGGCAATTCATTTTATCTGAAAGGAAAAACCCTCACAGACTTTGCTCTCTGAAGAGATCATGGGCAGGAGGGTATCCAGGATTGCTGCCTACAACAATGGGCCTTCCAACTTACACCACTTCAATTATTTGTTCTTTGTGAGTTCAGCTGCTAAAAGGCCACGTTTACACTCGGTTTGGCTGTGGGAAGGACAAGAATGGGGATCTGGCCTTCCTGCCTTCGTCTGAGCCCCGCTGAGGCAGTGCATGCAGGAGATGATGGCTCAGATTCATTCCAGCAGGTGCCACACTGGAGGAGACTGAACTCGCCCTCCATCCTCTCCCTCCTGCTGATGCCTCACTAGCACAGGAAGGGCAGTGTGGGTACCCAGGAACCAGGCAAACACAGACACCACTGAAGGCAAAAGGATGGATACCCTCCAGTGACTGATCTGCATTTTTCTTTATCAGGACGACTTGAGTAAAAGGATGCTCAGTGGGATGGAGCACCTGTCCTGTGAAGCCAGGCTGAGTGAATTGGGGCTGTTCAGCCTGAGAAGAGAAGGCCCTGGGAAGACCTCAGAGCCCTTTCCAGTGCTTAAAGGGGTTGTAAGAGAGCTGGGGAGGGACTTTGGACTAGGAGATGGAGTGACAGGACATGGGGGAATGGCTTCAAACTGAAAGAGGGCAGGTCAGATCAGGTATCAGTAAGAAAGTCTTTCCTAAGTAAGAATTCAAGTAAGAAATTCTCCGAGGGTGGTGAGGCACTGGAACAGGTTGTCCAGACAAATTGTGGATGCCCCACCCCTGGAAGTGTTCCCACTAGTGGTACAATTTGAACAGCAGCAAAAAGAAAAAATGCAAAGGAACCTACATTAGGAGATGCCATGTACACCTTACTTGATCTTGCAAAAGTCGGAGACCCGAGATCCGGGGAGAGAAGAGTCACTCGGCCTGTGGATTTTGAACTTTCTCTGAGGAAGAGAATAAATCTACTTTCCTAAGTGTGGAGTGAATCATTGAAAAGATTTTTGTAAGTGATTCAACATGCCAGCCAGAGAAACAAGGAATGTGTTTACATACATTTAACTACCTTCATATGAACATGAGAGGGTTTGTGAGACTCTTAAAAGCTGCAGAGCGCAGTAAAAGTGTACTGAGCAGACAGTACTAGCACATCCAAAAAGTAACTTTCTACATTGTGGTAGAATGGGACTACATTTTGAATGTCTTTGCTTTAATGCAAATCATATTTGTGGCCTCATTATAACAGAGGATGCAGTTCAGAATTGGACAGATACCAAGGAATCTATCTGAAACCAACTCTTCAAAGATCAGAAGATTCCTCTGCCCCTTTGGGGAGCGTGTGTGCCTAAATATGCGCATTCTTAATTTGCTGTTTGAAGAAGAATTTGCTGCGTCAGATGTTCCACAGAGCACCACATTTCACATTTGTGCTATTTTGAAAGCAGAAGGCCAACAACAAACCAGCCAAAAACTAGCATAAAGGACAAATGGTGGTAGATAGCTCAGCATTACGAAAAATTGTATTCATTAAACTTTATGAAATAGAACCTTCCGCTATGAAAAGCACAAAGTAGACTAAACCAAATCCCTAGGATCCTGGAAACACAGAAGCTCCTCTTCATAAATAAATAGGAAAAATGTATTTTTCCCTTACAGGCCATTAAGCTGTCTCTCCTTCGACATCCTTATCCTTTCCTTGGCAGCCGTGTTTTCTGGTCCCTTCTGCTATCAGCTGGCATAGTAGGAAAGCCTTCCCCAAAACACCTGATTATCTCAGTCTAGCAGCCTGAACTGTATTTTCTAAAAATGAACTTTATTTGTGTGGTCTGAAAAGAAAAAAAAAAAAAAAAAGCACATAGCACATAGAAATTGCAACAGACTATTCTAATGGGAACACAATTAGCAAGACTGTGTCATTCACCTGCCCAGCTCTGTCCCACTTCTCTGACAATGAAGAATAAGAGAGTAAGAGAATAAGAATATTTCTGTGGGAGTCATAAAAATCCCCAGTTTGAGCAATAATTACATGCAATCATGTAACTAAATAGGAAGTTTCAAACGGGGAGGCAAAAAGCCTACAGTGGAAAGCATGAAAATATTAACTACAAAGTGATAGATCAAAGCACCTCTCTTTCCCCCCATCCGTGTGCTATTCCTGAAGGCAATATTTCTGAAGGGCCAAGCAAGGCTGCTTGCCAGTGTCAGCTCCTCTACACCCTTTCAAATTATTTCACAAGTATTTCAGAAAGGCAACACTACCAGGTTTCTGGTTATTGACTAATGTTTAGAAATACAGAAATAAATTTAGGAATCTAGGGTATCTAGTTATCAGACACACTGGCATTCACCTGCAATATTACCCGTACTGTATCCCAATATTCTTGCTCACAGGCAGAATATAAAGGTTCTCCAAAACCAAAATTAGACTCTCCATGAAAAGACAAATTGCACTGCACACCTTGAGAGCCATAGGCACTCTGCCCCATCCCCTTAATGTACATATTTCTGCTGAAAAAAGCATTTTTTAACTTATCTGTGAACATGCAGAACCAGCAAAGCAAGAGTTGGACGATCTACAATGCATTTCTAAACAGTGCTTACACCAAACCCCAGCCACTTCAAACAAATTACAGATGCCCATCATTGAACCAGGGTCCTAAGGTCTTTTCAGTATCTCAGATTGCTCAGAAGGTGATCCTTTGATCACCTGTATGCAGTAACTGACACTCAAGAATCAATAGGTGTTAATAAAATATTAGCTTTCTCCCAATCAATATGCACACAACTATGAAATATTCAGCACAGGTATAAAAATGAGATCATAGCAAAATGAGAAGTGTTAATACTTTGTTTCATTGTGTATAAAATGCAGATTTAGATTTTAAAAAAGAAAAAAACCCAAGACATGCTAAAGCCTTTGTCACACATATTTCTCACTGTCAGAAAAGCCCATCAAGACATAAGCACCATGAACTTCACGGAAAATTTTCTGTTCAGCTTAACAAGCTTTACAGAACTCCTTTGTTTCGTAAGTAAAAGCCTTACTCTGGAAATCATAAATCCAAGCAGCAAGCACAAAGATACAATAACAGAGCAGCAAAGTGCTGCACATTTCACAGATATGTCACTCCTAACTCCGCAGGCTGTCTTCATCATCCACCACACACCACCTTTCAGGAGATACACACTTGTCAAATACAAATAAATATATTGCAAGTTCTTGGCCTTTCGAGTGATTGCATCCCAGATCATTTCCACCATTCCTTAAATTCAAGTCACAGGAATTTGGCACTCCTATGATCCAATGTGAATGAGCTCCTCTCCCTTTGTAGGGGATTTTTTTGAAGAAATGCATGTGTGCCACACTCTGCACAGTCTTTGGTCCCACAGGACACACACATTGCAAGAACACCAAAAGTCGGGGGGCAGAGACCCAGAATTTTTTCAAAAGAAAATGTGAAGTTTACAAAGAAAGCCCACTTAAAAGTATTGTTGTACTGCTCATCCCCAGCACTAAAAACAGGCTTTCAGGTTTCAGATGAGAAGAATAAAGCATACTCACGGAAAGCTATTTCAAATATTAAAATGGAATGCGAACAGAAAGGTCAAAGTGTTCTCTGTGTTCACTGAAAATATGACAGGAGGGGACAGGCTTAGACTGTGGCAAGGGAGATTTAAGGGAGCCATTAAGCAAACCCTTCTAAATGGATGAGTAAGGGGGACACACACACAAAAAGGGGATTAAAGTGTTTCCCTCACTGAAATAGTCTGTGTTTTTTTAAGAACAGGTAAGACAAAGGATGTTTCAGAGTCCATGCAGCCTGCCTTGAGGAGTGGGAAGCCTGATGCCCTTCTCTGTGATTCAGTTACTTCCCTGATTTAGTAGGAGAGTTCCACTCTGTGAAGAACAAAGAGTTTGTTACAAATGGCATTTAGAAACAGAACACAGATTGGGAAATTTTTCACTTGTTTGGACAAAGGAGATGACAAACCCTGGCTGTTAGATCTCCAAAAAGATCAGAACTTGATTGAGTAAACTCCTTCCCAAAAGCAAGTTGCTCTCCTTGAGGCATTCACACTTAGTGTGGAAGCAGATGATTAAAACATGAGAACTTTTTGCTTCCAGCCACTGGCATCGATCCTGGAGCTGTTCTGTGTTTGTGAGACAGCACAGCCCCACTAAGAAACTAGGATGGTGGCTCTCTTTCTATCCCTCACCTCACCAACTGGCTGTAGTAATTGCTACATTTAGGAATCGAGAGTTTTTATGCCATAAAAATGGATTTAGTCCTATTTTATCATGGAGAAATCCTGCAGTAAGAGAGCTCAGGACAAATGCTGAGCAGGAGACCTGGTTTGTCCTTGATGTTTCTTTAGATGGACAGTTTCATTCATGGATCTTGAGTGGATATTAAATCAATAGTATTATTTTTAAAGCCTAAGATTAATGCTTAAGTTTATGCATAAGCATGACCATACATAGGCAAAACAATTTAAAATACTGCATTTTGGTGATAGCTTATATACCAGCACAAAAGGCTGCAGCTAAGAAATCATGTAAAAATGCTAATTATGCCTAAGTCAAGAAATACAACCATCAGCATGATTTGGGGTCAGCTGTTTAATTAATTTTAGTATTAATAAAGTTACAGAAAATCAATGTGTCAAAAGGACTTGAAAGGATTACCAACTGCTCTGGACAAATTAGCAACACTTCCACGCCTAGAGCACAGGAAAGCACAAAGATGTTTAATTAAGCTATTTACCAGTGAGGAATTTAAATCACTGTAAATATTGCATTTTTAGTACTTCTTTCCCTCAGATTGAAAGCACTTAGGAGCAAATAATATTCCATTTTCCAATGCCTTTTTTTTTAAAGGAAGGAGTGTAAAAAATGTAGTTCAACTCAGTAAGCTCACAAAATGAAGGTGAAGTCAGGAACAAAAGAATGTAACATAGCATTTAAAATTAGAGGACTGGGGAATAATTCAACTCCAAAGTAACAAAAGATGTTACAAAACTGCAGGGAAAAAAGAAGGAGAAGATTTATAACATGAAGGCCACGTGGTTACTCAGGGCTCATGCACACTGTGCTTCAATGAACTGCTATTGTTTCTTGTGAAAATGTCAATATCTATAAAAATAAACCTCAGTGCTCACTGAATTCTTGCTGCTATGTCTGTGTTTTTCCCATATCTAATTTATCTGACTCCAATGCTTGTCACCATCTCTGCATGAATTTGGGCAAAATACTCCAACTCTCTGTGCCTCAGCTTCCCTCTTCCAAAAGAGCAATTAACTACTTATCAGGCTTCAAGGGATGCATTGAGAAGCTACATTATCTATGTTAGTACAGCATTCTCTGACAATACAAAAGAATCAGCCTTTTTAGTACTATTAAAAACAGAGCTTCCCTATGGCAATAGTGCAGCAGTTATCTCTCTGTGGGATTTATCTAAAGCCAAAATGAATGCCATTGAAAGCTTTCTCCCACATTAATGGGGTTTGAGTCAAAACCTGTGTGACTGGCAGTCAACTGATGCGGAATTGCTCGGGTTTTGTTTTGCTGGATTGATTTAATACACTTCCAGTCTTCTGCTGACTTGTCCTGCAGAGCACAGAAATGCTCTCTGATGCAGGCAATGCCCACGGGCGCATGGATTACCTGCTGCTGAACTTGGCCAGCAGCCCTCCCAGGGACTGCAAACAAATGCTGCTGCATTTCAAGGCACCTCACACTAAATGACATTTCCCTTCACAGTTCCGGGAACAGAGCTGCTATTGACTGCCGTTCAAACAAAGGAGTCCTACTTAACACTAGGAGCTGAGTCCTGCCTTGCCTTATAGCACATGACATTAAAGAACTCAGGAAAGGAGGGATCAGCGTAAAAATATTTGGTGTCTGCTGAGTTAACACAAGCAAAGTATCAGGTTGTCTTATGGCCAATTTCCAAGTGCATTTGAAAATGCCTGAGAGTTGTCCTGAAGAGTTGCAGTGAGAAGACAGGCACAGAGATCACCATGAGACTCCTAGAAGGACAATGGCCAGTCTTCAGTGTGCAGTGACAGGGTGGATTCCGAAGAAGGAAACAGATCTTGGTGCAAAGCAGAATCAGGGGGGTCCAGATCTGCCTGAGGTCCTCAGCCCCAGTCAGACCTTTTGTGCTGAACATCTGATACCTGATCTATAAACAGTGACATAACTATGACCCCAACGCCACAGATATTTTTGTCATTTTTCTTGCAAAGTTTGGCAAGTTTGCTGATAACACAGAGCTGAGTGGTGCTTGCCAGAGGGAAGGGATGCCATCCTGGGAAACCTTGGCAGGCTTCAGAGGTGGGCATCTCAGAACCTCATGAAACTCAGCAAGGCCAAGTGCAATGTCCTGCATCCAGGTCAGGGCAATGCCAAGCACAAATACATTCTCTCTGGGCACAGATGGACTGAGAGGGGTCCCCAGGAGAAGGCCATGGGTGTGAGGAGCTCAACACAACCCAGCAAGGTGTGCTGGCAGCCCAGAGAGCCAGCCACACCCTGGGCTGCATGAAAAGCAGCGTGACCAGCAGGTTGAGGGAGGGGACTCTGTCCCTTTGCTCTCAGGAGACCCCACCAGGAGCGCTGTGCCCAGCTCTGGGACCCCCAGCACAAGAAGGACATGGACCTCTTGGAGAGTCCAGAGTGGGCCACAGAGATGCTCAAAGTGTTGAGGTTGTTCAGCCTGGAGCAGAGGAGGCTCTGGAGAGACCTTCTAGCATCTTCCAGTACCTAAAGAGGGCCTGTCAGAAAACTGGACAGAGACTTTTTACAGGGACACATAATGGCAGAACAAGGGGCAATAGCTTAAAACTGAAAGAAGGAGGGTTTAGATCAGACATTAGGAAGAAACTCTTCACTGTGAGGATTATGGGGCCCTGGCACAGGGTGCCCAGAGAAGCTGTGGGTGCCCCATCCCTGGAAGTGTCCAAGGCCAGGTTGGATGGGTCCTGGAGCAACATGGTCTAATGGAAGGTGTCCCTGCTTGTGGCAGGGGGAGGTGGAGCTGGATGATCTTTAAGGTCCTTTAGAAACCAAGCCATCTTATGATTCTATGAAAAATTATGTAGTATTAGGCAAGCGTATTGGATTTGTATGGCCAGATTTTGGTGGTTGGTGGGGCTACAGAGGTGGCTTCTGTGAGAAGCTGCCAGAAGCTTCCTCCATGTCCAGCAGAGCAAAGGCCAGCTGGCCGGCCAAGATGGACCTGCTGCTGGCCAAGGCTGCACCAGTCAGGAATGATAATAACACCCCTGATGACACATTCAGGAGCAAGAAGGAAAAAAAGTTATTGCAGAGATGTAATTTCAGCCAGAAAAGAGCAGGGTGAGAATATATGAGAGGAACAGCTCTGCAGACAGACAGGGCAGTGCAGAAGGAGGGGCAGGAGGTGCTCCAGGTGCCAGAGCTGAGACTCCCCTGCAGCACATGGAGGAGCACAGGGATGCAGAGATCCACCTGCAGCCCATGCAGGAGCACACACCAGAGCAGGTGGATGCCTGAGAGGAGGCTGTGGACCCATGGGAGGTGCTGGAGCAGAGTCCTGGCAGGGATCTACTGACCTGTGGAGAGAGGAGCCCACAGTGGAGCAGGTTTCCTGGTAGGACTCATGGCACTGTGAGGAACCCTCAGTGGAACAGGCTGCTCCTGAGTGACTGCACGGCATGGAACAGTGACCCATGCTGCCGCAGTTTGTGGAGAACCCTTGTCTGTGGGATGGACTCACGCTGGAGAAGTTCACAGACAACTATCTCCAGCAGGAATAACCCCATGCTGGAGCAGGGGAAGGACTCCTCTCCCTGAGCAGTGTCAGCAGCAGCACGTGATGAACTGACCACAACCCCCACCGCCCATCGCCCTGCACCACTGGTGGGAGGAGGCAGAGGTCAGGAAGGAAGGAGGCATGGTGGGGAGGTGTTTTTAAGGTCTGTTTTTACTTCTCATTATCCTGCTCTGACTTTGTTTGTAATGAATTCAGTTAGTAGCTCAAATTCCAGTCTGTTTTGCCCATGACAGTATCTTTGTTGTATTTTCTCTTCCCTGCCCAGTCACAGAGAGAAGTGACAGAGAAGCTCTGGTGGGTGCCAGGAATCCAGCCAGGGTCACCCCACTCCAGCAAGATCCTAATGATATCCTTCAGAACAGCAAGATCTAAAGAGAGCTCTTGCCCAAAACAAACCTGGAAACTATCCCACCACAGAGCTGCCTTCAGTGCCTGCTGCCCCAGACTCGTGTTTTCAGCCAGCAAACAAGGCTAGGAATTCACTAAACCCAGTCCATCACAAAGCAGTTGTGACATTTATTTACTGACCTCTGTGACCATCCGAGACAGGCACAGCACTTGGAAAGTGCAAGTGCCACACCAAAAATAACAATGTTGCTTTCTCAGATGCTAATTCAGTTCACCAAGAAGAAAAGAGTGGAAAAGAAGGTCAGTAGATTAGATTTCAGAAACAGCACTATCTTTCAGAGTTGGCCATATTATCAATCGTCTGCTTAAAAGCTTCTATTCAGGTTTTTTACAAAGACACACAGTGATTCTGGATGTGAGGATAGTGACCCACCCTTTGAGATTGCCACCTCACTGTGGTGAAACTTGCTGCATTATTAGTATTATTATGGGGTCAACCACACCACCTTGAACCTGACAGGTAAACCCCAGCAACAAAAATACAAAGGCATCAATTTTAGTAAAAGCAAACAATTTGAACGTTTGTTCTAACCATAGCAGGGAATTTCTGCAGTTGAGCTGTCTTTCACAGACAGGGGAGGGGAAGAAGGGAAGAGCAGAAGAAAGGGTTTCTGACTTTTTTCCCTTGAAAATGAGATTTCTCAGAACTCTTATGTTATTCTATGCTTTAGGCACAACTTTTCTAATAACATGCTGCACAAGGGCTGGTTCTGAAAAGTGCATTACATTCCAAACTGAATGCTGCCCCAGAAACCACATCGGATGGAAGTGAAGGGCTTATGGGATAACCTGTCAAAATCATTAGGTTTTCTTACTTCCTCTTCTCTACCCATGCAGTAAATCAAATTAGAATATAAATAAAAAATAGAAAAAAAAGACTAAGATTTATATTCTAAGACTTATTCCAAATGATCTCTATTCTAAGACTTCTAAATAATATATTCCTATGTATCATCAATTTTTTCACAGAATTAGAATCCTGAACTATGTGTTTTGAAAACACTTTCTGTGGTAGATAAAGGCAATACAAATATTTTAGTGACTCACTGCTTTGAGAAGCCAAAGGTTAAAGAAATTCTGGGAACGTCATCACAGCAAATGACAACTGAGAAAGGATAAAAAGCACAGTCCAGTATTCAAACACCACGCAGAAGAGTAAAATATGGAGATGGAGTATTTTCACAGAGGAAAGTATTTCAGCAGAATGGGTACTATTGACATCTTGGATGGCCAGATAACTTTCCACAGTACTTCTTGAAAAGATAAACCTAGGACAGAAGGGGCTGAGACATCCTCAAGTCCAAAGGCGGCTTCTTCATTGAAAAGAATGGCCATGAGTAACACATGGAAATAGAGAAAGAAAAATCTCCTGGCACTGTCATTTGAAAAAGTCTTTTAGCTTCATTACATAATCAGTAAATACCCATAGGAAATCTAAAATAAAAATAAAAAAACAAAAAAAACCAAAACAAAACAAGAACAAAAAAACCCCCAACCTAACAAAAAAACCCACACAACAAAAAAACCCCAAACCATACAAAATACAGCATATAAGCCAAGTAGAGACCACATAAAATGAACTAACTTTTTCTTTGAACAACTGCAGGATTTGAGGAAGTTTTCAGTGTCCCATGCAGCCCCAAGGAGAACACTGAAAAATTAGTGATTATGTTTTAAATGGTTACCATAAGTGTTAAAGGCCAGAAATCTTTATTGTGATCATGGTGATTGCCTTTGTAGAAATTTCCAACACTATGCAAAAAGGAATGAAACCTACCCACTCTGTTTTCTCTTCATATCAGCATGATATATGTGGTCATTACAGATAACTTATAGCTTATTAAGATGAAAAAGCATTTGCATACTTGATTGAATGGCACTGAGATAAAGAAACTATATATTCTGGTTTCAAACTACAGAAAATCATATATATGAATCTTCAAAATCATATCAGAGAACAGATGCAGCCCATCAGAAATAAAACTATTATATTTTTATTATGTAATTTATAGTGCTTCAAAAAGCATAAAACCAAATAATTCACTTCTGAAGCAAACTCCCAAACTGCTGTGTTAGAAGAAAGCAACCCAAGAGAACTTCTTTTTCCACAAGCAACCAGGTTAAAAACCTGTGGGAATCAATCAAGTGCTTTAAATCAGTAGATTCCAACAAATGAGAACATCTGGAGCGGCAAATCTTGCTGCCAGCTTCGGAATGGACAGGACTGTGATTTACTAGAGAACAGATAAACAACCTGCCAGTGCCACAGGAAGAGACTGAAAAGCAGGTTCCTATTCAAGGGTAACTTTTCTTAATAAAAACGTCTTTCACTCAACAACTTAATTAACATTCAGAGCACAAAGCTCTAGGAACAGGTAAGCAGAAAAACACTAATGTATCTTTCTTGGTGAACACAGGCTGAAGTTATTACAAGGCTGAATAATCTGTCACATAATACCTCAACATCCCAGGTCTTTTGCTCATGTGAGACTGAATGCTGGTTATTTACTGAAATAGTCACTACTTGATTTTAAATGGCAGCTGAGAGTATACTATAATTGCAGACTTCACCCAGAATATTGTTTTCATCGTTCTGTCCCTATGACTGCATTTTCTATGCAATCAGCACATCTTCCAACACAGGAGCTTCTTACTGATAACCACAGAAGTTCCTACTTCACTGTTGGAAACTATTATCCAAAAACTGTTCTGGGAAAAAATATTTCAGCAATGTTAAACCAGTACAAATTAGTTTGATTTCATTAAGATGCAGTGTTTTAAAGAAAATACTGGAAGCAGAATATTTAAAATTCAGCAATATCCAAATGCATTTCATTTTGCTCAATTCTAAATGACATAGCATTTCACTCATCACTCCACTCCTTTTTATAAAGATAAAACACCCTCAATATCAAATTGAAACATTTTATTCAGCTTAAAAATTGTTTCTGATTTATGCCTTCCACATCCGACTGCCTTCCACCTTTTGAAAGCTGCCAGCCCTGGGGGATCAGCCACCGAGGCCACCAAGCACATGCCTGCCCAGCCACAGCCAGAACCTGCTCCACTGCACACCATTTTGTACCTTGATGAATTACTCAGGCTTCCCAAAACAGGATACCTCCTGCTCTGTGGAATAACTCTGCTTTAGGGTCAACAGTGTGCAAAATACATGCAATGTGCCTTAAGCACTCACATCTGAAACTTCACCTTTATCCTGAACCCATCAGAGCCTTACCCAAACACACATCATTTTAACCAGAACACCAGCCCATCTCAGGCTTTCAGATCTGTCTCCAAACACATGGTTCAATAAGAAGACAGTTTCTCACCTATTTGATTTGAATAAAGAGCAACAAAATCTTAAAAACCTGAGTAATAGCTGCCGTTTATTGCGCCTGCTAAGCATTTGGTGTCAGTACAGGGGGAAATTACCTAAGTATTTGCTGCCTTTTTTTTAATTGTCTTTTTTTAATCATTGCTATTACTGTTAAAAGTCTGTATAAGCGTAATGCAAAATACAAAGACCGGATTAGTGCTTCTATTGCACAGTATTTATTTTAATTACATTTACTATTATAACAAACAATTCTTTTTAGATACAGCAAGCAATGAACCAAGTTTCTCCTGATCTGTGTAAAGCACTGTATTTGCCTTTTAACTGCGTTGTCAAAAATGAACTGTTTTTTCCAAGACAATAAACCTGCAAGAAATAACTGTCTCACTCATCCTATTATTTGTTCTTATACCTGCTCTGGATTTTTTGTGTGCATGCACTTAAACTGAATGTTCCCCCATTACTGTCAAGCAACTTGTCTGGCTACTTCACACTTTTTTAGTAAATCATAAATATCTTGCTTTCTATACCCTTTGCATGTCTAATGACAGTGCCTTGCTGGAAAGAACAGCACACCAGGAAATCAGCAGTGCATATACGGAAAAGCAAGAGTCAGATTACCAAAACCACTCTCCCCATCACTGTGAAGGCTGATACCTCACACAGCACAGAATTTAAGGTCTGAATCTGTCATGTCAGATTGTAAAAGATCAAGACAACCTGAAGAGACAGATTATACAGAAATAATGACTCTTTGGGCAAAATAAAAATCAGCTTCCTGACAGCTGTTTAGTATCAGTCTCTCAAAGAGGGGTGGGGAGGACTTTCCTACAGTTTTATAAAATATACAGTATTAGCTCAAAGACACGCTGTCATCATGAAAGTCAACATTTCCTATGACCTTCCCTAAGGATAACATGCATTACAATGTAGTTATTCCAGGCTGGAAATCATTTTCATATTGAATACTCTTGTGCCATCTTTCCACTTCAGAAAATAGCTCACCCAAGACCATTCTAAACATGGTATTGTGCTGGGCTGCCTTACATCCATTTCAATAAACCTGCCTGATATTTTCCTCCTCTGCATGACAGGTGCACCATTAAATAATCCCAAGATCAGACTTTCTGGAGTGATGTGATTGAAAGATGTTATCCAGCTCGGCAGAGTTGGGATGAGCAGTCCAGCAGCTTTTCACATTTTTCTGAGACTGCCAGCAAAGGCCCCTTAAAAACTCCTAAATGGAAATGAGACCCTACCTACCTTCCACTAAGAATTTTAGAGCTCATTTTGCACATAGATTTTTTTTTTTTAAATAACTAGATTTATTGTCTAATGCTATCACACTTGCTCTTTTCTAAACAACATGTCATAGTTCTTGAGAATTAATTCTCAGCATTAACAACATTTTCCAAATCACCTAACAATAACTGGATTTCAGAACTTTATACATTGCACTTTTCCTTTCACAGCTTTGTGTCGGCTCTGTGCAGAAAGCTTCTCCTCCTGGGTAGTTTCTCATGTTTCAATCCACTGACCGGTTCCAGACCAGCTGATAAACTCTCATTTCTTCTCACCACACACGTGATGTGATCTCAGCCTCTGCACCTCGTGCAGATGTGGGACATGAAGGGGCCGTGTCTTGGTTGGCAAGAGCCCTCAGTGGGTGCACCACAGGCCTTCAGCCACCTTCCAAATTCATCCCAAAGGGCCCAGACAGGAGAAAGGCACTTCCTACCACATTTATCTACCCTGCTTGTGCCTAACTTTCAAGCTGGCAAAGGAGCAGCTGGTGTGTGGCACTTGGGAGTGGCCGGAAGGCGAGAAACACACACAAAACACAGAGTAGAAGAGCTGGGAATAGTCAGAAGGTAAATAATGCACCCAAGATGCAGAGTGTAAGAGCTGCTGCTGCAGCTGGGAGCTCACCTGTGCAGGAGAAGTCGTCCACACGGACGTACCCCGCGACACAGTCACAGCGGTAGGAGCCGGGCAGGTTGACACACACCGTGTTGGCGTGGCAGTAGTGCATCTTGGCAGCACACTCATCGATGTCTGCAGGGAGGAACCAACCGGGAAAGTTACAGTCAGACTCAGGGAAATGAATAACATGGCATTAGAGAACATCGATTCCATTTACAACTCCAAAGGCAATCTGTTTAAACACTAACACTAAAAAACAAGGCAAATTTAGTAAAAAGTATTCCTCAAAATAGAGCTAAAACTCCTGTATCATAGCAATGTGTTCCTTCCCACCGTTCAAAAAGAAACACTGTTTCTTTTTAATTCTGGAAAAGTAACATATACATTGGGGGGGGGGACGATGACTCTATTTCAATGTTAAAAACCAAAAACTGATGCAGTTTTCAAGCACATAAAACAGTGTCCAAGTATGCAGTACTGAAAATCCTAACTCTTAAAAGCACAGTAACCCTGTACAGCATGACCCCAGTTGTGGTGCTGCTCAGATTGCTTGCCAGGACAATGCAGAAGCAGGTTCCTCTGCCCAGCTGAACAGCGAGGACTCCACACCTCCGGCTTCACCCGAGCGCTCTGGCAATGCCCTGGCCCTGACACCCAGTCCTGCTGCAGGAGTTACTCACCAGGGCTCTGTGCCACCTCCACGTGTCACACAAGCAGCAGACTGAACCAGTCACCTAAGCCTCTTTCATGGTTTGCATCATGTCAGAGCAAAAAAACAATGATTAAGGAGCAGTAAAAATTTGACCCCATGTCCCTGCTTAAGCAATCTCTATTGCTGCTGCAAATCCAAAATCCAAAACTGTTTTCATGTGACTCAAACCTATCATTCACTTGCCTGTTTAAATATCTCAACACTCTGTGATACTGTAAACTGTAAAATCTTCCCCCTTCCTTCCCCACAAAACCAGACATTATACCAAAGAATTTTCCTTATTTTCTTCTCAGCAGGATAGATTTTCTGCTTAGCAGCACAGATTTTACATGAAGTAATTCACGGTTTTCAAAATATTAATTCTAGTGTTACATATGTCCAACACAAAGAAAGATGAATCAGAGATGCTTTATTCCATCTGTTCCTTTCTGTTATTGATTGCTCACACTCTAGAAAGGTATCAGCTGAGAGCCCAGCTGAAGAACCTCCTGGGCTCATGGAGTACCAACGAGTTGGTCACCCCACCGTGCAGTCTCCTTCCACATCCCTCTGCACAGCCATCTGCAGTCCCCCTTCTCCCTCCATGCACAGTGCTGGTGGAAACAGCCCAGTGATCAGCCCCAAAACGTCAGCAGCCAGCCCCAGCATGTGGGGGAGTTTAATTGTGCACGTGCTGAGCTCGTGGCTACCTAAAATCAGGTATTTTGTTTAACCTTCCTAAACTGAAGCAGCTGCAGCTGAGACATACCCCCATTTCGCAGGCTCTGAAAATCAAACCCATGCCAGCTACACTCACACTTTCTACACTCCAGACATCGGTCCAGCAGGAGCTACCAGCTAAATCTCTTCATGTTGGCCAGCAAACAGCTGTCAGTTGGCAGCCATTTCTGACTGCTGTCAACTTGGGATGAATTAGAAATGATGGCCTGCAGGCAAAACACTTTGTACACCACTGCAAACACCTTAAACTATCTCATTCTTGCATTTCTGTTGTTTCAGTTGCAGTACCACTTGATGAAATGAATTCTAAAAAGTCAGGAGCATCAATATATGAAAGATAAAAGCCAGGAAAAATCCTCCCACATGTCTTGTTATCACACCACTGAGCGCTCGAGCCACTTGGGAAACACTCAGGTGTTGACGTGTGTTCACACTGATCTGCTTGCAGACTATTTTTAATAGGCTTTTGGAGCTTAGCTTTGAGGAGTTTTGTTCTTGCATATCTAATAATTTTCTAGCATAAAAGGAAAAGCAATGAAAAGATGTCTGCAAAGAAAGCAAGAATGTCAAAACAGCAACCAATTCACCTGAAAATTAACCTTATGCCCTACCCTTCATCTCCAGCTCCCTCAACACACTTCTCTTTCTTCCCCCAAGGGGAAGTGAGAGGATTAGAAGTCTCAAAGGTGAAGGAATTTGAACTTTGATTCATTGCAATAAAGGCCCACATTGCTGTAACAAAAAAAATATGAGAATACCCAGAGATAAAAAGAAAATTCACAACCTATATGAAAATACTGCCATGGGAGAATATCTCAAAAGGAGTCTAAGGACTTCAAGTGATGACTTGACTAAAAATAGAAGAATTGAGAGAAACTGGCACTGGGCTGCTGCAGAAGTTCCAGGGCCCAGGAAAGAAAAGCCTGGGCCTAACAAAGGAAGCAGAAGTAAAAAAAAGATCTGTCTCTTCAAGCTTTATTCACTTATTTAACTGTCTTTGCAATCTTTAAGGGTTGCATTTTCCATAAACTCTTTCAGCATTTCAGATTTTCTTTTACCTTTGCAGTATTAGCCTTCTACTAATACACGCATTTTCTTTAGAGAGAATAATATTGAGAAGTCAAAATTGGCAACAAAATTTTCTTATTAAAGCCTGTAGGGCAACACTGAATCTGTTGCTCTGGACCACAATTCTACAAATTCTTGTAAAAGGTTAGGTATTCATCACAAAAAGCTTTGGGTTTTTACTTAATATTGTTAGAGTAAAATCCATAAAGCACACAGTAGTATATATCAGCTCAGCTGTAATAGAACTCAAATTGTGATTCATGTGTATGGATTGCTTGTCGCATTTGAAATATTAAAGCTCATCTTCTAGTGGTCTTTTGAGGTGACAAAAATACATGATTTATGTTTCTCTCCAGGCTGTTGAAGTAGTTTGTTTTTCTTTTAAAAAGGTATACTTATGGTCTTTAAAATGAGACTTGACACAGCCTAATTATCACACACATATCACCAGCTTCCATCTCCATAAGCTCACGCTTTGCAGCAACAGAGACATTTGGGCTCCAGCTCTCAGCAAGGAACTATTGTGTGCTGGGGTGGGATGTTTTGGGAAGTGCCTGGGATCCTGCTGGGCTCGAGTGTCCCCCCAGCAGTCAGTGAAACAGGGCCCATTGTCTGTGCAGAGCTCTCTTTACAGCGCTCCTCACAGCCCTAGAGCTAATCAGCTATTCCCACCGCAATAAATAGTGTTGGTGAAGTCAGGGGCAATCAGAAAGGACAATACCTCTTGTTAGTTGGGCCAGTGCACTCAGCAATGCTGTGAGTACACTGGGATAAAACACAAGGAAAGGATCTCAGTGGAGCTGCCTGCTCAGCACCTGACAGGAGATCGGCTCACTGCATCACCTCACACCAACCAACCAAAGAAACAAGGTGGGAGGGAAAGACAACACACATGGCGTCCAACCCATGGCCACGAAAGAGGTTTTCTCATCTGCAAACATACTTTACAAACTGTCCAAACCACTTAACTCTTTCCATGGCTGACTTAGAATCCTAATGCCAAATATCTGTAACGTTTCAAGATGACAATGAGACACCAGATCTCAACTAGAGCATCTCTCTACTCTTTGCCCTCTCCAAGAAGTCACACCAAACCAAAATAATTTCAGCTGTGAAGAAGGCACACTTCATATTAATGTCAATGGGAGATTTGTCCGTTCAACCAAAGGTGAAATGGACCTATTATTTCTGAAACTGTTAGTCCTGTAGTAACCATGAGGGAACAACCTTGAAACAAAGCCCTCTCTGCCTCTGGAATTGTACGCCACTGTTTGCACGCACTTAACAGCAATCCTTTTACACATTAGTAGTGTCATCACCTGTTGTTTGGGGCTTCATTTTCAGTTTAATTCCTGAAAGACAGTACCATACAAACCAAAGCAAAATGAAACAAACCATGAAGTGCTCCAGAGCAGTAACAGATTAAATATCTGTACCAGAATCACTCTATTTGCAACCGTCTCCCAGTTACTCACTTTCTGGCTGGGGAGTATATTTTACCAAACTGAATCAGAATTTTCAGGAACTCTGGAAACAAAGGAACTCGGGAAGCAAACACAGAAAATCAGAAAAAGGGGGGTGGGGGGGAAAGACAGCTTTGCAGAAAGCTCTGATCTCTAATTCATGATTATTAATT
>VZTX01004439.1:221330-233475 GCA_013400915.1 Pardalotus punctatus | reverse complement strand
AGCGGATCTCTAATTCATGATTATTAATTGGGGGGGGAGGGGGGTGTGAAGATTTCCCTCCCCTCTTATTCAAACCAGGACTGTGCATTGACTTGAACTGTATTAGACCCTGGTCTAAATAATCTGGATTTTAAAAAATGTGGAATCAACCAGTTGCTACTATTTAAGTAATATAAAATCTTAAAGCATGTTCACAAGTTGATGGAATCATATCAACGAAGTTTCCAAAACAGCAGAGCACAACAGTAGTGGAGCATTAAGACAGGCCCTAAAATTTCAGCCACCCTATGCTCATGCAGAAATAAACACATGCCACTTTCACCCCACTGACTTAGCAGCTCCCTGCTCATTATATTTACTTGCTGTCCAAATTCCCCCTGATTCGGTCTTCTCCTGCTCTTATCTCCCTTCCACTGTCAGACTTCAGCTCCACTTGCCTTTCTGTTTTTCCTTCTCACCCTCCCACTGCCTGCCTTCCCTCTCCTATGTCTCATGTGTCACACACACCCCACACCTGGTTTTCACCTTTAGCACTGGCCTGGTTTCTCACACTGTGCCCTGGAGCCCTGAGGGAGCCATAAAGCACCAGACACAGCAATCAGCATTCCCCATGAGCTTCCCCAGCTGCCCGAGTAAGAAGTGACGAATTACTGGCTGCAAATGTTTAGGCCAGTTTTAAAACTGTGTACCAGCAATTCATCTCCTCCAAGGCAAGGCAGCAGTGCAACTCTCTGCCTTGGGGATGGAGCTGCTGCCCATTCAGAGGCAGGCAAAGAGCCCAAAACAAGAGCAGATAAGCCAAAGAAGAAAGGTCTGTTCCAACAAGGCTGAGAAATATTACCCTAATGTCATTAACTAACTAACAAGGGAAAAATGCCTTCATAAATTAGGGCAGGTGTAACACCACCTGGGAATCCATAGGCAATAAAACAACTATCAATATAATAATATCTGGAAATATTATCACTTTGACTTTTAGAGCATCATTAAAATGGTGCCGCTTCTTCCTCTGGGCACAGTGTAAAAGTGCTTTACATTGATATACCTGCTTTATGATCAGGACAAGAGTGTCAATATTCCAAATCTGCTTTCTGTTTAACTGCCCCTCTAGGGATGGAAACTGTACAACTATCAGGTTAAACAACTAAACAAACAAATGTTTTAGAGCACACATTCACATGCAAATCACACTTGAACAGTCATACTTTCCAGTGCACACCAGCCCTAAACTGTGACATTCCTGAGGAAGACAAAAATAAAAATTCAAGTGAAGGTACCTTCCTGGTCTTTATTTCAATAGTGATAAATTTAAATACTTTTACCATTCACACTCAAGGAAACAAATTATTATTCTTGAAAACAGATCACAGTATTTTGTTACCCGTTTCTCAGCTACAGCAGTAAACATTCATCCAAGAAGGTGGCTGTTTCCTAAAATCCACCCTAGTGAATCCTTAGACATTAAAATATTGTCAGGTACAATACAATCCCCTTCTCCATCCTTGTTATTGCTTACAATAACACACAAGTCATTAGCCTTTTAACTTAAGTTTATGATTTTTTTTCTGAAAAAAAAAAAAAAAGTGAAAAAAAAAGTTGATTTCCACAGCCTGAATTTGCAATGATCTGACCAATTCCCCAACTCTTTGGAGTCAGGGAATTTCATCTATGTTCATTTTTGGCCATCATTCCTCAAAAAACCACAATCCTATCTTGAAAGGCAGCACTCAGCTCTTTAAATCTTGTTCTTCAGACTATCTAGTGTCCCTCTCAGCAAGAAGTTTCTCCTTTTATTATGCTACTAAACTCTGCTTCTCTCTAAGGAAAACTGAAAATTTGCAGTTCCACTCTCCTTTGTGCTTTCCATCATTACACTGGCAAATTATGCTGCACTCGTTTGGTGGGATGGTCCCAAAGAACCTTAAAATCTCTGAGGATAAAACCAGTTTATTTAATTGACGTTTTCCTAAAAGGTCATTTCAATCAGTTCAAAAGCTGCCACTGATGAGTTAACGTTACAGAAGATATAAGTAATGTAGTGTTGTTTTTAACAGAAAAGAGCTGTTTTCTTAACACTAAGTGCATTCATTTGATAAATACATTAATAGAAAATGTTCACAGACTTATAAATATTACTTTTTTAAAAAATGTTTGCAGCTATAGCTCTTAGGGATGGTTGATAACTTATTCATAAGGTATCTCTGACAGCTGCAAATAAGTTATTTTTAAAAATACGCAACCAGAGTTCACATATGATAACGCAGCTTAAGAGAACACAGATTAAAAATAATCACAGAAAGCAGAATGAAACATTTGGGGAAACAGGTTTTGGCTAACAGCAGCAGCTCAGTCATTTGCTCAAACATGCCAAAGCAACCAGGAAAAACAAGTCAAAATTCTGCTTGTACTGCTGTAGCAGCTGCTATGATGTTCAGAACTAACTGAAGTTTAAAAAGATTGCTTTATCTGGGATAATTCAAGCCTTTTAATTTTTTTCCTTTTAATTATTCTTTGAAACTATACTGATATTTCTGTTTAGAATGCACAGCAGCAGAACAGGCTACTAAGGAGCGTGCCTGAGTGGGTGTAAGGATTTTTCTTTAAAGATGCTGCTGAATTTGCTCTGAGAGACCATCTAACAAGCAAGCCATTTTTCAGCTTGGGAGGCTGCCTGGCCAGCAGGATGCAAGACTTTTACCCAAGTCAGTGCCACCATCCCTGTCCCCCTGGACTCCATCAAGGCAGATCAATGCCTTTGAGGACACTCTGCTATAAGGGATTTGTGGATTCTGAGGAGCATTCATTACATCCTCTCATGGACATTATGGCAGAGAGCTTCTTTGACAGCCCCAGGTGTTTTAACATAGACAGGAATACCAGCAGCTATTTGAAGGATTTTATATTTCAGGGAGATGACCTGGTGTCCTTCAGAAAGAAAAGAAAAAAAAATATAATGATGACTGATGCCTCTTGAACTGTATTAAGTGCGCTGAAAAGAGCAAGATGTAATGACAGGTAGCCTGGGAGAAATACTGTTAGCTTGCTTTTTCACATAAGTTTTATCTTTAAAACACCTCAAAAATTGCTGTACTTTTTATTTTTTTTTTAGAGATGTTGTTTTCAATATTTCACATTATAAATTCTTTCATCCATCAAAGTTAGGAAATAATCATATTTGTACATATTATCTTTTTCAGAAGAGAAGTGTTCTTGAAGCTTCTTTCCAAGTGTTAATTTAGGAATAAATACACATTTCTACAGATGTGATAAGTAAAATGTTGGTGTACCTAAGGTTCATCCTTTTAGATACAATAAACGCTTGCATGGGTACATGACATGAACCCAATAAAGAAAATATTGCTTAACTTCACCACAATAATCATGTTTGGCAGTTCAACAGAAATTAAATAGTACAGAGAACATCAAAAGCCATTGGCTTTTCCTGTCATCTATCAGGTAACCTGTGTATTTTTCCAGAAAGCAGAAGATGTTTTGGGACTCTCCTAACTGTGGAGGAGCAGATAGCGAAAAAAAGTTTCCCACAAGGCAGATGTGGGACAAATTCTTTCCAGCAAAGATGGTTTGCCAAGCCAAACAGTGAATTGTAAAGTTACCCTGTCGCAGCCTGTGAGCACAGCACATCTCTGGGCAACCGCGAACTTTGAAGTTTGGGATCAGCGGTCTGACACTTGTTCTCCATCACTCCCTTGCTAAAACCCAGAGGGCAGTGACAGGGGTCTGATCTGAACAGGTTCCTCTGATGAATCCATACCAATCAAATGTAAATATCAAATGTGTAAATACCGGCATTCCCTTATGTAAGTCGCGCTCAACAGTGCAGCACAATTTGCTTCCCTTGGACACAGAGGGACTTAACTGCTTTCCCCTGGCTAGAACCCAGGATGGAAACCTCACCAAATTACTCCAGGAAAAGAAGTGGGAAGAGTTATATATAATAAATCGAACTGGACTACTCTCCCTTAGTAGTACTCTCCCTTAGTACCACTCTTTCAACCATTTTTCTTTTTCAAAGGCTCTTAATGCACAAGAATTCATTCTAAATCTAACTACTTCATGCTTAGCTGTAAGAGTTGCCATTATATAAGTCTACCACAAATAAAAGGTTATGTTGCAACTGCACACAAATACATTACTGCCCATTAGAAAATGAAGCAAAATAATCACCTCTTTCTCATGAAAATAGCTCTGTTCCCTAGAAAGACTGCACCTACTGTACAACATAAATGTACTCCCAAAGCCAGGCTTGCTTTGGCTTTGTTTTCACTTATGAGAGAAACCCCTGGATCTCAGGAAGCGCTGACGAAACAGATACTGCTGTCGGAAAAGGAACACAAGATTTCTGTAACAGATTCAGCTCCTTATTTACTGTTATTTTTTAATCTTTCCAAGTATTCTGAGAGATAGCAGTGGATGCTTATAGAGGGGGACGGTAGAAGGGAAGAGGTGAGGGAAATGGTGTTTTTCTCTAATCTTCCATTCACCTGGATTAGCCAAGCTACTAGAGTTATTTCAATACATTGAAATAATTCTATCCATTTTCATTCAGCTAATACCTCACCTTTTCAATGCCTTCTATCAGATTTTCCTAATGGCTAGGGTTGAACAATGGATTACTGTATCAAAATGAGCAATTCTTTCTTTCTGCCATTACACTGAGAGTAATTATATTAAATATCTCGTTCCATCAGCACGTGTCTTATGCCACCATTCACCACTTTTCTTTCACTCTCCTACTTTTTGCCCAATATTCTTACCCAGTTTGCCTCCTTCTATCTACGGCCTGCCCTATTGACTGGCTTACTCTTTTAAGTCCACACAGATGCTATCTTCAAATGACAAATTGTAGAAGGCTGCCCATGTAATTGATCTAGAATCCCTGTGCCCACAGCAACATTTTACTGTGGCATTTTGAAGGATGCTGTAGCTCTCTGAAAAATTAAATGCTTTTGAAAACTTTATGGGTTTTTTTAGGGTGGTGTCTTTATCATGTCTAAAAAAACCTACAGTCCCCGAACAACTACTAGTCTAGTATTTTATAATGACTTTTAGTACATATTCTTACAATAAATGAGACAGATAATACGTTAGTAGCAAAAATCATATCAAATTAATACTCCACAGTTTTTCACTAAAGTAATTTTTTTGCTCAAGGACTATTTGTGCAGCATACAGGTAACAGAACAATATTGTCCCATGCTGGCAAGCACCAACTGTGCCCTATCTTCTCTATTTATGGCCTTCATTTTCCTAACTATTCTCTTAACATCCTTTCAACAATTCATTATTCAGCTGTTCCCATCACACCTTGTTCCCCTATCCAGCTCTGCTGAAAAATCCATGAGGAAACACTGAAGTGGCAGACTCATCACCATTGCTGAATTGGCAACCGTGCCTCTTCATTGCCACATTATTCAAACCAGGTGCTTCCACATGATAAAGGATTTACTGGGTTTATTTTCATGGGTCCAGATTATTCCCTGTTAATCAGGTTCCACAGAGGATCAGAGACAAATATCGTATTCAGATAAGAAAATTATAGATCATTGCAAAACAGTTCCTTTCTGAGTATCCCTCAGAGCCATGCTAAACACATTTCTGTGCTCCACATCCTTGCTGTGCAATCTAGTCTTATTGTTTGTGCCTTTTTAAATTTAATTTCATCTATAATGTAAAAATAAACAATGAAACATCAGCAGAATAAAAACACCTAATTTTAGATATTATACATATTTTTCCCTATAAACACAATCTTAATTGACATAACTGAAAAGTGCAAGATGCATCTCTCATCCAACCAAATGTGATAATCAGTGTGATTTATAGCACCAGTTACTAAAAGAGGCATTTTTAGTTTGGAGATTACAACAGTACTGCACTCCTTAGGCATTACCTGAGGTGAGAAAAATAAGAGGAACAGAAAGGGGGGGGTGGAGAGAAATTCAACAGCTGATCATAAAAATATTCTTTACCTGCAACTTTAAGTCCTGCCTCAACACTTAGAACAAATTTTATTTTAATTGCTTTGCTTTTGGCTATAAAATTGAAGTGGTGATTTAATGCTTTCCCCTTTGATAGCACAGTCACATGTTTAGCTGCAGTAAAAAAGAGAAAGAACTGGAACACTCAGGTCCTTAATATTTCATTTCCAGTTACTCTAAATTACTACATCGCCCATCATCATAGAGAGTTTTACAATGTATGTTTTACACACATCTCCTTTATCAGTATCAGCTGCTGAGGAGCTCATTCACAGTGATTCCCTCAGGTTCCACCAGGTGGACAGAGCACAAAGAAAGGATGGAGTGGAGAGGTGCAGAGCCAGTCCTTCCCAGCCACGAAAGCAAACTGCGAAGGAGCGTGTGGAGATTGGTTGATGTTTTAATGGAAGACCTCGAAGGGGCACAGAAAATACAGGACTGCACAGCAGGGCAGTGGCAAAGGCACACATCAGATTAAAGGAATCATTGTGAAAGTGAACAGAAAGACACTCTGACTTTAATGGGCTTTGAACCAGCCTACTGAATAGTTTGTATGCACTTATTTGTACACTGTAGAGGGAGGAGAATCAACAAAGATCTCACCCTGCATGAAGAGAAAGAAAAGGAGGGTTGAATGAGCATTACTGATTCCAATTGCTGTGTTCTGACTCAAATTTTTAAGGTAGATTAAACTTCATTTAATAGCAAAACAGTAACTCTAATATTGCTGCTGATGAAACTTTCATGTATTTTGTCTCTGCAGAGAACCATTATGAAAATGATGTGAGTTTCCACTATCAATATAAAGATGAAGAGTTCTGTAGATATCTAATGCATTTTCACCACCTCAATTAAGAAGCAAATTCTGGCCTGATGTCATTGGTCATTCCACATTAGCTGTAAATAAATGATGAAAAAAATAGACAGCAGAACTAGACAAGCTGCAGATAGGAAGTCAATACCAAAAATCAATGCAAAATACACCTCATCCCAATGGTTTCCAATTCTTTCTCCTACCTCCACATACATTTCAAGCTACTGCTCACTTTTTATTAACAGCAATGTCACCTCACCACATTGTAGCACACAGCATGAGGTCACCCACAGTGGAGCCAGAGAGGACCCTGTGAAAACGCATTTCCACTGCTAGAGACTTCAAAAAACATCAAGTGACAATTGTCAAAGTAAATCTACTCCACACAGAATTCATGAGATTACATAATAAAGACCCTACTTTGAAGTGTTTCTGAGATTTTTCCTGGACCAAAGTCCTCATTTTTGTAATTGAAAAAGGTTCAGAGAATACACATCTCTTGTCAATGCAAATCAACACACTTATACCAGCATCAAATATGAAACATTAATTTGTAGCTGCCAAGTACAGGAGAGAGCTAGCAGGCACTGGTGGGACTTGGGCCCCCAACACACCTGGCTGCTGCAGATTACCACATGAAGCTTGAATCCCTGAGAAAAAAGTGTTAAAAAAAGTAATTCACACTTCTTACTTTAGTACATTAAGGTACGCTATTCTACTAATCTGTGCTCCCTATCCTGCATGTGCTTTACTTTCCTGCACATCAGCAGCAAAAAATGGCCTCCAGGAAGGCAGTGACCACAAAAACCTCATCTTTACTCACAAGAGGAGGAACAGCACTTCTAGGATTGCTGTGAACAGAAATGAAGGGAGAAGCCACTGCCTGTATTTCCTTCCTTATAATGTCTGCCTTTGATGGGAAGCAGAGGGAGCACCTCAAATTAGGTCTAGAGTAACGATGTTACCAGAAAAACCTTTCCTTACTGTTTGGGAAAAGAAGGAATAAAATTGAGCTAAAGAGGGAAGTAAGGCCTAGACGTTAACATATACACACATAAAAATTTGTTTTTATTTCTTATTGCCCTACTCTGATTTGATTGACAATACATTAAATGCAGTTCCCCAAGTCAAGTCTGTTTTGCCGGTGATGGTAATTGCTGAGTGATATCTCCCTGTCCTTATCTTGACCCATGGGCCTTTTATTATATTTTCTTTTCTGTCTTGTTGAGGAAGGGAGTGATAAAGCAGTTTGGCAGTCACCTGGCAGGTAGCCAAGGTCAACCCACTTAATTTACTTATTGTAAACTAAGAATTTTATTTCCTTTAGCATGCAAAAAGTAATGTAAGCAATTTTATCACCATGTTTGTTATGTCTCAGGTAGTAACGAATGAAGAATAAAAGACCCATTTAGGACAGTAAGGCAAAATCAAGATTTTTCAAGTTTCCACTCCACTTAAGTCCTTAATAATGGTGCTAATAACTAATTTTAACAGCTGAAAGGTGCAATTTTAATTAATCAGGCATTGTTTTTCATTAAGGTGAGTGAGGTACTGAAACCCCATTGAGGCATAAACCCATCATTTAACACAACTGTCAGCCTTTTTGTGTCAATTCACTTAACATTCTATGAAATCAAAGGACAGGATCAACTCTTGTAGCTAGACTGCTTTGCTATTTCTGCGTATAATAAATGTCACGGAAAAATTAGTAATGCACAATAACAAGACTTGTACACAGAGCACATGCTGCTTTCGCACAAAGCATTGATATTCAAGATTTTTAAAGACTTTTTTAAAAAGTCATCCACCTTCTTCCAATAAAGAACAGCTTTCCATCCTCTTGTAGTGCTTTCAAAAACCCAAACAACAAAAAGTGAAATAAATCTATTGACACAATAATCAGTCTAACAAAGCTGAATATATATATATATATATATATATATAATTTTCTCTTTAACAATCAGTTTCTATTTATCTTCCAGTTTTTCATCTTAACAACTTTGTTCCTCAGTTCCACTTTCTTATTATCTTGGCAGCCCTAAAACACCTCTTTTGTCTTGTCCACAACACTGAATACACAAAAAGCTCCTCTTTGACTGCTCATGTACAGATTTGAAGACACATTCAGTCCATTCTTTCAACCAACCTCCACTTATCTAACTTCTGTTCTTGCCTCAGAAATCAGCTCCTACAAGCCATTCATCATTTTTAGAGTGCTTTCTGAATAGCTTTCTATTTATTAATTTTACATTTTCTAACCCAATGTGTCACATGCTCTGAACTCTGCTTCTGAATCATCACAAAGATTTTGGAAGGGTAAAATCATATGCTGCTTTGACCTTGGAAAACCATCCCAGAACTGTTGAAAGAGTTTTAGAGAAAGCATGAAGAAAACTATACAGGAATAGTGAAATCACTGTCACTGAGTTATTTTCAGGTCTACGTAGGGCCATAAAGACTTCCTAAACAAAAGAAGACAGATATTAATTTCTTATAAATACAATCACATAGCATACAATTTGCACTGAGTCTAGGTTATACAAATCTTTTTTTTGTTTTATAATAGCTACCGGATTCTTGTATTCTGATAAATCCCCCATAAATGTGCTACTACTTAAAACCCAAGGAAAACACATCATCATGGATGATGAGTGCAGAATATTTTCCTTGGCTCAAGGACAAGACCAAGCTCATAAAGTGCACTAGAACATCTGCACACCAAATTTTCAGCTGAATAAAAACCACATATTTGACAACAATTCTGTTTATAAAACTGTACTCACACATGTATCCATATATAAAAATTCAAAATAAATTAAGACAATTCCCAGCTTCCCCATGCAGATCCAGGAGGGGCTACGTTCCCTGAGTGTGCTGTGTTTATCTTAAATAAAGGCATCCTTTAACACTTTAAAACCCTGAAGTCTCTGTCTGAGCGTCCTAAGCACAGGCATATAATTAAAGGGACATCCCATACTGCAGTTTATTCAGGAATCAGTAACAAAAGACAGGCACTAACACAAGGCAGATAAAATTCAAGACCATCCAGCTTCATTCAGTCACAGGCAGCTCTTAAGACTTGGCTAATAAATACCAAGAACATTCCAGGGTATCATTATCCATATGCTAAAATCTGTATTTGTTTCTATGTCAGAAACTTAGCATGTTATAATATCACATACTAAAACATCTGGTTAACCATGATGATGATATAATAACAAAATATTGTACTAATAATTCAAGTATCTAGTGACAAAAGAACAGCTTGTTTCTGAGGTGACCAAAGTGCTCACCAAATTTCCCTTACATATAGGCACCTTATTACTACCCTGAAAAAATACTTTTTTCCGCTACTCACAGCATCTCTCAATGGCTGCTTTCTGCTGTCTTCTCTGATGGGAAAACTGTTCGTATTTTTGAGTACAAATCTCACCGGTTTATACTTCTGCAGTATTGCAATTCATCAATGTTGCTTTAATCTGCCATTTTATCTGATGTCCATGTAAATAAATACTGAAAGTTGATGTCTGATAACCCAACTAAAAGGCCCAGACATCTGGAAAGCATAAAGGCATTGATAGTTTGACAATAGCTATTGATGCAAGCTGATGCACAATACAAAGAAATATCTATTGTGGCTTGAAAGAACAGCGTCTCTGAGTGCTAGACTTCTGAATTACCCATAAACCCCAGAAGACACATTTCTTAATTCCAAAGCACTTTTGGACAGATATAATTATCTTAGTTTCAGCAGAGGTAATTGTAATCAGTTTTGTGTCTGAAAGCAAAAAGAAGAGTAGAGAGCAAAGAAATGAAGCCTGCCACGGCAAGGGGCAGAGCTGGCTGCAGACCAAAGCAATGATGTTCTCTGGAAAGAGACAGGCTCTCCAGCATGGCATCTCCCACCCAGCTGGACTGGAGCATCCATCCAACGAGAGATCTCAACCCAGCACTGTACCTGAACTACTGTCACCTACAGGGGATTAGACAGAAAAAGGATGTGCACAGGCTGGGGCTTGATATCTTAGTTATTCTACTAAATATAAAATCATCTCATTGTGAGAGAGAAAAGCTGCACAATTCAAAGCGTATTTGGTTCACTGCTATGAGCCTCCTGTTTGCCCCAAACAGCAAAGAAAAAGCAAAAAACACAGCGGCACAAAACAAAGTGTAATCATAAACCCACAGGAGGCACCAGCCCCGCTCCACAATAAATAAAGACCCAGCAATTTGACTGCGACTGCAGTAATGTAAATTCACATGAGCAGAGCCCTCCTAGATATGGACCTGACAGCCTGCCTAGAATGAAACGTGGTGAATCCCAACTTGGCTGTCACGTTCTGTCCAGCCTGAAAGGCGAGGAGGAACACAGCCCTATCTGCCCTTTCTCCTTCCTTGTCTCATCAGCCACATCCTTGTTCTCTCAGCACTGAAAAGCACAGGAGCCACAATGGCAGGAGGCTGCAGGCCAGCAGATTCCCTGGAAAACCACCAGCAACAGCCCAACCCAATGTGGTGTCTCATACAATCAAGGAGAAAATTAGGCTAACTCCTGGAGAGCGAGAAAAGGCAACCTACGCATAGACTCAAAGAGTCACTTCAGAAATCAGTCTGAAAGTCTTCCCTGATGTCTGACAAGAGCCTAGGCTATCACCATGGGCTATAAAAGCACTTTTGAACATCAGTCTGTCCCTGCCCCTGTGTCCCAACCCTAGAGCTCACAGATACCCTACCTGCAATCTTTCAGAGGAATTGACATCTTCTGAAAGCACATCAACAAATGGTTTTTACACTGTGAAACTATTTCACACGCTATGACCAGTCCTTTGGCAAAGTGTATTTGCCTCAGTGTTTAGATGCCATTTTTACCACAAGCCTCTAAAAGAAAACACTGTGCTCATTTATAGAAAAAGAGAGAGGTCAAGACTGAATGATTCAACATTGCCCAGTCCTTCACACACACTCGCTGCCATTATTGCTTTTTCTCAGTGGCCAAGACAGATGTGGGGAATTTTTCTCTTCACAGCTGACAAGTTCTCAAATTCTTAAGCTGACAGCCATTTGTGTTTAGAATGATTTTAATCAAGCTGCAATTTTTTCAGGTAAATGCTGCTAATACACATCTGACAGTTGTCAGGTAGCAGCAATATCCTGATTTAGTTCTTCACCTGAGTATTTCCATAGCTTTCCTTCAGAGGTTGTAAGGTTCACAGTCTACTGTAGCATGTGGTATTACAGCTCTGGCAAGAAAAGATCATTATACTACACAAATTTCTTCTTACCTGTTAGATATGCCGAAAGTACCCATTAAAAAAAAAAAAAAAAAAAAAAA
>VZTX01004439.1:168465-221281 GCA_013400915.1 Pardalotus punctatus | reverse complement strand
AAAAAAAAAAGAAAATAAAATATACTTGTAGAGGCTAAATACAGACACAATGAAAAAGTATTTATTCCCTAACAAGCTGATATCCCCAGTTTGTACTGTTAGGAACAGTGAGATTGTCAGTCATTTTCAGACTCCTAAATATTTTAGAGAGCTTTCCACAGACTATGGATACAACTTGGGAGTTTCTCCCTAAGGAATGAAAGCAGACAAATTTGGTACAAGAATAGCAGAGATGGGGAATGCGGAACAGGCAGCTTTTCAGGAACAGAGAGTTCACAGAACCTGACTTCCTCACAAATAAAATAAAAAAATAAAGAAAAGCAGCAAATACATCCAGTACTAGAAATCATTTATTAGATTTTTGGGATGTATTTAGTAGAGATTGATGACTTATTTTTATTTTCGGCAAATAGATCGCATAACAAAAACACCGTTTCAACTCACTAGGAAGTATTCATTAATTTAGAACAAACGAAGAAAGCAGAGCCGTGTTAACAGGAATAAAATACTTTTGAAGAGTGTGACATTCCTGAAATAAAACCCTTCAGCCTTGCAAGGGAACAAGGCTTGAACATGAGTCTCTCCCACCAGGAGACCATCCCAACCACAGCCTGGAGAAGCAGAAATAGAGGCAATACCAAAAGGTCTTCCTGGTTGAGGGGGTGCATTTACTCCCTTGGGATTTTTTGTTTGCTTTACAGCACTCCCCAAACATTTGCAACTCTTGATCCCACTTCTGTGTATTTCATAGCATCTTAATACTTGTTGATTACTCTATAAACAGCTGAAACTCTGGCTACTGCTTCTGCAGAATTACTTTAATTGTAATAACTTGAGATATATTTTCTACACCTTTTTCAGAAATACTAATTCCTATGCAAATATGTGGAGCTACAACAGGTTTTAAACAAGTAAACAAGAGTAATACAAATTCTAAAAATAAACTTTATAACCACCACTACTAGAAGTGGGAGGCTGGCCTTCTCATGACTCCAAATTACAGCCTTTTAGAAGCACACATTATTCAGGTCATCTTTTAGTTACTATTTCTCTCACACGAGCAGGTTTCTTTTTCGAGCCCACAGACTCACCCAACATTCTAGTCTCTCTCATCCCTCCAACCTGCACATTACATTGCTTACAACATCAGTGGGCTTTTACTACATTTGACAATAATATCTCTCAGAGACAATCTTTTATGAATAGTGAAACACCCCTTTCTTCCCTTCAGCCTGAGCCTGTCTGCAAAGGTAATCTTGCCCCTATATTCTTCTCTTTCTAGTCCAATCTATAGCTAAGAGTATTGCTTAAAAAAGAATATATTCTCTAAATCTAATGCCTAAAATGTGACTGTTTAAATTCCCTTGAGCTGGTCAAATGTAGGGCACTTGGGTAACTTTTATGAGCATGTATTTCTCTAGAACTCTTCCTTTATTATGTATTTCATTTCAGAATATGTTTTAAGATGTAGAGTTGATCACTAACTCAGTCTTCAAAACACAACTTATTCAGAACAACCATGGCAAACCTACAAAACGCAAAAACCTTTGTACATATGCTCTATGATCCACAATCTCAGTCAGAAAAAACAGAATTTATAAGGAAAACTTCAAAAACTCTAGGTAGAAGGTATCTTGAATGGAACAGTACGTCTGGTGACCAGTGTGCAATGCCTGGCCCATGAGAAAAAGAGCTGTCCTGGTTCTGGGAGTGAGCTCTCTTAGGTAGGCAATTAATGTAAGAGGTTAATAAGAACCAACAGGTTTCTCTTTTTTTGCCATACTTGGGTGAGAGGAATTTACAACTGATTTTCAAAGTGTGACTTCAGTGGGGTTTGGCATGTTTTACAACAGGAAACAAAAAGAATTATGCAGCATAGGCACAGAGTTGTTACACCCTCACAGAAGGGACAGAATTGTAACAAGTCAAATAATTTGATTGTGGATACAATAATGACACAGAAAGACCCCATTATAATTATTTTTCTGCTTTAGCAGCGCATCAAATAGGTCTGTATATCATTCTTCCTCACTTATTTCATTTTTTACGATGTGTTTGAGCACTAAAAAGCATGCCCGCTATAAATATAATGTTTCCCTTTCAAACTGCAGGTGGTTCAACCAAAAAGGTTCTTCTGCATGTCCAAAATTTAAAAATTCATAATCTCATTACTAAAAATTATTTTAAAGTTAATTAAGGTGCAATAAAATTTGATTAACTAGAGTTATAAATCTGAAACTAAAATGGAGACAGTTCTAAATCAAATAAAATGCCTTATTAAAAGTTATAGCATCAGACAGTCATCAATCTTCAGCAACAGAGTAGAAAACAGAAAGCTATATAATGTATATGAAGCCTGGAGTAATCCTGTCATCACGCCCAACTGACTGAGAGTAAATCAAAAGGCAGGAATAGACAGAAAACCTCATCTTTTTTTACAGTCATTTTTTAATGGCAGTTTGCAATTTTTTAACCCATGATGTAAAGGCTTCAGGCTTGTTCTTTACCTCCAATCACAGCTGAGCCTCACTGGGGACAACATCAGAGTGAAGAATTTAAAAGCAACAACAACTGTAAAGAAAATCAGGTTAAATTAAGAAATTAATGAAATGATTGTGTACCAACTCATCTTCTGACAAGTTAGTATGAAAAAATAACCCCACAAAGAAGGTCTGGGATTCAACAGAGCCAACTCTGAGTGCATAAGAAAGTTAACACAACTGATAGGTCTACACTGAGCATAAGAATATGGAGATGTAACTTTAACAAAAGGTTGAAAACTATTTAGAATGAATTTTTTTTTTTTAAACAGCAAGGATAAGAAGCACTTCAAAGAAGGTACCAGGAGTAAGCAAAAAACTAACAAGGATGGAAAAAGAGATACTGATTAACGAGGTAAGCCATGTGTCCTAAATTAGCCACACAGTAAAAATAGTACCACAGCTCAATCTTTCAACAGAGAACAGACTGAATAGGGAAAGGCTCATTTCATCTCAGCAGAAGAGAAGGATTAAAATAAAGAGAAGAACTAGTTAAGTACTCTTATTCTCATACTGATTCAATGTTAGAAGTCAACTGTGTTCCCCCAAACCTGGACAAATGTTCCATTTTCTCATAAGAATAATGCCACAAGGACAGCAACATTTACATCATACAGAAAGAGCTAGAAGATAAAAACAGAAATTCTGTGGCAAGTTTTTAAATGACATTTATAAACTAATGGGAACTGAAGTTTTCCCAATATACCAGTTAGTTCCATAAACCTTTACTCGAAAACTTTTCTTTGGGCCTCCCTGACCATCAATGCTAAAGCAAAAAGAACACTGGGGAATACTAAATACAGGAGCTGCATTCCAAGAAAGGAGAAGTGATAAACACATATTCATGTGATTTTGACACTGACTAGAGCAGACTCTTTGGAAGAGGCAGTAATCGAGGGCATGGAGGTAGGCTTGAAGGAGCATAAAAAGAAATATATTCTCATTACTAATAGATCACCTGAGGAATGTGATGAGTTTCTTAGTAAGACAGATGACTACTTAGACAAGGGCAATATAGTGCAACTAATACATCTATGTTTGAATTAAGCATCTGGCAGTGTTCTCTAAGAAATCTTTATTTAAAAGGCAGACAATGGAGAGCAATATAAGAATACATCATAATATGGATAGAAAACTGTCTATGGGAGGCATTACAAGAGTCTCTACTGGAAAAAAAAACCGCAGTTCTCAAGATGGGAAAATGTTACTTATAGTATTCCTCAGGAACCAGTCTCAGGATGGATCCTGCTTAATCCATTCATTAGCAACCTTGATGCAAGGACTGAATTATGAAATGCAAAGGTAACACAATTATGAGCACAGAAGAGGACAAGATCACCACATAGAGAGAATGAGATTACCTTGTGAGCTAGAAAACTGAATGGGATGAAATACACAGTGATAAGAGAAACTAATGAGGATTTCTGCTTTAAACTGGAGGTTCATCAGATTTAAGAAATGGAGGAGAAGAAAGCTGGTGGATAGAATGATGAAGAGGTATCTCTTTGTTATTTACCAGCTGTAAGAAGGTCTGAGGAATTTCTGGGAATATCAGACCTTTTCAGTCAACTCAGAGGACTACCTGGATCTCATATGAAATAGTGTGGTGAATCCTGATCACCTGTTTTCAAAGCAAATCCAGTAAGTATGCCCAGAAAAAGGTTTCTAAGGGGATTACAAGAATGGGAAAATAACCTTCATGTCATGTGACAAGGAAACCTTGGTCCTTCCAGCCTAGCTAAGCAAAGACTGAGAATATATTTAAGTATATTTGATTACTGTTATATATAACCTTGTTGTGCATGGACAGCAACCAACAAACAATGCTTCACCCGTAGAGTCACAATGAGCCTCTCACAGCAGCTTAAGATTTACCGAGCACAACATGGGAACCCAATCTGTGATTTTTGGTGATATACATCCCTGCAAGCAGCAGCTTGGATTATGGGATACAACAGAACCCTTTCACACAGAAACAGATCCCCTTGGCAGCTGATGGAAGGTTTGTGTCAGTAACCTGTTCAGCCATCAAGTGTCACCTTTTTGGCTAATGGTTTATATCAAAGGAAAGAACACACCTCATAATGTACATAACCAACTGTGTAATGCTGCTCAGCAGGGAAATATCCCTCCTGTAACGCTGCAGTGATTACCTTATGCCTTGAAGCATGAGAGCTGATGATCTTTATCTTACATTTCATAACTACAAATGCTACTATCGGTCATAAAATTATCCAAGCACTTCAAAAATTCAGCCACAATATTTGATTTGATGACCCTCTGCACCAGGGACTAGCACAACCTCACTAGGTGTTCAATGTCTGGCAAGTCATTTGTTTTAAATTACACCTTTATTTTCATCTTGTGGAACAGGATTAGAGTAACCTTCTGAATAAGTTTCACTACAGCCTTCAAAAAAGAAAACAAAACTGTGAGTAGCTAAAGCAAACCTTGCTTAAGGGCTTGACTGTGACTTTTCCTTATGCTTTATGTCATAATAAATCCTCTCGTGCAACACATGCCAACGCCTTCCCACCCAGAGCAGGTGGACTAGAAATGTGGAGGATGTGCAGACACAGGGGCTTCTCTGGCTTTCCCCGGGAGCCAGCACAACCCTCACCATTTGCTGCAGGAGTGGCACCGCTCCCCTGCTGCTCGCAAAGCCCTGCAGCACAGGAGCGAGGTCTCAGGGGGACAGACAGGTCCCTGGGCCACGACAGCTTCTGTGATAATCCTGAGCTGCTCAGTTTGAGCAGCACTCCTCCTTCAGACAAGAACCAAAAGGTTCAGTTTAGCCTTAAGTCCTTTCATTTGTATTCCATTACCTTGGGTGCTTAGGTGTGAAGAATACAAATATCATTGTCAAATGACATCCTCACATCTTTTCCTTTGCTTATTAAGACACAGCACTACCCAAGACTCTTGTCTGAAGAAAACTCTTTTAGAACAAAACAAAACAACAAAAAAACCAAACTCACAACTCTCTTTGGGCTGCTCAGAAGATATAAAAAAAACTAACAAATCAACAGAATCAGTTATTAAACAGAAAATTAGCTCACTCATCCTCCTACCTACCCTCTCTACACACACAGGCACTCAGGCAACACAGGCTGCTCTGCTTCACATCCTAGAACCTGACAAGGGAAAAAAGGACAGATTCCAAACAGAATTAAAGCAGGTATTCTCAACAAGCAAAGCACATTTTTGAAAATTCATTTCTGAGTTAAGATTACATAAGCAAAGCCAGCTAGGCTCAATCACACTTGCATGCCAGTTACCAAAACAGCTTCTAGAAGGAGGGTAAAGGAGACAGGAGGTTTATTTTTCTATCTTTTATTTTTTAAAAAGTGACACTAGCTCAAAAATTTATTTACTCAAAAGTAATGACATTTCAGGGGACAGAAAAGGACATTTTACCCCCAAAATCAAACCATTCTGTGTAGAGTACTCTACAAAATGAGCATCTGGCAAAGAGCTCAAAAAGATCCTATTTCTTTGCCAATAGTAACATATTTAAGAGGTTGCTTGCTAGCAAACTGCCATGGCAACCACAGTAGCACCTGGGGTACAGTGTTCTCCTGAGAAACAGCACACCTTCCCTTGAGAAACAAAATAATTTCACAAGGGCGCAACAGACAAGTAATTTTTAAACCAGATAAGGAGCTCCAGTGACTGTACAGTCACAGAACTCCAGAATCAAGCATCCATTAACTCTATTTCTTTATCCAAAAACATCTGTATTAAACCCAGCTCTAAATATAACACAGCAAAAGGCATGCACCAGTCGCTCTCCACTTCTACATCTAACTTCATTTAGAATGGCACAATTGAGGGACAACCCAGTGTTTTTTTGGAAAGAAGTCAGTAATATTGAATGTCATTTCAGTGTCAAAAGCAGAGTAAAAATACGCCACAATGAAATGGTCAAATCCCTCTTCCAGCCAAGACACTGATTCTTGCACTCCCTAAAAAACAGCCAGGAGTGGGTATGTGCCTCCCTTCCTAGCTGCAAATGTAGCTTAAATTGAAAAATATAAGCTAGACTTCTTTCTGCAATTTAGAAATTTTATACCCAGAAATAGCCTAATCCAATCTAATTATCAAGGGACAGAGGAAAGAAAAGAAAAAGGAAAATATCAGCTATAGATCTCTCTGCATGCAAGAACATTTTTACGCCACGAAAAAAATAAAAACATTGGAATGAGAGTTTTTGATGTCAAATTGACCAATACTGCACTTGCCTTAGCTCAGCTCTTTTCTACAGAAGACTGCACATAGTGATTAAGACAACTTTTGAGAAAAAAGCAATTCTAAACTCATGTTATTCTGAAAAATAATTTTATATAATGCATTATCTCTGAGTGCACCCTATCTCAACCATCATTTTTAGAAGACTTACATTATTGTATTGTTCTATACCACCAGTGGCAGGGGAGGAGGAGAGAGGGTTGAAACACATCACTCTAAGAAAGCTTCCCTTCCCTTGCCTTTCTGGCTTTCCTTCTGTTCTCCATTCTCAAGGCTATGGGGGAAAAAATTACACAGATCATCTCAACCAACAAAAGGGGAAATAGTGAAGATAAGTAATACTGCTGACAATGGCAGACACCAATTACCTTCCTTTTCTGATATCAAAAAAGCTTCCAGTGCTTTTAACTTGCAATTTATGAATGTCACCGACTGACATTCAACTTTTGTGTTTCCAGCAGTCTCACTTATTGTCATGCTAACACTTTATTAAGTTTTTTTTTCTTTCCCCCCTCTTACACCTAAACTTTAAAACCTTGCGTGGAATCACTGCACAGACTTATGCCCTTAATAACAAAGACAAACTGAGACACAAGAGATTAAACATTACTAGCAATCCCTACCTTCCACTTCATTTTAGATGAACTTATTGCTGGTTTGTTTTGAAAAGGTAAAACAATAATTTGCCTACCATGCATTGAGGAATAGCTTTCACTTATAATAGTTAAAATATTTCTTAGCCTTTTTTTCTTCCCTTGGTCTTCAACTTCATTTGAAACCGCTGTTTTACATTCTATTAGACGCTTGCTATTAACAGGTACCATAGATGAAAGAAGATTAATATGTTCAACTAATGCGTTGACTGATTCTCTTACTAGTGTCAAAACCTACAATTAAATATTTTCTTTCAACCATATTATAGTATGCAATTCTTGATTCAAGCACTTATCATTTAATTTATAAATGGAAAAAGCTTAAGCCACACAAGATGGTGAACACTGGAAAAAAACATTTATATGAACTGCTTTTTATGTAGTCAGACCAAACATTTTTTCTCTCATATGTAGTCCAACTTCTGTTTAACTTGTAAGCATACTATCTGTCTCACACATTATTAAATGTGTCTGGCATCTACAAAAAAAGCACTTGCATGCATAGAAGATGTAAAAGGTTTTTATTATCATTATTTTAACAATGTAGTGATGGGACACTCCAAATGCAAATCCTGTCATAAGGATTTTGCCCAAGATTGACAGCCATGACCAACAGCCCAGATCAGTCAGGCTTCCATGGGCAAAAGGTTCTTCATCTTCACCAATATCTACAATCAATTTGCTTTAATTCCTTTTTGACACAATATTTGACATACCAAACTGCTCACAGGTGTGAATTTGTTTAATCTAAAATGTAAAAATGCTGGTGACAAATAACAACATAGTTCAACAGCGACTGAAAAAGAAGGGTAGTAAATTAAGCTTCTTCAAAGAATGAAAATGGCCCCAGTTTTCTCTGCACCACTATTAAAGGAGGTTTTATAGTAAGAGCCACAGAAGCAAGTAGGAGTTGCAAGCTATTTAGAGTTTCATGTATAAAGGAGTTTTCTAATGCCAGAAGCTCAGGAAGTCACAATCCCATAAAGCTTCGAATTTTGATGATAATATCTTCACTCAATCGAAATGGCTTCAAAGTGTTTAACTGTCACAAAGTGCAGAGGGACAGACTGGTGAAGCACTTTATGTTTCCAACTTGAAGCACCTCGGTACTTCCAGCTCGCTCCATGGGACTGCTCACAAGGCTAAAAGCTGAACTGGGGCTGCTGCTCTGGCTGAACTGGGACACAGGAGTCAGGCACCGAAGCAGCGATTGCTTACATCTGCAGAGAATCCTCCTTCACAACACCCAAAGTGACCAGCAGGAGAATTGACACAGCCATGGAACAGTCAGTACAAAATACATTTTGTGCTGAGAATGAGAAGTATTCCAAGCCCTAGTGCAGCAGTTATTTTGTTCATTGTGGGATGGGGGAGCTTTTAGCCCTTTCCCTCTTTCATTTGTCAGTGAAGACCACAGAATTATTTCAAGACACTAACAGGTCAACTAAGAATCTAAGGATATGTTGTGATATACATTCTATACTAGACAAATTTCTGGGCTGTGTGTGAAGCACCTATTGGTTTTACTAATTAAATTTAGTATTATTAAGCACCATCCACAGGATTTGTCCTGAATCTGATGTTATTCAGTGCTTTTACCTGGATGATGAAAGAAAAAGCATACAGACAAAATATGCTAACAATGCTAACCTGGCAGAAACTACAAAAACGCTGGTGGACATAAGAATTTGAAGGTGTCTTGACAAATTGGAGACACAATTCTTTTAAAACAGAATGCAATCTGAAAAGGGCATGGGTATACACCTACACAGAAATAATAAACTACACTGATACTGGGTGGGAGCAACAAACTAAATTGATAGATCAGTTGCTTTTCCAGAAAACAGCTAACAAAACAAAACAAAAAACCCAACACATCAAACACAGGGGTTAAAAAGCACTATTTCATGCTGCTTTGCAGCAGCCTTTCACGCATTTGAAGTTCCTTATAGTGTGTCCTCCTCCTCAATAGCCTAACACCACCAGCTCTGTGAATGAAGATTATGTTAGCTCAACATCTGCTTTTTCCTTGGACTTTTTCCAGCAAATCCAAATCTGTCGAAATCTGGAAGAAATGCTTAAAGTGATGCGTTGCAACGCAGAGGGGAGCAAACAAATTATTTATTTTGTACTTCTTTCACAATGGAGCTTGCCTAATTTTGCAACAATATTATGGTGACTCATCATTGGACCCTCAGATAAAACAGTGACTCTCTAGAATACACTTTTTTTTCTGTTTTGAACTATCACATTAAATTAGGATTCAGACTGCAGCATAGATGAGGTATTACAAAAGGTCTTCTCATGGTAAAAGCACCAAACCACTGGAATAGCCTTCCACATGGAAGCTGCAGAGGTTCCGTCTCTAGGGGGTTTTTACGACAGTGTTAGGCAAACATCTGTCTGGAATCATTTCGTTAAGCTAATCCATAGCTGAGCAAGCAAAATACACTATACTGATCTCTCAGATCAGTTTTATACCTTTCAGCTCTGGTTTTTCCCATAAAACCAGTATTTTTTAGAGATAAAAAATATAGGAAGGAAATGACAAGTGAAACAGCTTAATGCTATTTCTCATTTGTCACAGCTATGTGTCTGTGCCAGTGCATCTGAGCATTCTAACCCTAAACAGGGAAAAATCATACTCAAAACCAGTTCTTGAAATCTTGTACATCTCATGAAAATTTAACCTGAACATACTAAAGGAAAAGCAAATGGGGAACTAGCAGCACTGACCTGAAAAAACTGTGCTTTTATATAACATTACATACTCACAAACAGTCTTTTCTTCCCTTTTACACAAAATTCTCTCTTTAAATTCTCCTTGAAGAAGATCCGCAAAAGGTCTTTTGAGGTAACAATTTCAAAAAATCACGGGGAACTGTATTCAGTTCCTCAGAACCTGACTTCAGTGTCTCAGGACCTGATTTCAACACCAAGAGATTTTTGATGTGTGGGTGGAACATCTACTGGCATTTCCACAAAGCTCATTATGGAGGTGAGGCCACACAAGCAGTGAAGTTTTTACTAATTTGTGAGAACAGGTACAAATTCTTAGGTACTGGTGATGGTTCTGCCTGGACATTGCTCTGTAAAGGGTAAAACATGGAACAGAGAACTCTAGGATGCAAAACTGTCCCCAATACTCTATTTCACAGGATCCACAAAGAAACTGGAAGAACTTTTAAAAGACCTTGGATCTCTGGAGGTAGTAACAAATAGCACTTATAAATCCATCTCTTGAAACTTGCCAGTAAGAAAAGAGCATCGTGTTCTCAAAGGGAATAAAAGAATTCAGAGAACCAAGCTTATAAATTCTCTGAGCCAAACAATTTTCAATTTTCTTTCTGGAATCTTTTTCAGGTTAGGATATCAAGTCAGCAAATGAAGCATGAGCCATAAACCAGCTGAATATTATATATGCTTGATGAAATGCAATTTTTTTCTTTCTATCATAACACCACATCCCAGTGTGTTCTATTTCAACATAATGATTCTACTTTCTCTTGTTTGCTGGTTCTGGTATCACCAGCCAGAATACTCATCTACCCACCACCATACTATCAATGCAGGTACTTAAAACATTGCCTTTTCAGACAAGGACTCCCAGGGCACCCATAGATACAAATTTCGAGTGTTTTGTCACTGGTTTTACCACTTTTTTTCTCACTGGGACTTTTTATGAGCCATATGTCCAACAACTGAGGACAATAGTCAAGTACAGCACAGGGCATTTTCTTAACTTTGACACTAAGAAAGTACCTGCACTTTGTACTTATTTCCTATTACCACCTTCTTCCACTAACATCAGAAAAGATGGCAAGTTACAAGGATTTCAAGGATGTTACTACAGGCCTCAGAAGTTAAACTAGCAAATACATGAACAACCTTTCAGTTGGTCACCACTCATTCAGCTAACTCTTGCAACACTCAAATACATACTGAAGGTCCCCCCCCGTCCTTGAAATGGAACCAAATGTTACATAAAATTCTACAAGAAATTATGCTGTAATTTTGAGAATATCAGGATCTTACATTGTGCACCTAATTTAAAATGTTAAATTAGGACTAGTCTCAAGCTCCATTCATCTAGCATAGAAAGAATTGCTGGTGCATCAGCTCATAATATAAACACAGATATAAATCACTTCTATTTAATTTATTGATATTTACATTTATGAAATCTTATTGCTGGCTGAATAGCCTGTTCAGCAGACAACATCCCTCAGCAAAGGCTTGGCTCGCTTCATCTTGGTTCCCTTATCTTTAAGGATGCAGACACTTACTCACTTTCCTAAACTAATACCCACATTTTGTTCTTTCTGCTGAGCTGGGCAAGACTGACACACTGTGCTATCTTTAAATAATTACTGAAAGTTTACACCTTGGGGTATTAAGGACAACTCATCTCATATGCACATAGCTTTTCCAAATATTAAAATTCAGTCAACTAACACAGCAGCAGACATAAAAGCTTGGGTCTAAACAGCTCTTTCAGAGGGCACAACTCCCATCTATTACTAGCTCCCTAAAATGTACAGGTGACTGGTTCCTCGACCAAAATCCATAACCCTGAGGGAGATGCCAAGAGTCCATGTGTAAGAGCAGGGCATCCCCAGCATGAGGTTCACATCAGTGAGCCTGCTGAGCAGAAACCTGCCCATGTTAGGTGACAAAAAAATGCAACAGCAGGAGTTTAGCTCAAATCCCACCTCTCCTCCAGGCTTAGAGGTCTCACTCCATTCGACAGGGAGACACTTACCTCCACCTCACATTATCCTGAGAACACAGGCACAAAGGGCCAAAGCATGTAGGCTCCTAATTCCTGCTTAAGCCCTTAAAACACCCACTAAAGTCATGAGAATCTAAGGATTTAAATTGGAGATTAAGAGCTGAAGCATCTTTAGGGATTGATCCTCTCTCTCAAAAGGCAACAACCTTCTTTCATTTTTATTTTTTTTTCTGGTTCCACTAGACAGCAGAGAAAGAAAAAGCTTCTTCCCTTTGTGCAACAGCCCGACCATTAAATGTGTTCTGACACATTGAGCACCCAGATCACTCCTCCACTTCAGAGGATTCACACTACCACTTCCCTGGCCACCATCCCAACAATCAGAGCAAGCTCATCTTCAGGTGAACTATGAAGCATCTTAAGTCTGCTCACAAAAAGGATTCATCAGGAGATAGTGAGATTTCCCTTGCAAGGCCAATGGTCAAGACACCTGCCAAGGCAAACAGACAGAACTGACAGCTTGTCTCTAACGAGAGAACTGCGCATTTTCTTTACACTGTGCTCACTTTCATACCTTGCTGAAACTGGTGCACTGCTGTACACAAGAAAAACTTAACTGCTTCCTCCTCTTCATATAGCATATTCTGACTCAACTACACTGCAGCTCTTACAGGATACAAAAAGCTTGGTCCTAAGGGAGCTGTGAGCTCCTTCATCCCCACAAGAAACAAAAACAGAGACTGCTTAGCGGAGGATCCTAAAAACACTTTTGCAGAAGTTGTTTTTTTTTTTTAAATCCAGATTCACGTTTCAAAACACTGGAATAACACACTGATGATGACCAGAGGGAACATAAAACGTAACTGAGAATTACTTAATTCCAACTGCCCCATCAGGAAACTGTCATTAGAGATGTCCTGTTATGACTTTAATAGTAGTTTCTTCTCATATAATGCATTCCCACTAAAAAAAACTGCTGACCTTAAAAGCAGTCTGTCATGACTTGTAAGTTCAAACCAACATTCAATGACCCGGGCTGTCACCTGAGATGTGAAGATTACTGTCATTTAAAGTACCATAATAAATCTCAGGTAACTTGATTCAAGCCTGCCTTACTGACTTGTAAGTGTCATGCTCATGGGGTGTTTGCTTAATTTTTTGTCACTGCTTAATGTCTGCAGTGGCCAATTACACCCTTAAGTACAGCTTTCATTAGTGAAAACACGATCTATTTCATCTGCTTTGCAAACAGCAGAGCTGGGAGATAAAAATCTGTTGGCTGTGAGCAGTGCTCCTGTCCCTACGGCGATGGCCAAGTCTCTGGATCATTACTGCTGTGTCTCCTGGTGCCCTGGGAGACGCATTCTTGGGATGCAGCACACAGGGAACTGAGGCAACCCAACAGTGCTCTGCTTTGTGGGCCCACACTGAGTTCTGCTTCCACTCAAAGTGGAATTTAAGGAGCCCACAGAGAGACCAGGAAGCCTTTTCAGTAACTGAAAAATAAGGTATTAGAAAAATAATGTCATTGCACAGATAATGGAAAAGAGATTATAAAAGGCTTGGGAAAGTATCCATATTCTGTTTAAACCACTATAAATAGCTCTTCATCTCTCACACCACACCCACCTAGAGCCAGCAAGGTGGGCACAGTTGAAATCTGAATACTTAATTATTCACTTCTAGTTCTAGTGCCAGTAACTAAAACTGCTGGTCTAAGCTTCAGAGAAAACATTTGCTGATCACAGGATGGAGCAAAGTGCTCAAGAACGTCAGTGAAAATCAAGAAGCCTATTGAAAAAGTGAAAAGGGATCAGAGTCTACACAGCTAACCTCTCCAAACAAGTAACAAGAATCAATCCCATACTGAGAGTCTGGAGTTTGCATCAAATTTGATGAGACATTTAGAAAAAAAAACAAAACAGAACTGGCATCTTTTGAAAGGAAAGACACTATTTGCAGTAAATGAGACTTAGTAAGCAATGCATGAATAACCAGGCTTTGCTCAAATAATTCAGCCTCTTAGTACAACAAAACACTGGAAAGGAACATTTTAAAAAATCCTAGTGTGCCCTGTATCAGTACATTCCATGCAGTTCAAGTGCACTTATTGCCTTCTCAATGCACAGTTCGGCTAGTGCAGTTTTGATAGCATTCCTATTATATGCTTTTCATGCAAAAAATTAATTACTTCTATCTGTCAGGCATCATAAGCCCCATTGCACTAAAATGAGGTTTTGTTTGTTTGCTCCTCTGATGTTTTAATTATTGCAACATGATTACAACAGGCTAAACAACGGCCTAAAGGTACAGATGTAGCTAACATCTAAAATACACTTGTGTATGAATATGTATGAGCACACACACAGCTATGGACGATGCTTCTTTCCATAAACAAGCAACTCACATAATCAAGGCTTAGAACACTTTTCTGGTACCTTCACATTATTAACATCCTGCAAAATTGCTCCTAATCACAACAAAGTGGCTTCCAGGTAATGAATAAACATCACTCATTCTTTTACGGGGGTAAAAAGGTGATGAGGGAAACACAGGAAACTTGGTGAGAGATACTTGTAGTTATTAAATGGAAATGCACAACACAAACTGGGAAGAACAATGACTGATCATACTCTAACATTCATCCTCATCCTTACATGTCACTATTCATATGTCATTCAAGCCAACCTCAATGGTTCAATATTAATCATAGAATCATTTAAGCAGAAAAAGACCTTTAAGATCATAAAGTCCAGCAGCTGTCTTAGACAACCAACACACAGTGAAATATTCACTTTCAGGTCACAAGGTCTTGTCTTCCATCTATGCACATGTGGATTTAGAAAGTTTGATTTAAAAAATAAATAAATACATAAAAAAGGTAGACCAGCTGTTTGAAGTACTCTAAACTCCCCATCTTTTTCACTTCAGAAAGAATCTTGGTATCCAAATATGAATATAACAATTATCAATAATGGGTAAGATTATAAAGATGCAATTTAAAGATGGAGAGTGTCAAAAAGAAGCCGTGCCTCATCTTATTTTGTAAGGAATAGGCTTGATTTCCAAGAGTTATGACCATTGAAAAATCCTGTCCAAAAATCGAATACAATAATGAATAGATCCACCTATTGCAGTAGAGTTAGACTGGATCCCAGGCTATTTTACTACTAATATTATTACTGTTACTAATTTTGGGGTTTAATGTGGTATTACACAAGACTGTCAGGGCATAATCCATGGAACAGGCTCCTTGGGAAAGGAGCAGGAAGAATTGCTGTCTACATAAGATAGTGCTGAGAATAGCTGGAGTTTTGCCTAGGATGGATGAAGAGCCAACCTCCATTTACAGGTTAATTTACAGGTTAGGATTAGTGAAAACAGAATATTTAGGTTGAAAGGGACATAAGTTCAAACAAAATTCCTCCCCACCCTCAACCAAGAATATCAAAGAACAATGTCTGATGCTGCTAAACTTCTGACATTACCAACTCAGTTTATCCCCTGTAGCTCCAAACAGTTTGCCCGATGATATAGTCTGTCAATCTATAGGACAAAACAACTCCTACTGCTATACAAGCATTTTTCAAGAAGTAACAGTGCCAGCTTTTATGGTAGCTGTAGGATACTTAGGTCACAACAAAATAATTTCAGTATCATGTCTTCAATTTAAGTAATATTCTTTACCAAGACTGAAGCCAAGGAATTGTACCAATCAACCAAATCTCTTTTCCCAAAGTTTTTTTTCCCCACCTAACTCATTTTAAAAGGGGAGAGACAGCTCATGTTCCCTGTATCCTTAAACCAGAATGAGCATATAAAGCCCCTGTCCCAACTCTCCAGTCTCAGAAGGACCATTTCAGTCTCTTTTTTCTTTTGAAGGATAGGGTGTTATCAACTGTAACAGGAACTCATACAAATTAAAAGAAAGAAAATCATTTGCTACAAAATCGGCTGGTTCCCCCTCAAGATTTCTGGGGGGTTTTTTGTAGTTTCTAATTTTGCCGCTTTTTGGCTGTCTCAGGTTTTCTCAGCTTTGCCAGTTCTCGAGAATCTTGTATGCCTACAGATTTCAGTGGGGTCAGAGTAAGGCTGTGAAGAAAACAAGGGAGAATTTACCTGGTTTAGTAATAATATTGAAGGAAGAGTTCTCAAGCCAGTCAGCTCAGAATTAATTAAAAAACAGGAGAAACTACCAGGGAATGATTTATATTCAAAGGGGATTATGGCTAACACTAAAATGTTTACAAAATCAATGGGAACCTAGCACAAAACAGATATAGCTCAGGGGAATACACATTGATTAGATTCCCATGTCCAAGATGCAGTCCTCTTTTCCATGTTCCTCATTAATTCAGTTCAAGATTTATGTGAATTGCAAAATAGATGTAACCAAGCTCCAGTTATTTAATATTGTGTTGAATAAGAAAAAAAAAAAAGGAATTATATTCACCTGAAACAAAAATTCATTCATTTCCAAATGTTTAATGAGAGAGGATGGTTCAGCTCATCTCCAAATTCATCATCTGCTGCACATTATTGAATATCCAATAATGCCTATACAAACCAAGAAATGAACTGGTGCAGTCTGTTAGCTCTCAGACCCAGCTGACAATTTCCTAGTGCACCCAAAACACAAAGCCGGGTACCCCTGATAAACAAAACAGCACATGGTGAAAGCTCTACATCTTCATAATATTCAACATTTTGTAGCCTTTTATTGAAAATTAGCAAGGTTCTAATTACTAAAAAGGATGTTGGTGCACTGCAGCTCCAGTGTTGTCAAGCATCAGCTTCCCTACCAGCCACAAAAGCAGGTTGTGTTTTAGCCAAATTTGATATTGTTTGTACAGTAAAATCACCAGGTGAAAACCACACACAGTGACAGTGGCAGGCTCTGAACTGAGTCTCACAGAAAAGAAGGACTGGAAATTGTGCCTCACATTCTTCCACAAATTGCACGCACTTCAGATTGCCACTGACCTTTTCACAATAGCACTGATTGAGCTAACTAGACTGAAAGTTGAAAAGCAAATAAAGTCACCAAAGGGGTAATGGGTTAAAAAAACCTCCGGAAGAGGGCAGAAGGCCTGACCTTCAAAGATTAATGTCACTTGTGCCCAAGTAAACGGAGGAAATGTCTCATGACCAAAACAGACACCATATGTAACTCCAGTGAAACAAAGTGCTCAGCTGAAAAACAACTCACATGCATGAACCTGGCACCTCCAGAAGTGGTGTCTTAAGAGTGTGAACCAGCCCACTTGTTGGTTACACAGATTCCAATATCTAACAGTGATCTTTACCTTCCCACAGGCCTGCCCAGTTTTGTCATTAAAGTGGCAATGCACATCCATGCAAGTACTACAAAATTCCTCTTGCCGAAGAAACTCACAGTGGAAAACAATGCCCATTCTCTAGTGGTAAGGAAAGGCTTTGTGAAGGAAAATTAACAAGCGTCATTCCTACTCCTGGAAGTGGGAATGCCTCAGTAACGATGCACAGACACATCCTCTGGTGAAAGCTTGAAGGGAAAAACATGAGTCATAAGAATTAGGGAAACAAAATAGTAAAATGAAAATGAGAAGTAAACAATCCTAAGGAAGACGAGAGAAGAAAAGCAGTTTGCATTTTTGCATTGCCAATTTTATCCTAATTATTTTCAAGCACTTCCTTAAAGCTGTTAGCAGAGAGAAAATAATTTTCTAGTATTAACCACAGTGATCCCTACAGGGACATGTTATATGCCTCATGTATATGAGGCACATACAGCTTCAGCAAGTGAGTTCAGGACAGGATGTAAACACAAAACCAGATATAAGCACAGCAAACATCTTCAACAGAAGCCACAAAATAATTAGGTTAATATAATGCAATTAATCAGAAAATATCCATAGCAGGAAGAAAACGTAAGATGTCTAATTTGGAAATTAAAATTAAGAATGAAAAGAAAGTGGTAAGGACAGACAGTGAAACATTCTCTAGTGAACACCCAAAGGATATTTTGAAATTTACCCTTTACACATGAAGAACAGACACACTAACTGGAAAAATGGGAAGGTATCTTTTTTGGAAAAAAACCTGAGTACTAAAGCTATTGTAAGAGTCAGCAAATCAACAGGAAACAAACATCAATGTAAGAATTATCTTTATAGATGCTGTACATACTTCTGTACTAATTTCAATTACTGAAATCAAAGCCTCGCTCCAACTTTTTTTCTATCTCTTTTCACCAGCCTCCAAAAATACTCAGGTAAGAAGAAGCAGATCATTAAATAGAGGTAGAAGTATTAGAAAAATGCAATTTTTTAGAGATTTTTTTAGAGGCAGCTACCTACCTAAATGAAATTGATTTGTCTGTCAAAAATCTTACAGACTAAGAGGAATTCTCCTTCTAAAAATTAAATATCTACATGAATATTTTATAGAATGTCTGGCCCCAGCTGTCAATAACATTTAGTAAAGAAAATTGGGAAAAAAACCCAACAACTTCTTTCTTGCTATGTAAGCAGTTTGATTACTTTTCTCCACTTACTTCAGCTGATTTTGTGGTATTATTGTGCTGTTCCTTACAAAGTACCTGCATCCAGTGAACCTCACAATACCCCGGCAATCCAACAAAGGCTGCTGTTGGCACTGTTATCCCAGATTCCAGGCAGTAACCAAACCAGACAACCTGCCCAGCTACACCCCAGTAACCTGACAGACCTTACACACATGAAGGCCCAGCTTCCTCTTCGTACTACAATGACACAATTGGGAAAAGCAGTCTTATTTTTAGTTTCAGTTCAAATACAACTCCTTATGCAACACAAGAAATAATATGGGGTTTTTTTGCTTAAATGAATCTATAAGTGTGTTTCCATAAATGAATTGCGTTGAAAAAAAAAAACAAGTAAATTAATTTTTATTTGAAAATAAAACTTGTTACAAATATATAAAAGAAGTATGTCTATATATATTAAATTTGTTGTCTGAAATTGTCTAAATATATTAAAATTGTTATATACCAGTTTAACCCTGCTACATCTGGATAATGTCAAAAGCTCAATGCCTTTTAATAAATTCAGAACAGATTGCACTTAATACACACATAGCCTGTACCATCAGCATACAACTCAATTCCAAATTATCTGCACAGAAGCTGTAAGGAGAAATGCTGGTCAAGGATAAATAATATGCATGCTGAAATTGTAAAAACAGAGCAGAGAGCAAACCATGTAGCAAAGCCTGAGGTTAGCAATAATGTCTTTTCCAATAATTGCTTAACTTCTGTGCTTTGTTTCTCACATGCACATTAATTTTGGATACCCAGAACCAAATCAGTAAGTCTCTAACTAAATTTTCCAGGGAAAAATGTGTCAGTATAAACTGACATTTGTCATGGGTTTAGAGACCCTTGTACTTTTAGAACTACTTTTGTTTATCTTCTACTGGAAAAAAAAAAATATTCACATGAGGGAAAAGACAATAGATAGTATTTACTGGAGCAGCCTCCAGCTATGCTATTACCAAGGACAAAACATATTTGCTATTAAAAATAATTTTTTAATACTTTTATAATGAGCCAAATTATATTTTCCATTTGGTTTTGGCATTTTGTTTATTGGGGGTTTTTTTTGGTACTGAAGGATAAAATCATAATTTCCTTCAGTAGTGTAAATTTTAAAAATGAACACTTGTGGGGATAAGGGAGTGGTTGTTTGGTTTGTTGAGTAGATTAAATATAAAAAATTAACGGTTGTGGGGAGAAAGGAGTTGTTTGGTTTGCTGCTCTTTTGTTGGTTTTCTTTTGCAATTAACTTTAGGCAGAGCAAATCCTTTAAGATTAACCATACAACTGGTGAGCACAGAATACCTGCTAGATGTCCTTTTCTGGATGCAGCCAAGCTGCTCTATTTGTCACTTACTTTACAGACCCTGGGCTCTGTGAGTTTCCTGGCTCCCCAAAGCCCTCACCTTCCATTTTCACCTCCTCTGTAAAGATGCCACTCTTCTCATTTGTTCCCTTCTCCCAAGACAGGGTGCAGCCAGGCAAAGTGCCACTGTGTCCCCAGGGTCACTGCCCACTTCTGCCTCAGCAGCTGCTCAGGAAGCACCAGAGCCTCACACACACTTGTACCCAAGCAGCTGAAACTGCTTAAAATCATTTAAAAAATGTTTTTCTTTGAGCCACCATGGCAATGAGAACAGCTCCTGAGGAGCCGAATGCTATTTTTTCCCATGATCCCTAACATCTATATACAAACCTGAACAAAGTGATCTTCTACGCTCACTTTTCTGCATCTGTTACCTCAGGTCTCTACATTCTCTAGGCTTAGATCAGTCCTCCATGCCCTTCATATGGGTTTCTCCAGCAAATCAGGTTTTCTCTTACATTCTCAAAACTGAGGGGGGTGTGGAGGGGGTTCCTTTCAGTCTGTAACAGATCCTGCTGTAGGACAAGAGCATTTGTTTCCCTCTTCTGACCACGCCAACATTCAGGCAGCCTCCAAACTGGATCTGTTGCTCTACCACTGCCAGCCCAGACTTTGAAGCAGGCAGATGACATCATTTACAACATGCAACTTTACAGTCAGGATCAAGCCCAATCCAATCTGTTAACTGTAAACTGGCTGAGAGAACTTCCATTTGGAAAAGGGACTCCGTGCCCACAAAGCATTTTTTAAGAGTAACAGAGAGACAGATTAAGCAGCAAAACCACCCATCAAGATTCTTCCAAGAGCTGAAAAACAAGTTTTTAAGTGCCAGCATTTAAACACATTCCCTTTTTCTCCTTTCAAGACTTTCAATGATGCAAAATCATTGCACTCTCTGCATACCCAAACATTGCAAAAGGTAACCACAGAGATTCAACAGCATCTAAAATGACCCTCCAGTGCTTTGGGCACAGGTCAAGATGATAGAACCACAGGAAAAACTTAGGCTGGACGTTAACTGGAGGTTTTCTATGCCAACTCCCTTTTGAACTTCACAAGCCCTTGAGAAAGATGCAGCTCTGCCAGATCCTGGGGAACTAAAGGCTGTTGTGCTCAAATGGGAAAGCTCCATTTTGCATATATGCATAAACACACACATCCATGCACACATGTCTTTTTTTAACTATTTCAGTTATGGGCCAGATTTTTAAGGAGGCAGAACTTCAAGACCTCAACCTCCAAGTTTTAAGAGACAAGCTCACAATTTTTAGCAACCTGTATAACAGTACTGGTAGGTGGCTTCCATCCAAGTCCAAGCAAAAGTCCATACAAATTCTCATTATATACAAACACTTCTCAGTATTTTTCAGTCCAGCTCAAACAGAAGCAACCTTCTGTTCGTCACTAGAAGAAAAATGCTGATTTTTTTCTTTCCTTTGCTGCCAAATGTTTGATGCAAGCACTTACTTGCTTTAAACTGCCAGAGTCCCACCAAAAACTCTTTCAAATATTTCCCTTTTTCACTGATACCAGCAGGAATTTGGCATGAGCTATACTGCATTGTAATTTGAAAAAAAGAGTTTTGGAAATACCAGAATCAACACAAGGGCTTAATGAGCGAAGACCAGCAAAAGCTCCTGCTGCTGACAGGGTGGAGGATACGCATGGCCCCACTGATTGCATGGATTTCTCCCTCTTTCACTGCTGGAACATGCAATGGGGACAATTTGCTGTAGGGGTGCAGCAGGATGCTCTGCCTGGAGTGGGGCTAAAACAACTGGAACAATGTCCTATTTACAGAGCTGTCTGTGGTGAAAGGAGAAGGGGTCTCATGCTGCTTTTGGTGTTGAATAATCTGGAACCAGCCTGACTCATCCACCCCAAAGTTCAGCCTCCTGACAGGGAGGTGAAGATGTGGCAGAGCTGGTAAAGCACCTGATAAAGGAACCAGCAATACCACTGATAACTAAAGCTGCTGAGCTGGCACAGCTGGCCAGGAGACACGGGACTGACAGCCCATCCCTTTATTGGGCTACAAAAGCCCAATCCCACTGTTTGATGGCAGGGTCTTCTAACACAGCCCTCCTTGGAGTGTGTGCAGAGGTTCCTCCCTCGAGTGGGGACATCCTGGAGGGTGAGCAGAAGAGATTTGCCCACGGTCACTGGTATGGGTGAGTAACATCAATCTCTACTTAGTAATTACTTTTGCTAACTTCAATATAATGCCTTCAGTATTGCTTCAAAAATAGTGCATTATACTAGACTAGTAGTTACAGCTACCTTTACTGTGTAGTAAACAATTCTGATTGATGTAGTCTAAACATTATCAAAATAAATCACTTATTTCTATATAAATATATCTGATTTGTCATCCTTTATCCTACAGGACAGTTCAGTTATATGAAATTCAATTACACCTACATAATCCTTTAGACATGAACAAATTTGACCAAGTCTGGGGCTAAGCCTGGATCCAACTGCCCCGAGAACTCCTCTCTGAGAAGGAGTTTAGAAAGAAGGGTGTCCTTTGCGCCCCTCCTGACTCAGCAGGAGGGATTCTCTAATAAACTCTGTCTGAAGTTCCCAATCTGCACATGACAAAAAAGTCATTACAGTGAAAGAGATAATTACACTGACACAGAAGGAACACGCAATAGCTTTTTTTCTCCTAGCGATCACCTTTTAAGTCAGATTCTACTACAATTAGTAGCCAACAATGTGCCACTGGGTTTTCATTAACCCATCAAATTATATCCTGTACAATTCCGAAGAATTCAACCCTAACATGTAAGAACATTTCTTGATTTGGGGACACAAGATCCCCAATCTCTCCATGGGAACAAAAATCTCAACAGTCTCAGAGCAGGATTTTCACTGCCATCCTGAAGGGGTGAGGATTTTTTTTCCTTTAACAGCAATGATTATAATTTGTTCAAATGCAAGTTACTCACACAAGAACTGACAGTTGCAAGCCTGAATTCCTTGGGAGCCATAATTATTTATGACACTTTATTACAACAACACCAAAACATATGGTTACCTTATTAGAAATTAGAATTTATTTTCATATAAATCTCAGCATGACATTACACCAAAGAACTAAAGTTACTCCAGGGGATGGCAAATAATTCCACTTTCCAGGTTTCTCTAGTTAGAATATGAATTTAAAATAATTAATTTGTAAATATAACAGCAGCTTTGATAACAGAAATAATCTATCTAGAGCCATATAAGGCACAAACATCACCTTCCAACACCCCTTGAATCTTCTTAGGATAAAAATTTTAATATTTTACTTGAAATCTCTCCATCCACTGGCATGAATATTATCTCTGCCTTGAATTTACCACCATCCTATGAACTTAAGACAGAAAGGGTCTATTTCAGTTTTATTTCAGTCTTCCACCAGCAGCTCATAGCACAAGGAATCTGCAGTCTCATTTATTGAAGTCCATATACCCACAAAGGCAGGACACTGACTGACAAAAGCCTACCTTTTGCTCATGTTATAAAAGATGAATTTGAGTTCATGTGATGGTTAAGGATATAATTTTAAATAAAAAGTCTCTCTCTATGAAAACAGTAGGCAGGACAAACTCATTGTCTGTATTATATCACCAAGAGAAGCTATTTCCACTGATAAACAGGATTACATACATAGAAGAAATTTAAATTTGACACTGCCAGGTAACTGAAGTCTTAAAAGTAGATTAACAAGTGCCCTTCAAAGAAAATGGGTACTTTTAAAAAAGCAACCTGGCATCAAGTCATGAGTTTATCAAAGGCAGGGGCAGAAGGGTTGCTTGGGGTTTTTGGCATGGAGGAGTGGTTTTGGGTTTTGTTTTTTAAATATCCCTGAGGACTTTGTTCCAACTGAAACACTGCCATTAATGTTGTCTTTGAGACTGAGATGATGATTTGGCTGTAACGTTTTTAGATTCTTCTCTTGCCCTCCTCTTTTCTATGGTTTCAGCATAGAGAAAAAAATGAGTGCATTCACCATCAATATTTGTCTCAACTCCTTAAGATCACGAAATTACCTGAACTCTGCACATTTCTGCGCATGTGCACACCTCTGCAGCACAGAACAGAAGTTTACTGTAGCACACCGAATAACACCTGGAGCAAACACACGCCTTGTGATGCAGGTTTTCTGAGAGCACGGCAAGCAGAAGGATTATCACTAAAAGCTGACCCAGAAGTCAAGTCAGTGGCCACCATCCAAAACCACAATTGTACATCACTGCCATACAGAAGGTTTATACGGTCCCACGTAATGTTAATGTCACCTCCCCAGCCACAGTGCAGCGAAATTGGAACAGCTGCAGTGAAATCACCACAGAGGAGGAGGGAAAAACTCAACAAAATTCACCTTATTTTATAGAGCAAGAAAAACAGCAGCTGTGAAAATTCAGCAGATTGCCAGCAGGCTTCTGCTCAAGGGCCATATGCAGAACTGGGTTTATTCTTGCTCAGTTCAAACGGCTTGTGAGAAGTTTTGCACACTGAACAGTTATTTATGCACAGGATGCGATGAGTCAAAGGATTAAATATTAGAGATAAGCTTTATGAAGCTCTCTCATCTACAGAACCATAACAGAAGCCACACCGTATGATGAAAGATTTTTTTGTTCCACTATGTTTTGCAAGAGAAGTAAACTTTTTTTTCTTCATTAAAACATGCTGATAGTGATGTCTTTGCATTTGAAACTAAATCATCAGTCTAAAAAGGTTAATTTTTCCTCATTTCTGCAACAATGGGAAAAAACCCCACCCCCTTCTGTGTGTTGTAATTTTTTTTCTAAGTGACTTTCAGAAAACAAACACGTTCTGACCAAACCTACACTACTGTATCTTCAGAACAGATATTTTCAATATATTTATGTATCTATCTTTCTGTAAAGAATTTCCTGACTACATCTAACATCAAGTCCAAAGGAAAAGAAACCAAAAGCAATAAAGATCACTGCATGTGTGTGGAACATACTTGCAAATCACAAGGAAAATGAGCCCCCAGTTTTCTCCCAAAGCCTTAATTTGTCTTTATTTCATCTTCCCGAAATCTGCCAAGCCCAGTAAAATTATCATAACTCTTCCTCAGAGCACAGAGTAGGCAGATTTTCTGAATTTGGCTAGCATTTCATAGCTTATGTGACTTTTTTTTTAAATGAGCAATAATTTGTTAACAACAGATTAAATAACACGTTTGAAGCACAGAAGGGAACGAGTGACTGAGTCATGCTCCTTCTGAAAGTCAGAATGCTCTAGAAGCAATTCTATCAAGTTCAAAAACTGAATGAATTTTCACCCATATTAAGGCATTTCATTCATTCCTCTTTAAGCTGAGCTAACAGCACTGAGGTGAGGGGTCAGGTCACGTAAGAATCATCCTAGAGAGCATACTCAGGTATACTGAGGGAAAGAATACTCTACAATATAGTAATAAAATGAGAATATTCGTTCTGTAGGTCCACTTTACCACCATTCTCTGATGACACTGGTTAAGCACGTGCTGTGTAACACGACAAGACACTTTGTGGTATGTCACTGCACCACATTTATGGGATGCTTCTTGGGGGCATAAATAAGGGTGCAGAAAGGATGGCTAAGGGTAGTACTCATTTTCTTGTTCCATGCAGTCTTGTCAGTGAGAAGACACATGCATTTGTCCCGTGGTACCTCTCCCACTGCAGATTTTAGCAGTTCTCACAACAGATCAGAGCTCAACAGCAACGAGATAAAAATCACTTCTGGACCAACATAATTTTGGAGGCAGAAAGGGGCTGTTAATGTCTTAAGCTAAGAGGGTCATAAAGAAAGAGGAGCTGAGATGTGGCAGAGAAATATTATTTTTTTCCTCTTCCCTGCGAAATATACAGCAGAAAATCACCACATTCTTTTCAGAAGAGATGGTCCTTTACCTGTTAGCATCTGAAAAGCAAGGATCAGCATGCGAGCTAGCAACAAGCCTGGCTTTCAGCCTATTAGGTTTGATTTTCCTTTCTTTATCATCTCTGAGCTTCAGACTCCATTTGCTGACACTTTCCTGTCTCTTAGTTCACAATAACATAGACTGTCCTATTATTGCAAAGTAGTCCCAGACTGCAGAGATTTTCACCTTTAAAGAAGTACCTAAGTCTGTAAGTATTTGCTGGTCTGCTGCACACATCACATAACATATCTGGAAGAATCAGCATAAGACAGACTCTAATGAATTCCCCCTTTTGGTTTTGCCACAAACTGCTGCCCCACGTGTCACTAACACACGTGCAGCTTCCAGGGCTCAGTATGTCGTGTCCTGAGAAGCCAGAGGTGCCAGTGTGCACACACTGCTGCAGCTGGAATGTCTGAATCCTGCAAGCCTTGCTCTTGGCTGGCTTACTTGCATGGCTTTCCCAAGATTTATCCATGCGTATGTGACAGAGATAAAGGGATGCTGGTTCTGTGCTTAAGGAACCACAGCTGTAGGTAAACCTCATATGACATAATTAATAAAAATGTTTCTGTACATCTCTTTCCAAAAGATGAATGCTGCAATTACATCTCACATATGAGAGACAAGTAGGCAAAAGTCAAAAAACCCCCACTTTTTCTGTTTTTAAGTAAAATACTTGCTTTTACAGAACACAGAGAATCTCCACTTATGTCCTTCATTCATTACAAGTTTCATTTACTTGTTTGCTTTCCAAAGCTTTCTTCCCTGAACACATCTTTGTTCTTTCAAAAATGGAATGCATGTAGCGAGTGGTTATCTTGTATGTACATCTTGACATAAGAAGCTTCTAAGTACTTGAAAAGTCCTTAGAATTAATAGTAAAAGCCCCTCAGGTTTTTATTAATTTCACAGATTTGTTGACGTCAATTCTCTGATAAAAGTTAGCATCTTTTTAACTCTTTTTTTCCACTGTACTGCTAATGTGACTGTGCAAAGTTAAAAAAAAAAAGAGAGAAATACTTATCAAAAAGCAGAGCAGACTCAAACACAGTAATTCAGAGATCTTACAAAATGAAAATTATGCCAAACTCCGGCAGGATGAATGTATGTGAATAAGAGCAAGCAGAAATAACAGTAAAACCACAGGTAAGGTAAAAAAAAAGCCATACATGACAATTCACATGCACAACTACTTCAAGTACACTGGAAGAGATGAGAAATCTGAAAAAGCCAGAGTTAATGATCTCTGGAGCGCTAAGGTGCCCCTTACCAACACATATCATAAGTTTGAAATAATTTAACCTTGCAATCTCAAAGGAAACAGTAATCTTACATGTCTGAAGTTTAAAGGCTTAGCAAGGACAAATTCAGAACTACAGCTGAGCACGAGATGTTCCTTGCTTCCACAGGCATTTTGTTTGTTTAGTCCTTCTTGTTCAGGTGTTTTGAGTATTTACTTTTTACACACAGAAATCCAAAGGAGTAAAACAAAAAATCCACCCCATATTGTATCAACATCCTGCCAAACTGTACCTTCAGATCCATGCCTTTGTCCTCATTTGTTTAAATCACAGCTTCACCATGCATTTGAGACTATTGTACAGCCAACTATGAAATGATTCTATTTAGCAGATTAAACACGTAGACGAGAGGAATGAGGTTAGAGAGGCATAAAGAAATTTTGCAGAAAGCTGTTCTGAGTTGTGAAAAGAAGCCCTTCACAGGGCTGGAGGGAATCACCTCTTGGCTAATCAGATTGTCAGTCTGCAGCTCCCCTCGCTCAAGGGCCTCTCTTCCCGTGTTACCACCTAAGAACTACACTCTATTTAGCAAACTCAGAATTTCATAAAATGCAGAAAGCAACACTCTCATCCATCCCCATGGTCTCAGGCAGCAAAAGCAGCTGTTTGTTCTGTTGCCTCATGTTTCACCCACATGCACAGAAATCAGGAATTTAATTTGCTCTTCCAAAAACTCATGCAACCTAGACCCAGGTATGTTGCAATTCCTGCTAATTTCTTTTAAAAAGTTCTTTTTTTCACCATCACTACCACTAATGTACTGACAATATCTCCAAAATTGCTTGGGTCAAGGTGTTTAAGTTTCTTCCACAGAAGCAAAAAGGGACAGCCTGAGACTAGGTAAATAAAAATTCTAAGCACTGTCATTATTTAAAACAGAAAAAAAAAAACCAAACCAACTACTGGATTTTGTATCACAGATGATAAACAGCCAGTCTTCAGATGACTGAGAAGTCCTTGTAGTACATATAAAGCAGTTGTTCTCAGTTTTTTATATAAAAAAGTTTCTCTCTATACACAATATATCTGCTGCCTACCTTTAGGAACACACGTGGGAACTGTTTTCCCAGTCACTGAAAGTGAATATAAAGGACAATTCAAATTTTTGTTTGTAGAGAAATGACTAAATAAAGTAAGATTTATAGCTACACTTTACTGAATACATTTATAAACTGTTATTCCAATTCATCATTCAATTCTGTTCACTTGTACACACTAAAAAATCTTCTTATGAATGCAGGATCATTTAAGCACAGTCCACGCATGTCTTTTTTTATTCTTTCATCCTTAGTTCTCAGTATTCCAATTCTTATGCTATATTTTAACAGCTTGTCAAAAATGCCATCCCCTTCCATCACGAGTACTATTGGAAAAACAATCTAGGGAAATATTTTTTACACAGTAGCTCAGAAACTTCCTATGATGGTCAAAAGATTAAATATTGCAGCCTGACATACAAGGGGTATTAAAGAAAACCCAGCCCACAGTGCAAAGGCAGGAAGGAATGTGGTATATATTGAATCATTAATTTATTTTTTAAGAAGTACATCACAGCTATGAATAACAAGCTCTAGAAAACACTGAGAAACAAAAAGGGAAATAATACCCCACTGCATTCATTCCTGTGATGGAATAACATATGAACAGAAGTACCTCAGCTACAATCTTCTCAGAAATAGGTCTCTTATGTATCATAGGAAAACCATTTCAGTAAAGTACCTGTCCCACAGAAGTACTTCAGGAAGGACTGCAGGTCATCATTTTTATATCCGAGCCTCAGTACTCCTTCACACTTACCATTCTCACGAATGCCTGCAGAATTCCCACTTCCTAAATTAATGTATCTTATAAAGACACTGCTCTCTAAAAAACATTTTAGAAGGTAGGGTGGATTCTCTGAAAAACAGTCTTTTAAAAATTGTCATGCCAGCATGACCATGGTGTGCAAAGACACAACTGCAACAATGAAATCCAGCATCACTTGTAATCTTCAATCCTTATTTATGAACACAAAAAGGGTCCTTGTGATATTCACCATCATGAAACTGAACTCTGCAATGAAATTCATTCATCTACCATTTACTTCATATCATGTTTTTGAATAAGTTGTTCTGGGGAACAGGCCTTTGAATATTTTGTTTACCTTCACAATATGCAGGGTCCCCTTGGACAGAGAGATAACCGTTCTTGCATTCACAAGTAGCTTTTGTGTTCCAGTTCTTGCACTCTGAATTTTCACCACACCTGTGCCCCTCTGCACAGAAGTTATGGCCTGAAATGCAAGGAACACGCAACAGGTTTTTAAAACATGTTTAGTTCAGATATGTGGATATTTGCATTGACTGTATCGCTCAAAAACTTTGGCATTTTCACATTCCAAATACCATGTATAAACCTTGTTGGGGCACTCAAGACTTTCTGCATTTCTCCATCAATTCATTCTTAGAAAAACTATTTTCTTCAGAAAGATACTTGTATGACCAGTTTTATTCAGGAGAAAACTCCAAAGCAGGAGGCAAGGACAATTCATTAGTGTTCTACTGAACCCATGCAGCATTAAGTCTCTGATTGTCAGGAAGTGCAATGCTAACTTACATCAGAAGGACAAAAAAGTGTAATATGTATTAAAAATAAAATTTAAAAAACCCTCAAAATTCTCTCATTATGAATAACCATGTGTGCTTTTAGTAGACCAAAATGAGATATGGCACAAAACTGTACCGGTAGTCAAAGCAACCTCATACACTGCCTTGGAATTCTGTCATCAAATAGAGCTCAATTGTTTCTAGAGTTTATAATTATTCCATGCATCGTGTTTTATAGAGGAGCATTTTTATTAATCTTTGCTTTTTCCTTCACACAAATTCTCAGTAGTTTCTTTGTGAACAGTTTCTTTTATTCCATTCTAAGTCATTTCTAAAAATAGGATGAACTTTCCCACCTCCTTCTGTAAAGGTACAAGTGGCTGAAGTTCTTTCTTTCTGATTTTCAGTATTTCTCAAAGACATGTCAACATCTTTCTCTGCTGAAGTCTAAAATGAAAGTAATTGTAACTTCATCTCTAAAGGCACTCCACTGGAAGTTAAGAAATAACTTACAGAATTTGACAACAGAATTTTTTTACCTCCCTCCACAGGGGTACATTTTATGGATTTTCTCTATCAATATCCAAGAGGCAATTTCTATTTGCCTGAGATATAGAAGCAGTCATTTTAGTAATTCCTATTTTGTCTCCATTTTCTGTCCTGGAAGGAGGGAAAGCAGAAACCCAGCCATACCACCATCACTTGGTATTCCAACTCAGGCTTCTATGAATACAAGAACAGTTTCTGCCAGTTCTGCCTGGTCATAAACTAAAAGTTCTAGTGCATTGATCTTAAACTTTGCTAATACCCCCTACAGACAGCTAAGAAAAACACAACCAGGATTTGTACCATCTAAATGCCAGATTGGGGTCTTTGTTCATATCCCTTGCTTTTATATCCTGTTTTTATTTGTTTTTAAATACGTGTTTTAGTCATCTACTAATTTAACACTCAGGTTATGTCAGTTTAGTGCACTCCAATTTTATGAGTCTGATCATCTAATGTTAAGTTTTGAGGTAATTTTTTTAAATGTTAATGCTTGTTAGCAAGAAGGATTTAGTGCCGACATCCATTTTGACTCTTAAACTTCAAATTAATTTTATTAACAGCCAAGGTATCTTCCTTGTGCTCAGCTGGCTCATTTTTTCATTGTAATCCAGCTTGCAAAAAAGAACCAATTCCCATAATGAAAACTTCAGTTCTCCCTTCTAGTCTTTACTCATTTCACAGTCTGGTAAAAACAACTCAAGTATTCCAGATACAGCCTCGTCAAGCGCAGGTACATTTCAGACTGGTAAAATAGGGTGCCAATACACTGCCTTCAGCCATTTATGCAATCACAGTATTTGACTTCTCTTTTTTGCCTTTATAACTATAATTGAAAGTGAACACTGGAACCCATGTCCTCAAACTTATCCATTCAGCATCTAATTTATGCTCCCCACGCAGGATTACTATTCTACTGGCATGCCAGATAACATCCAAGAGACAACAACTTTTATAACGTTTTCTTTGTCCCTGTTTCCCCTAAGACTGTGACATCCTAGTCTGTTTCCTGCTTCTTTAGAATAATAATTCTCCTCTGAGCTCATACACAGTATGAGCTTGATTTGATCTGATTATTATTGGGTCAGAAACTCTTTAACATATCAGTGTATTAAGCTCAGCAATATAAAAATATCACATTTTAATTCAGTGAGGATTGTTACTCTGTCTTAGGGTACTTTTTTTTTATTTATTTCTATTTCCTCCCCCCCCCCATCCAAACCTGTATAAAATATTTCATCTTTCTCAAGATGTTTTAGTTACAAGAGTGTTAAAGACTGATACAACTTTCTGCACCAAAACTCTGTGTTTGTTTCTTTTCATCCCCGTGAGTCATTTTACATTGGGAGAAATAATGGGCAAAACGAGTATTAAGCTATGTTTTTCAAGTAGAATGATAGCGGGAAATTTGTGTTGTAATCATAGTGACAGGTTGAGGGGTGCATTTTGTGTAATTTGTCTTTTTGTCTTGTGATAATGTTATTTGTGGATTTGGTATAGGGAACTCTTTTTTTTCATTTCTTTCTGTTTAGTTTGTTTGTTTTTTCTGTTTTTTCTGTTCTTCTAAGTTAAGATTGTATGTTATATGTGGATTTTAATGATTATTCTTAAATAATCATGGCAAATTGAAAACTTACAATTAGTTAAATAGATGGCTTCTCAGTTAACTCATCAAAAATCCCAGATCAACCACTCTTCTTTGACAGCACTTTCTCCCAAGCACAAGCCAGTGATTAATTTTCAATATAACGTCACAGCCCTGTGAATCCCTCATTGTTTATTTGCCACCTCTGAAATTGATCAGTAGATATGATGGCTACCCAGCTATCCCTTTTTTGCCACTAGAGCTGTCACCTGTTATTTAAAAAGTCTCTGGAAAAACCTGCATTGCTTTTGTTCCCTTCATCAACTCAAATATGAACAGTGTCCATCCAGAATCAGGTTTCCAAGCTTGATGGCTATTAAAAGAGCATTAAATTAAACTTTTTAAATAATTATTTTCGTATTTTTATATTTAAATAATAATTTTAATATTTTAATGATAAATCTTAATATTTAATTTTTTTAATTAAATTTTAAAAGTAATACTCCTAACCTGAGAAAATAAAGGCTCTGAAGGGCATTTCATTTTTCTCCTGTCATTGGGAATACAAAATCATAGAACACCTACTACATTTCTATATTGCCTTGGCATTTATTATTATAAAAGACCTGTGGAACATTGCTTCCAATCTTTTAGAACTGCAGTCCAGAAGTGACTATCCACTTTACTTCCCCATAGCATTTCAGCAAACTTGTTCAATTCCTCTCGAAGTGGATTGTGGAAGCCATTCCTGCTAACAGCACGCATGGTGCTACAACATTGTACATCACCAAGCTTTTCCAAAACAACTGTAATTTAAGGTTAACCAGCAGGAAAAAAAATGCACATTATAGAACAGATGAGCAAGGGTTCATTGTGCCTCTGTCAGAAGAACACCATTGCTTGGATCAGAGGCTTTTCCAAGTACATTTTTTTTTTCCCCAGTAAAAATGCAAAATTAGCACTTCAAAAGAGCCAAAAGATGCATATCAAGGAAGTGTGGTTCTGGGATTTCTTAGAACTTGGTCTCCATTCTCCCCAGCTGGAGTTTTGGAGGCAAATATCTAATTTTTATTAATTCTTCGGTGTCAAATGTATCGTAGGATTCCGCAAAGATAGTTACACAGATGGAAAAACCACACGCTGACACTGCAGTGGGATCTCTAAATTTCAGATGGGTGGGAGACAGCAGAGGGCATGCATCCCCATTCCTTAGTCAAAACAACAATTCATTCAGAATATCCAGCAAAGTCTTATCTGAGACAGTCAGCTCCTCTCTAAATATAAGAAATGGCTTAAAACGGAATCATCACATCTCAGCAAGCAGGCAATTGGAGAGGATTTGACAAAACCACAGAAAATCTTCAACAGTTCTGATAATCTTAACTAATTTCAGTCCAGCACAGATGACAAGGCAAGTATGAATTAAAATTACAGATGAATGCATTCAGAACAGATGCCAGAAAGCATTTTCCCTGCACATACACACACAATCATAAATGTGCACAACAGCCCTTCAAAGTCATTCAAAACACAATTAGATACTACCAGGGGAATTAAATATTGAAGAGTGTGTTTAGATTTTCCATGGGCCTGATGACCTCTGTTAGTTCCCCAAACATTTCTGATAACATTACTCTCTTCCTTTATCAAGGCTGCTGAAATGTTTGCTCCATCTTTTTCTTCAGAAATACAGGTTTCTTTCCACTCCTTCATTCTGACTATAGAATGACCATTAATAAATGTACTACGAAAATCAGGAAAAGAACCAGATACATGCTAGCAGACAAAACTATCACTTCTGCAGCATCAAGGACTGTACAACTGGCTAGACCTTAGTGGCCCCAAATGAGATATCTCAAATTAAAGATTGGGACACCTGAACGTTGCTCTTATTTTCCCAAGCAACATCTCCAAGTTGTGGTTCCCAGAACCTGCTTCTGCAAAGCAGCATGCTAAGCTATTTTGTGCTTCACCCATTTTTCACATACCTAATATACTTGGTAGTTTGGCTTAATTATTGCTTGTAAAGTGCAAGAACTCATTCAAGACCACAGCTGGAATCAATACATATTAGATCTGTATCTCTTCCTACTCTTTCTACAGCTTCTCTTTGTTTCTGAGGGTTTCCTTATAACATCTGTACTGTTTGCTGTACCTCTCACAATACCCTTAGCTGCTTACATCAAAACCTGGAAAACCCCTGTTTCTCTTGCTTTTCAAAAAGCTATCCTTCATATTTCACTGTTTCACATTTAGAAGCTTCTTAAAAATAAAATTTAAAAAAAAAAAAACAAAACAAACTGTCATAATGCTTCTGTTAAAAAGCACTACCAATGTTCAAAAGTCCAAGGTAGTTTCAACCTCAAAATCTTTTCTACTGTCATCATTTAACCCCACAGTTACAATATAAATATGTAAGGTAAATCTGGGGGAGAAGTCACAGGAAGAGCCTTAAAATCTGCATTCCCAGTGATGCCTTTCCATGATCTGCATCAGTTTTTAATGAGTCATGAGCAAAGCAGCACTTTGAACAGCAGCTTTTCCACCTTCAGAGACTGTGGTCCCAGAACTCCGTGGTGTGACATGAAACAGCAACTTCATACATTCTTTCAAGCTGCTCTCTGAATGCAGAGCTTATTACACAGCGCTTATCTGTGTGCAGTAGAATAATGGCAACTACACAGACTAACAAGCTTATAAAGATTTCCCCTTTTTTTTCGGATAGAAAGCTCTTCCAAATCCTAAGTAATGCTATAACTGTGTTTAGAAATAAACTAATTCATATTTATCGACTGCCATTAAATCTTAATAAATCTAAAACCTTGAAGTAACTCCTACCTCACGGCAATAAATGGGAAAAATTCAATTTCTGAAGAGTCCAATCTCCGTTTCATAGCCAGGTGGGAAGAGATGAGAAGAATGCAAAACTGAAGAGCCTTCTCACCCTCTAACTGAAAGAATAAAAACCTCCCCAAAAACAAACAAAGCAGCACTAAAAGAAGGGTGGCAGAAGCCCCATTTTTAGATTTAAATGCTGCTCCCTGCTGTGAAATGTACACTTCACCTTATCAGTAAGTTTCTCCCTTTCCTGCTAATGAGTCTCAGCAGTCAATCTAAATACATCAGTCCCCACCATTATGCAGGACAGCAAATAAAAATTATTTGCTCTAGAAACAAAATTGCTCTTCACTATTTCATCACACTCTTTCTTTTAAGAAGAGCACATCAGAAGTTGCTAGGGCTGTTAAGGCTATTTTTACATATTTAAAATTGTGAGCATAACAGCATAAAAATTCTCTCATGAAATTTTATTTGACTCGTTCATGCAAAAGAGAAAAAAAACCCCACTTTTTTAAAATTATATACTGTCTTTGGCAAGGAGAAAAACAGCTAAAGGGAATAATAAAACACTTCTATGACACTATTTTTTGTATTAGATTTGTCCCTGGGCTATAAAAAATGTAGCAGGCATGCCGTAAGAAAAATGAGTGATTCTCAAAAAAGTAGTAAAAAATGTATTTTGTGACACAATGATTCTTTGTGAAACTTGAAAATTAACTAAATTTTCTGTAAGCCTAAAAGACAGTTTAATAACACCACATTGTCCTGCTGAAAAGTATAAAGTGGCCACATAGTTTAAGCAGACATTTATATTAAAGCACACAGATGAAGGGAAAAACTGGGTATACTCCACATAACAGTCAAGGATCCTATACACAGATCTGGTGAGGCCCATTTATGCATTCAGGTACATCAAACCACAAAAATAAACTGTCATTTTAAAGCAGAGCTCTTCCCCACTACTCTCACCTTGCTGTACACCTCACACAATCATTTTCCTGGAATCTGAAAATTGCCTCTTAGCACTGCACTATTACCTTTTGCTATAGTGCAAACTCATGTAGCAAACCTGCAGAAGATCAGGCATTATTTGCTGTCTTTACCTTTCCTACCATTTCCAAACACTAACGACTACCTAGGAAAACCACCAGCCCTGTACATCACAGCATTCAACTCTGGTCTTTGCTGACTCTCAATTTCCAGCTCCATAAACACCACAGATTTAGGTTTTACCCCGCACAACCTATGGCACTTATCTATTATTTTGGTAAATACTATAGAGATTGCTGAGGAGGGTACAGTTGCATACTACAGCATCATAAAGATTTTGTATTTCTCTGTGGGTTTTTGTCCTTCTGTTGATCCCCTCATATTTATCCTTTCATTAAATGGAATTTCCTTTGCTGCAGCTAGAAAAGCACAAGCTGCAAACCTGTCACCCTTGCCCAATTCAGCAAATATATTCTATAATTCTACAGAACATGAAATTCAGTAGAAGCCTTCTGTTTCCACAACAGTGGAAAGTACATATACTAAAGAAAACAGAAACCGATGCAAAGCCCAGAACCTACCAATCACTAACATGTACTGATAAACTTCATAGAGAAATAATGTTCTCATTTAACAATGCTAGCAAATGCTTGCTAAATATTCTGTTGACTAACTTAAGGCTTAGCTAAGGGTTAAGGAAACAAATTATCTGCACCATTATATACATAATGTGAAATCTGCATATGATTTGCAAATGACCCATGTGGCCTTCCAAAAAATGTAATTCTGATTATTCAGGAAAGCACTTATTACAACACTTCTTTTTTCCTACTTTGGCTTGGACAAAAAAAGCTGAATACAGTCTCTGAAAGAAGTCATTTTTGCAAACAAGAGAAGTACTCCATCCTTTCCCAGTACAAGATATGCTGGCACAGGACAGGATCAGAAACTATGGCCTGCTTGCCATAACAGAGAGCACCTGTTTGCTTGACACAACCCACACCAAATGTGGAATTCTTAATAAATATCCATTTTTAACAACACTACACGTGATTAAATTATATACCACCACTTTCGGTTGCACGCAACTGAAGCAAAACTGTCAAGCAGCATATATTCTATTTCAAGATATAAAAAGCAACCTAGGAGTGCTAAATTCAATTTACGCCTTTGTAAAGTTGACAAAATTAATCACATCTTTAGGCATCATTTTCAAAAGAATTTTAAACAGAAATTATGAAATACAAAAGGACGTGGTACTGTTTTAGCAGTCAACTAAAGCAGAACCGAAGTGGAAGTTTAATGTATCAAATTGAAAGCATGGTGTACCAGAACTCCTACGAAGGGAAAATACAGTTCCTTCCTTTGCTTCTAGAGACCATCACATAAATATACACATTCACCCTGTATTATACATAATAAAGCCAGTTTGGGGATGAATATCTAAAACGAGTACCTATCGCTAACAATAATATGGAAGTGAATAATTATGGAACTTATCTTTCATCAACTTTGAAGCTTTCGTATTTCTAATCCTTTTAAGTAATGAATACATTTTTTGCAGTACTGCACTACATCAAACTGGGCCATCTGTTAAGAAGTATCATTAAGACATCAAGCCCTCTGAGGGACAGAGAAGCAACATTTACTGTTTGCTTAAATAGTTGCAGATGTTTCTAGAAACGACTAAAAAAAATAAATGTGTATATTCTTAGACCATAACCCAGTAGGCAGCCTCAAACGTGCTGGTCCCTGCAACCACATGCATGTGTTTCTAAGTTCAAGGCCTAAGTAAATATTTGACAATGAATATTTACTAATTAATATTTACTGGCAGAGGGAGAGATTCAGAACCCCTGCATCACCATCTGCAATAGCACTGGAGGAATTTATATGCAGGCAAGACAAATATCTCAGCAGACCTCAATAATCACCTAAGCCTGAAAATGTTTAATACTCCTCAACATTATTTTTGGGATATTAAAAGAGAGACCTTAAAAACTCATTTTCAAAACCCTGCAATTGCAAGTTCAGGCAACAAAATACATTTCTTTTTCAAATATAATATCCTTCTAATGAGAATTCTTAAGAGATATTGGTCCCTTTCTCCCCTGGTTCTTCCTTTTCTCCCTCCTCCTCTCTAATTCAGAGCAATTACTGCTTTTTACCTGGTAAGTCTCCTAACCAAATAAGTATTACAGACTGGTTTTAACTCAGGTTTATAAAGGTACTTAATACCTCACTAAAAAGGAGTTGTACCTTCCAAAGTATCCCACTCTTGAACCAACAGTTTGTATTCCCTCCGAGCACACACAGACTCTGGCTTACCTCTACAAACACTGCAGCACTGGTTCTCTGGAAGAACGTGATCTTTTTCTGAGCAGTTCAAGGGTGGACAAGTCTCTGTTACTTTTACTAAAACTCCATTCTGAAAATAAACAAAATTTTTTTTAAATTACATGGGTGAAAACACACGCAGTGGCAAGGATCACGTAATTTTCCATCTACAGCACTAGCAGCCTCCAGTAACAACACTGGTAAACTAGCAAGAAGCAAGTTAAATTCATTTGTTCCACAATAACATCAAATCTGAAGTCATCTACTGTGCATTTCTCTGCCCAGCATCAAAAGAAAATTATTAAAAAACAAGGCACTTCAGCTCAAAATTCTATTTTAGTTTTTCCAAATATGTAGTCTCAAAGTATAGTTGCCTTCTTTCCAAATATTTGAAAGAATTAAAGAATTTCACCCTAGGTTTTTGTTAAAGACAGTCTCTTGCCTTCTGCAAGTCTGAGCTTTATTCATCCCATTTGCCAGTCTACATACTTCACTGGAAAGTTATTCAACTCCAATATACACAAGCAAGGCCAGTATTTTCAGGTGTTGTGTTGTTCTGCCATGTCCAATCACAAGGGTCTGTTCTTTAGAATTACTGATCACCTGATCTCCAAAATTAGGTCCTTCAAAGAAGAAAGTTCATCTTGAGATACCCCTGTAGAAACTGCTGTATAGAAATCAAGCTAAAGACATTTCTGTGATTTGGATTTCCAGATTTAGAATAAGACTGTGACCACAGGCCTAGATGCTGGTAGAAGTTTTCCATAATCATGGACATAGAGCCTACATGGGGAGATTTTTACACCAAGTTTTCCTTCCCATCCAGCAGATCAGCTTCACTGTATCTCCAGATCAAAGGGCTCTCCAGCTCTTTAGTTCATTGCTTCTTAAAACCTTGTCCCAAAACAGCCTCCTCTTTTACCTTGTCCCCCCCTGCAGCCCTCTTCATACCATAATTTACTTCTTCAGCACCCCTTCTGCAGCTATGCCATCACTGAGAACTGGCAAGTGGAGCAGAGATTAACAACTAGGATTTTTGCTCAGTAGGAACTACAGCAACTGCCCCACAGGACTGTCCACACCTGAGTAATCTCATTTTCCAAGCTGTGAAAACTCCACTAAGAAAGCAGGCAGCCTGCTATGTTGCCAATACACCGTTTTAACATTAATCTAGTTCCCACTCCTCCCAAAATATCTTTCCTGATGTCTCAGATGGTGGAATGAAAAGGTGGAACAAGAACTTCTGCTTTCCTCAAACAAAGAAATTTCACTTTCTAGCTCTTATGACTGCAGAGACAACTTTAAAAATATGATCCAAACACATCTAGAGCTAAGGAAGTAGAGGAAAACCAATACAAAAAAAGGACAAAACTGTATTAAAAGCCACTGTTCTCGTAATCTGAGGGACCAGATATGTGACTTTGAACAGAGGATACTGGAAGAACCTGACAGTCCACCCTGTATGAAGAAACACACCCCAGTGCAGAAGCTTGCTTTTGCATCTACTGTGCCACACCATGCCAAAGCACTGGCTCAGGTGCCAAAAACAGCACAGGTAAAAAACCATTGCTGGTACTCAGCCTCACCCCTTCACCTCAGCACAGCCATTCAGCTGTGTCCCTCCAGGCTCCAGGAGCTCTCACAGCCTCAAGCTGCTCTACAGGGTCAGGAAATGCCTGCTGAGTCCACAGGGCACAAACGAAGTGCCCGAGGTGCCCAGCAGCGTGCAGGGCTCACAGCTGAGCAGCGCAGCCGAGCCAGGGAACGCAAATCTGCCCGTTCTGCAATCGCTGCCCGTCACTGCCCCTGACATTACAATCTTAAGGCTAAGCGGGGCCAATTGCCTTTACTGGCAACTTGCATCAGTTGCTGTCATGAAAAATAACGCTAAAAAGCCCCACAGGCATCAGGGTTTATTTTTTGTAAGAAAAAGCAGCTCCCTGCAGCCTCACAGACAGCACGCATCATTGGACTGAGCGCCCAGAAGAACTGTGAAGTTCACGGAGGAGTTAGGGCTCCTCCTGACCTCACTTCCACGAGGGAAAGGGAGGAATCCCCCACAGCTGCCCATGAAATTCAGGAGCAAAGGTGATAAAAGAACCCAATGCTCTGAGCCATCATTTACTATCAGGTTATCAAACAACCAGTGAGGAAAGCTCTGGCTGTAACTCATTGCCTGTTTAAGCTCAGACAGGACAATCACAGAAGGAAGAGTACAGTACGTCAGCATGTGGACAGAAAGTGTTGACTGACAATAAATCTAGCCAAAATATATGGAAAGAAATGGCAGGAAAGTCAAATGGGTGTCAGGATGAGTCAAGAAGCTAAAGACAAATTTAATCCAAGCTCATGGATTCTTCAGTGATTCACAAAGAGATAAAAGAACACAGATTGAGAATTCCATTAATTTAACAACAGTTAAGATTTTATTTCCTTAAATTTCCTATTTTCTGCAGAATTTGCATTTTGGGAAAACAAACAGAACTTATTTGTAATTAAGTTTTAAAACAATTAAAACACCTCCATGTTGAATGCTCTTTGCGTTAAAATCAATTTGTTATAAACTAGTACAGATCCAATTATAAGAATTATCATCATTAGATTTCAGATTTTATCCACTGAGATAAGTAAGAAGAGTTCACACTCCAGAATTATTGCTTCAGGCAGCCTTAGAAAAAATACTCCTTTTTATATTCAATTCACATATGCAGCAGTCATAGAATGTGAACAGAAATAGATGTCAAAAAGACTTTTTTTTCTGCAATAAATATATCAAGCTTCAATTGTGACACACAATCCACAAAGAACGAGATCTGGAGTCAAAAATTTACAACAAGATAATTAAATTTCTTGTAATTACAAAGGTAAGTACATAAAAAAGGGATTGGATGTAAGCCTAATCAGTGACATGCAGTGAAAATCTGAACAACAAACAGCTCATCTCACAAGATCAGCTTTGAAAGTTAATAGCAAGATTCCAGATAAGGCTATTTTGGTGGGGGGTTTCTTCCTGTCCGGATTTAGCTGTGCCCTGGTTCCAGCCTGGACAGGGTTTGCAGTAGCCTGAAGGGGCATGGCCAGGACAGTTTATTTATTCTATACCACCTTAGTCTGAGGTGGGGTGGCAGGGCAGGAGAGGGAGCAGTCGGGTGTTGCTGATCCCTGTGGATCAATCACCTCTTCCCTGTAACCTCTGTCATTAGTGCTGTTGCTGTTACTGTTTATTTCCTTATCGCCTTGCTGATTCCAGTAAATTGTTCTTATCTCAGCCTGGGATCTTTACCTTTTATGCCTCCAATTCTCCTCTCCATCCTACCCAGGGGAAGGGAGACAGACGTAGTTTGAGCGAGAGCACCACATCTGGGAATACCATCCCCAAGCCACAGCACGCTGTTATTGATCAGTCTCTCAGGACAAAGTTTCAAATAGCAGCCTTAGTTGTCACATCGTTCCTTATCTTTACAGAAAACATTTTAGTCAAGTTTCCTGAAAGCTGCGGGCCCTGTCCATCTTTCTAGCACTTGCATGGCACACTGTGACTGCCTGCTCCCAGCATTAATGAAGAGGAATTTATTTTTGTACCCTTTGCTGTCAAGCATGTTGTCTGTTTATGAACGGGCATCATGTCATTCACAGGCAGCTCATCAACTGTAAATTCCCACTCCAACAAAAGTCAGAAAAATCTTTCCATTGACTTTCAATGGCCCACATCACTGTACTGGTGAAACGCAAAAAAACAAACCCATAAGCAAACCAACAAACAAAAAACCAAACACTTACTGAATGCAGAAAGGTGCAGTTATCTCAAAAGCTCAAAAACACTTGCATTTTCTGGCCTTCCCAGCACAAGAGAGAGATGGAACAGCTGGAGAGGGACCAGCCACGGGCCATGAAGATGAATAATAGACTGGAGCATCTCTCACAGGGGGAAAGGCTGAGAGAGCTGGGACTGTAGCCTGAAGGGGAGAAGGCTCAGAGGGGATCCTACAGATGCACATAAACACCTAAAGGGAAGAGCAAAGAGGATGGAGCCAGGCTCTTCTCAGCAGTGCCCAGTGACAGGACCAGAGGCCAGGGGCACACACTGAAACACAGGAGGGTCCATCTGAACATCACGAAACACTTTTCCAGTGCAAGGCTGCCCAAGCACCAGCACAGGCTGCCCAGCGAAGCTGGGGCATCTTTATCCTTGGAAATATTCAACAGCCATCTGGACATGCTCCTGGGCACCTGGCTCCAGATAACCCTGCTCAAGCAGGGGAGCTGGACAAGATAACCTCCCGACGTCCCTTCCAATACAAACTATTCTGTGATTCTTAGAAATACCTGTGCACTCATTTTGTCATTGTAGATTCATCTAGAGAGTGTTTGCAGGCAGGATTCCAGCTGGGAATGGCTGTTCATGAATAACATCTGTGCTTATGGTTAAGAGGATGTGCAGCATAAATATTTTTAGTCTGGATTAGTTTCCAAAAATTAAAAAAAAAGTCTCTCAGCCTGATAAAGAAAACCTTAGATCTAGCTGGATCCATCAGCAGTAGTATTATTTCTGTTAGATGGAAAAAATATGTAAATTAAAAGCCTCTTAAGCTTGGATCAGCACCTATGCAAAGAATAAAGAATCTATCTCCAAATAAAAATTGAAATGTGAAATTTCAACTTAATCTTTTTGACATTACCCCACCTACAAATATATCCTCCTCTACAGACACAAAGATTTTTAAGTCATCTTTATCAACACTATTACATTGACAGTTGCTGTGTACCCTCTACTGTGCTCCTTCACGGATCAGCAGCTTTTGAAACCTGATGTCTGTTTTTCAAGTCCAGAAAATTAAAACATATTACATTTTGTACGGTCCTCCCCTGTGATAGAGCCCTTCCTTTATTCATACAACGCCTTGTCCACACAGGACAGAAAACCATGACACAGCCCCGGTTTGATTGCTCACCATTCATCCTTCATTTAGGGAGCATTCCTGACTGAGGCAGTAGGTGCTACCCTTACAGACTGAGGAGGTCATGCTAAAGGCACATGGAATGAAGAGACACACACCACCCCACAGAAACAGATGCAAGCACCCTCTTAAAAACCGTCCCCAGGCCAGAGAGGTTTAATATCTTCTTGAAGCACAGTTGCAGAAAAACCTTGTGTTTGCTGGGGTTTTTTTGAAGGCATAGCTCAAACTTTTTTTATGATGTCACATTCACAGATGCCATTTTGAGTATTTATCAACACTGTCCATTAAAATGCAAATACCAGCTGCAATGTTACTGTAATTAACATTGCCATATCATCTTCCTTTGACAATAAGCAAAATACAAAAGCGGTTAAGGGGTTTTCATTATTTTACTCATTCCTAATGAGATATTTGATGGTTGGTATTTGCTTTTAATCTTCATGAATGCATTATCATACTCGTAATGATGAATATAACACTCTTATTTATAGCACAGAGAAATTCCACAGACATAATTCAGATCACTCTCTCTGGCTTCACTTTAACATGAAAATCCTCCTGTTCTTGTTTTATACAGGTACTTCCCCTCTCCAATAAGCATTCTATGCCATATTATAAATAACAGGCATCTTAGTCTGCCTTCCAAGACAACAACCTTGCTCGCTTATTTGTATACGCAGTGCTGAGCACCCTGTACAGCTCAACAGTAACAACAGCAAAGTAATTCTGCATAACAAGCTGTTTTCACAACATCTGCAACCAGTTATTGTCCATTTCCACTAGTGAACATAAAAGTGCAACTCTCTACACGCCGCTGCAAGCACAATAACCAGATCGCTGTAATCTTCTCCAATGCATGTTCACCAACACTCCCGGAATGATCTAAAACAGCCTCCCCTCACCTGTGCTCTCAAATACTGACTTTCATGGTCCAAATGTTAAGAATTTGCCAAGAAAGGCCTCAGTCCAGTCCCCAGTAATTTACCTCAACTATTAGAAGAGCTATATATATCGTTTAAATAATACTAGGGGAAATACAGAGTAACTCAAACAATATAACAAGAAGGTTCCTTCAAATTGTAACAACTCGGCTGAAATAAGTCATTTGCTCAGGATGCTCTTACTTTTTTTCTAAGGCTCATGAAAGCAGAGATAAGAGAAAACATCCTTCCGCATCATTTTGCCCATATTTTTCTTATCCTGCAAGGGTCATGCTCCTGCCTTGTTTTCGTATTTGTGGCTTTCACTGACTTCAAGGTCACCTTTTTGAGACAACAGATGTCACATTTGCATGAAGGAAGCCTAAAGAAATGCACCAACTTTTCACTGTCACTCCTGAACACCACAGATACATTTAAAATCAGGAAAAGTTTATACAACTGAAACTTACTCGACATTCCCTGCAGCTCTTGGTTAATACTCGCTGACCTTCTGCTAGCACCTTGCCTCCATAGATACACTTTGCTGTAATTCAAGAAAAGGAGGGAGATTAAAAATGAATTAAATCAGTATTTAAACAGTAAATAAATGCAAGGTATAACACAAAAGTAAAACCAGTATTTACATACACTGAAAACATATGAACACATAGAAATATGATGCATTATGCTTTCATCAGGAGTCAGTATCACATATAATTACAAACCAAGCAGCAAACAATATATTCATTTTAAGAGAAAGTAGCATCCTTACCCAAACTAAAGGGAGTGAACAGGAGCAGAAACAACATGTCCTGGACTAAACCCTGTATCATTCAATGGAAAATATTTTCACTACTGACACTGTGTAGAGTAGCTACAGTATTTGTGTTACTAGAGGTCCTCATGACTCACTTCAAGAACTGGTGACATTTATTAGCATACAGTTCATCATGAGAAGAATATAAGCACAGATTTCAATTAAGCCTTCACCTTTTTTGTGGACACAAAGGTGAACTCTTCAACTTGCTAGAGGACTGCAAAAACAGATTAGATGCAGCAAATAACTGTACTGAAAAAAACAAATTGCAAAAATCTATTCCAGAAAAGTATTCTTCAAGCACACAAGAAATACACAAACTTCCCAGGAAACTGAGAGCTCCTGCTACAAAATTCTTGTCTGAAGTTTTGAGCCTTCTGCCAAAGGCAAGCAGCTCCACAAATGAACCAACAGACTAGAACAGGCGCTCATTCCTCATTCATTTCAAGGCAAACTCAGCTACTGCCACATGAAGATGCCAACCTCCAGCAAGGCCACCGTGGCAGACAGCTTGGTCAATTATGACCGGAAGTATGACAGTCCCCATGCAACTACATGTCTAAATTCCAATTCCAGAGAAGGACAGTAAATCCACCAATTAAAGAGAACAGCTGGATTGTTATGGTCTCTCACAAATTAAGCACCCACTATAAAAGCACACTACATTACTAACCAGTTCAATGCTAAACACTGATAAAATAACTTTTTGCTGTGTCATTCCAGCTCTAGCAGTACTTGGCCAGCAACAGTTGACCTGTGGCCCTGAAAGGAAAGCTAAAAGGTGGGAATCCTATGTTGCAATTGAACAGAGTTCTAAAAGTTTGCAGTCAAGCCACAGGCACAGTGCAAGTGTTGAGAGCAGTCTGTTCTCAAAAGACACACACTACCTAGGGCAGTTTCACCTCAATTTCCCTCCTGAGCACCCAGCTAAGGGAAGCACTCACAGGTGCAAGTGCGTTCCCCTTACAGGTGATACCAGCAGCTCCACGGCAGCAACTGTCATAGCCAGATTGATTCCCAAACTTTAAGCAGAAGAGACTGCTAGATCAATCTTCATAACCCTTCAGACATAAATTTGCTTCTAATGACTTTTTGTGAAAGTGCTCATTTCTATAAAAAAAAAAAGAATGATTTATGATTTTCACGATAATGCAGTTTTCATCCTCAGCAAAGCATTTAAAAACAGGTTTCTTCCTTTTTGTATCCCAGTTTTCTTTGTTTTTCAAAAGCCGTCCTAGTTTTTATGCCCGACTTGTTGTGATCTCACTTCTGAAGAAAACTTCAGATCAGGAAGTTTCATTTAAATTAGGAATCCCAGTAACTATTTTTAGGAGACTATGAACTAGAGAAATTCCCTTTTTCATTCTGTTTCTTCTCCTGACATGATTGCTTTTAACAAAAGAATGGACACACCAGAAAGTAAGTTAATGTACAACACAGAAAAATGATATTTAAAACAAAATTATAGTCTTTTGTCAAATATTATTTGAAAGGCCAACACAAGACGGCAGGGATCAAAACTGAACTGCCTGAACCCCTTAACATATCAGACATTAGAGCTGCTTTGTTCATTAACCCTTAGCTAAGATGGGAAAGCGTTCAATAACCCAGCCATTCAATAATCCCTAGAGACAGCAAATTACAGGTGATGATTTTATCAGAGCTAAACAGAAAAAGCATGGAGAAAATAGCACCTGCAGTGCAGCTCTTTGGAAAACCTCTGCAATTACCACTCTCTACCTAGAGGTGACTAACTGTGGCCCTAGCACATCATTTTGTCAAGAAGCTGGCACTTACAATCAATTTCAATCAACTTCCATACGTCTCTTCCCATTGACTGACATGCTGCGTTCTTGTCAGAATAACGAGTCAAGTTTGTGCCAGTCACTGACAAAAGGCAAGTTTGATTGTTCCTCTTCCCATTACAAATAACAGGAACAGTTCACTCGTGACTGTATACATTGAATCTATGATTTTGTGCCTTACGATTTCTTTGTGTCAGGTTTTGATTCTTGTGCATATGTCCAGTTTCATGAAAGAGCTTCCAAGACTTTCAGTGTTACAAATAAAAATATTTCAAGACAAAAAAATACAAGGCAGCACGGCCACTTTCCCATCCAAGTACTCTGTTCATGAACATCTTTTAGTATGCAGAATATTCATGCCGACATACAGCCAAGAGAAATGAGATTACATAAGAAACAAGAGCAAGTGCAAGATCACAGCTAAAGGATATTTGTGCACAGAACTAATGAATTCAGTGACTGAAGAAGGGTGACAGAATGCTAAAAAAGTGTTATTATTCTCCTAATAAATCCTAAAATAATTCAACATCCCTGTCTTAATAAATTATTGAAAAGCTCATGCATGAAGTTTATTCATCTTCCAGAACAGAAGAGGGGAAAGACAATTTGTGCTTCTTAAGGTACAACTGGCATTAGTACAGAGCTAAAATTTTCACACATAAATTGTCTTTGTTCCTTGTACCACTATTAAAGTAACAAATATTGAATATTCCTTCCATGAATGTTACTTAACAGTTTTCATTTCCAGAAGAAGGAACTGAAAGCTGACAGTAACACTGATGACAAAATTTACTTAGCTTTTCTCTCTTCTCATTAATTTATTTTGAAATTAATTACAGCTAACTATGGCTCCACACAGCGATACTAAGCCAGGGTCTGACATTCTGTCATGTTTATTTTAAAGAACAGCCTTTTTACTTGAAATAAAAGATAGACAAAAAGGTAACAGTTTAGTTCGTTACTCATCACAAAAGAAAGTTCAGACCATAGGCTTGATGCTCCGCAACATCAACAGGAGATACGAAGTGGAACCAAGACAGTCTTCCCAGTCCCCAATAGGATGAATAATTTTACACTAAAAATAGGTGAAAATAGTACCTCAAAAATTTGCAGTGCTTGTTCATTTCTCAGCAACTATTTATTTTCTTCTCAAATCATGCTTGCCACTATGACTCATGTTATCTGAATTACCAGGACCTCTGAAAATCATTACAAAACGTGCCTGCTGCCAGGACAAGTTTAACTCTGCTGAAATAGAAGGCAAAACGGAGAGGTGCGTGTGATGTACGTACCCTTGCACACTTTGCAGCACTGACTGTCCACGTGCACTGGGAGAGCATCAGGAGGACATTCCAGAGGGGGACACGACATCCTTCGGCATTCCACAACTCCACCCTAAGCAAAGGGTTTGGAGACAAAATTCAACCGATGCTGCTGCAGCTAGTGAGTATTTTATACAAAACACTAAAAATTATTTAAGGAAATTAAAAGAGCACTCTGGATTACAAACCCGTCCTTCAGGAACAAATTTAATCCCACCCAACCGCAAAATCAATCAAAGTGCAGCTGGAGGTGAACTGCCCCATTTTGATCCACATTACTGGCTTTACCCCCCATTCCCTGAGCAAAATGCATTAAGTGGAAAACGTAAGTCAAGAACATAAGCCCTACTTTCTGTAGGCTGTTCCAATCATCTTTGAGATTTTTAACAATCAGACTTCTATTTTCCTGAGCAAACAAAGGCGTTCTTCAGATATTTATCAAATCATTTCCAAGATACAAGTTTTACATACTAATTCTCTTTCTGTTCCTTGTATTTTTCAGTCTGCTATATGCTGAAAACAGAAATCTCCAAGTTGTTACCATGCAAGATGCAACTAAGCATCTATGAATACTATTAAGATAATGCTTCCTTTTTGAAAAAGCTACTGCAGTGAAAACAATTCCAAACCAAACACAGACAATGCCACCCGTTCACCCGAAAACCACAAAGTCCTCACAGCTATAATTAGAACAAATAAGACAGCACTGTCAAAGGAAAGCAGATTTTATGCATGAAGCTTACAAATAAGCAATGTCAAAATTTTATTTATTTTTCCATTTCCCTCTCTATTGTCCATACGGCCACTAGATACATACTAAAAACACAATAATTCTCAGAGTGAACATTATGTATTCAAAGGCCATTTTCACATTTTCATTAGATCCTATCCTTGAAACTCTTCAGAAATTCTTACTTTGCATGTGCAATTCCTGCAGTGATCATCTTCAACCCATGAGTCTTTGTCTCTGTAGATCAATCCATTCACTTGACAAGTCTTCTCACAATGACAGTCTTCCAATTGACTCAGTCTTGTTTCTGCATAATTTAACTATAAATGAAAGTAACACAATCAGACTTCTGCATTTCAAACATGTGATTTAAAAAAACAAAAACCAGTACACTTATTTTTAGCCAAACCAACTTTGACTACAACCTTGGAAACACTGAGTCAAGACATCAGCAGGTACAAACGAAATGTTTTCCTCAGATTTTGATGGAGCTAGTACATGGTCATCCCACACTATGATCAGTGGAGAAGCCACGCTTCTGGAGTAAACCCGGGGCTTCTGGCTAGCTCTGAACACCCCTTGCTCTTAGAACAGAAATACAGGCGTAATATTTAGAAGGAAGTATGTGCATTCTTTCCCTGCCTATACAAATAACTGAAAGATGGCAGGCTTCTGTTTAAAAAAGTACTTTTTTCTGGCAAAGTAAATAACAAAAAATGTATTTTTTTTTAAACCTGTCAAACTTTAAATGGAAAATGTTGGGATTCATAGAAGTATTCCTGGCTGTATAAACCCAAGATGTAAATAAACCAGATTGCCTAGTCCATGAATGAATTCAAGTGCTTGATTTTTCTTGATTTTAATCAAAGTCAAGCTTTACCCTTTCTAACCTCAACCAAGGAAAGACTCAGTAGAAAATTTTGTGCTGGAAGTCTTCATGTAACAAACACATCTGAATACAAAGCACACCCTAGTGGAGGCTCACAATTTACCAAAAGAAATTATATTCCACTCAAAGAAGTGCAGGAGATGCCCAGACTGATTACTTACTTCAGCCATTACATTTAAAGAGGAACTAACAGTACTCTAGGACAGCAGTGGGGAATGTTCCAGTATAACACAATCCTTCTCTCCTGCAGCAAATTAACGTTTTAGTCAGATTCTAATACCCTGATATACAGTGTGTCCCTATTTAAGGACACACGATTAAATCAATTTAACATACATACTGGGAAGATTCACAATTAATTCAAATTATGACAAAAACAAAACAGGTTTTAAAAGCTAGCATTTACTAGTCTTTAAAAGCTATGTCTTCACAAAACATAGTCAGGAGGAGGACATAAGGGCGGTTAGCTGCTACATGTCACAATCAAATATGTTCCCAGCACTCTGTGATGATCTGCCATAGATAATGCTCTGCTGGGCCCCTTGTCCCATCCTGAGGCCACCAGACTCAGGAGACCCCAAGGCACAGCCCAAGCAGGAGAGAACTCCTCTTTCCTGCCTTCATTCTGCATAACTTGCACAGCTACTCAAATCATCAGAGCCTGAAACCAGTCGCTGGATGTTTTCTTCCCAGGCAAGCCCAGCTCTGAGCCTCCACAATTTTCATTTCTATAAACTGCACACACACATTCCTTGCAAACAACACTTGCTGGTCCATTCAGTGCTGTGATACAGCTGTAACCAAACACAGATTGAGGGAGAAGCCAAAATCCTGGGTGTAGTGGAGCCTAAAAGCAACAACTAGACATCAAACCACCTTTTCAAAACATCTTGTTCACGCTCTGCATCTCTTGGTGCAGGATCAGGAGATACGGATCCTTGCTCCTGTCCATCAGCAAGCCATTCCCTGCCCACCTGCCCTGCCAAACAGGATCCCTGCAGGCACAGCCCTTCAAGGCCTTGGCATGCAGCATCCTCACAAAATGTACTTTTATCTGCATTAGTACCACTTGTGGGTACTGTGGCAAGGATTTAAAAGGCAGATACAAACCTTAATGCTTCCCTCCAGACCCTCCACTTTTAACTTGCATTTGTCTACCAAGTTAATTTCCTTTCCTGCTGCATGCATTTTTGCCGGACAACACAAAACAACTGCAACAAAATAGTCAGTGCATTGCTATAGCTGAGAAGAAATTTGCAATGAAGGATTATGCCAGCACCACTTTATGAAAGCACAGAGTCTTTGCAGTACAAATACTGTGTTATTTGCTTTTCCTCATAAAGTACTAGCAAGCAAAAATATAATTAACATCACAGAAAGCAAGTTACTCAGTGCACTGCATAATTGGAACTTGCTCATACCACCAGCAGGGCTCAAAATAATTGCCTCTGTTTCACAGTACAAGCAGAAAACTGAACTAAAAGCTTCCCATTTTGCATTCGGATCCAGCCTGTCCAAGGCATGTCAGCCGAGTAAGAGGATTGTCAGGATAACGCACACACTCTCCAAAAAACAGTTTCCCCTCTCCTGTTGGGAAGGGAAAGAGCATTTGAAGGCAGTGCCGTATAACACAGAATTTTTTTTACATAAACTACAATGCTATGCAAATCCTGCTTTGGAAATTCCTGTCCAGTAACTACACTGAGAGTAAGGGCAGCTACAAGGTGGTTAAATTTGCACTTAAATCTAAGTAATTCACATGTAAATGCTGTTTCAAAAGAGACAATTAACTGCCCTCTGCTACAAAACAGGTGGTTCACCAACGTTGATTAACTTCAAAAAGTTAATGTTCAGATTCTCCTTTAACACAGATCAGGGGTTCAGTCATTTCTAGAAACAGTTTTCTGTCCCAAAACTTCACCACAGCCTTGCTGAAGGGCCCTGGCTAAAACTGAGGTCGCCTGTGTATTATAGGAGCAGAGCCTAAGGAAAATCTCAAAACTCCCAAACAAACAAAAAAAATCCCCAACACTACAGATTCCCATTCATCCTATTCATGATCTAAAGGAACGGAAAAAAGAAGAAAACGAAAACAAAAACAAACCCAAGCACACGCTACATAATCTGGGGCTGAATTAACTTTTACACAGATAAAAACCACTGATCAAAGGTGATACCAAGATCAGCACAGTCAGCAGGTTCACAGGCATTTCCATTTTGGGGCCTCACTGCAGTTCCCAGAAGGAGACTACACCACTCCTGAAGACTTCACAGGCCTTCCCACCAGCAAACACCTCACCTCTGACAGCATCATATGGTGAGGAAATTGTTGAGGGATTTCACTCTTGTCTCTGCATTTATCCCTCAGCATGAAAAGGGAAATAAAGCTAAGGCTTCTTTAAAAAATCAGACTCTGAGTATTTTCTCCCTACCTTACAAGTAATAAAGCAGACAACAGAAACATTATTAAGCTTAAGGAACAACCATGGAGTATATCCACAAGACTACTGCAGTCAGGGAGAAAACAAATGGCTCTACTATGAAAATACAGAGTAATTTTCATAGTATAAGGAATGGCATATGGAATAAATACTTTCATCTTTGTCTTAGCACAGAAGGAAATGGACAACTAGCAAAAAAAGCTTAGGTACCTACTTTTGCAGTCATTTTTGCCAGGAGTTCTTGCAAATCCATTATTCCTTGCACCAGACTTAAGAAATCACTGCAGGTTGGGCATGCTCAATGGAGGAAGATTAAAAAGAAACAGAAAAGAAGGAAAGACACAATAACCCATAAATAATCATCAATCTATCATACTAGATTTATCTGAACATAAAATGCAATCTGTTTATATGGAATTTTTGCCTTCTGGAAGTCAGCACATGCAAAAATAACAAGCCTGAAAGTATTATTTTTAAAGCAATGAAACAATCTGTATGAAAAATCTAAAATAGAGAGAATAAAGAGACCTACTTACTGCGATTCAGATTAGGACACTGTGTTATATATCCATTAGGTATAAAGATGACTTTCACATCTTGAATAACACCCTTTGGAAAAGAAGAGAAAACTGGTAATACAGATTTACAAACATTCACTTAAACCTGTGCAAGCTGTTTCAGAACTCATTTCTTCACTGGATACAAAAAAAAAAAAAAAA